>ML778696.1:455178-487338 GCA_009831015.1 Picea engelmannii | reverse complement strand
AGGAGTAAGAGGCTAAACAGGTGAGAGAGAGTTATGAAGTACAGATCTCGAGAAGTGATCAGAATTCTGGCAAATGCACACAGACCCAATACATTCCCTTCAGCCATTGAGAAGATCTGAAAATTGACCTGAAAAACACGAGCTAGATCTCTGTAACCACTCAATTTCTGAGGAAATTGCCCGCTTTGAAGGTAAAGGGGATAACAACGGTTCTGGGTTTTCAACGGTTTGATCCAATTCAAATCCGTTTTCCCAGAATCGCTCATGCAAAAACGTGACTTTGGGGCAATTACAAGGCAGTCTTCTCTAGCAAAATGAAACCAAAACTGACTCTGAACACCATGGGGTTCAATTTGCCCTACAGGAGCCAGGAGAGAACACACAATGAGCCGGGCTAAGGGACAAGGGTTTGAACGGGGTATGCTCAGAGATTTTCTCAAAAATCAAGAGAGATAACTCAGTAAGGATGTAGGCATTAATGCCAAAGTGTGCGAGAGTGGTGGAGGTTACCTCTGCCATGCATGATAGTTATGGCGAAAGGTACTACCGCCAATTTACATAGCTGTTCAAACCATCATAGCATAGCTCAATAATCATATTGTTTGGCCAACCAATGAATCAAAGGGTAAATGTTATGCCATACAATCAATGTTACACCATAGTTTTAAACCATCAACACTTAATTTGAAACCAATATGAAATGTTATCCATGCGCCATTGTATAAATGTTTAACCAATGTGCCAATCGAATTCATATTTTTGACAAGCCAAAAGTTATAAAAAGATTAACATAAGGATCATATCATATATAAAAAAAAAAAAAAAAAATCATAACCCCTATGCAATTCATAGAATCAATGATTAGGCAAGTATAAATCCATATGCTCAATGCCTCACAAACTTAATAAAATCGAGTTATGCAATCAATATAAAAATGTCCAATGAGCATAGTTTAAAAGTCCTTTCAGCCACATAACGATAAACAAAAGATAAGCGCAGTAGGCATATCAATAAAAAGATCATGATAGTTCAGATAGTGATCAAAATGTGACTTCAAACGGAGAAGTTTTCATGCTTACAATCGTGAAAACTTAACGAAAATAAATGTGTAAATGTCGCAAGAAATGAAAGTGTTGTTTATTTGAAAATTGCGACAAAACTTGATGCTTGCAAAACATAGGTGTAGGCAGCTTATAGGATCATAAAAAAAATGGTTTGGCTGCCAACAATGGCGACACACTGGAAGAAGAAGTTATCTCTGTCAAAAGAAACAAATTCAGATTAGGACATCAAAGAAAATTTCAACTCAAAAATAACAACCAGAAAATCGTATAAACATCATCATTAACCAATTATTCCAGCAGTGTTTTAAAAGATGAAAATTGATAACAGTCTGAAGATCAGTAAGTCACGATATTAAATATAAAATCTCCAATACCGTTGGCATAGCCACTGCTGCTAGCAGGCGTCCATAGCCTTGACAGGGTTGCCATTTAACCCACTCTGACATCTGTATCCTGTTAAGAAGTTCTGGGTCAGAACAAAGGACATTAAAGAGGTTTCTTTTTTGCCAATTTTCATATACCCGACATTGCTTCACTGCTAGTAGGCCTATTCAGTACCCCGAAGAAGTTGTCTTGGCACCATGCATGCATTTACCCGCTGCCAGCAGACCTGTTCAGCATCCCGGCGGGTTTACAAGCACTTCCCACAGCTCTTATTAGTAATTTATTTTGTTTTTTATTTTATAGATATATAGCTGAGCGGGGTGACGCTGAAAATCATGATATTTTAACATATTTTTTCAGACCTCATCATAATTTTTTAACATTGTCCTTTATTTAGATCCAGAGATGTTTTATTTACAAAAACAACTTCCTAAGGCAGGGAGACATATTCTGAGTCATTCCCTTAAGGAATAGGGACAGCGTAAAAAGATAATAGGTGATCATGACAAGATTTAATCAGAGATCGGAATCAATCAACTTCTTTCAAACAACAGATTTTTTGAACACAGATAGAAATATACCACTGATGTTTGTACAAATTTCTCAGAAGTTATTTCAGCGAAGGAATTTCTTATCGTCTTATGTCTGAAAAGMTCAGTGTACATGTATGTGCATTTTTCAAAAACACAAACTGATAAGCATAGGGAGGAATCAAAACACACCAGCGAAGAAAGATTTGAAAGCAAAGAAATCCACACAAAAAACACAAAAGAAAAAATGTACATAAGGTGCATCTGAAAACCTCATGCAACAAATCCCTTGGGAAACTGAAAGAAAGAAAGGGAAATCCTATTGATGGGAAAGTAGCCTTACTCGTGGCACCTTGGGTCAGGGTTGATTCGGATTTATTTATCTCTTTACTTTCCATTTAAGATTTTCATGACGATACTGCGTTTTTTGAAAATAAACGTTCAACTAAGAGTAAAGAGAAAAGGATCAAGGGGACTTACCTGACAATAGCCGTATTATGGTTCTCGTGGTGCGCCCACTTGCATTTATGAATGCATTATTAAAAAGAGAAATAGTGAGAAATCAAACTGAAAGAAAACCTATTCCTAACCTACCCTAACTATTAAATAAACCAGAATACTATGTGAAGTCATGTTTCCAATGTAGCCATCGGAGTAACTCTAATCCTGCAATGAAAACAAGATCAAGCATTATTAAAAAGAATGGTAATATATCAACAAATGACAAAAACATATCATGCTTATCTTCATAATCAACATCTAGAAACAAAGTAAGCATGATCGTACCATTTCCTCGGATATTCTTATTGTATGAATCCTCCAGCCATTGCGCAATCTTGTCGTGATAAGGGTCATAATGGCATGGGTGAGTGTAAGTAGTTTTGAAAAACTTGTTAGGATTATGAGGAAATGGAATAACCATCAGCCAAGGCTGAAATGCCCCATCCTCCTTATAGTTCTCTAAGTGTTCATTAATTTCTTTGCATGTAGGATCTAAAAGAAACACGTCTTGCCTACTTCCAAGATACTTGGGTAAAAATAAAGCAAGCTCAACTTTGTCTTTATTATGAAATTTTTTCATATATGAATATTCAAGCCATCCTAAGATCCTGTCACAAAAATAAGGATGCAAACCATGACTTTGATGAAACGAATATGTCAATGGAAAGTTCATCATAGGAGGATTCATGCAATCAATTAGATCATTGGTTTGAATGTTTCCTTCGATGTGATTGATCATTTCAAAATGTGAAGTATAAACATTAAGATTCGAGCTAAGCAAAGAACGAATATGAAATGTAGAATGTTTGATGTCCATAAAACATAATGCATTGTCTTTTTCAACAATAAACTGTGTAAAATCATCTTGTAACATGTCCTTTTCCCATGTGAGTGATGAAAGTGAACAAGCATCAAATCCAAGTTTATCAATGTTATGCTCGTAATTGATTTCACCAAAATTTAGCGTATCGAAAGGATATGATTGTGGTGGAAAAGAGAAGGATGTTGTAGGTAAGATGTCAAGTCCACCAGAATCTAGGAATAGATCGGGATATAAAGAATAAAAGGAATGAGAAATAAGTAGATGAAAAGAATCTCTTGAACTATGATACTCAACAATGGTATTCTCAAGACAATTCTCTTCACTTTCTTTAAAACTCTTACTCTGTTTTGGTGACGAATTCCTTAACATAATATGATCATCTAAATTTTCCTTTTGTGTGATAGATAATTCAAAATTTATGTGACCAACATCTAGTCTTTCCTGTGAACAAAGTGAATTTTGAGGATGAAGGTTTAAAGTTTCTTCTTCTAGTTGCGTAACTTCTTCTCTAATCAATTTCATAGGAGTACTAGAACATTCAAGAAGATTTTCGTTGCTTAAGTGTTCTTCAGTGACTGATTTTAAATGTTGATTAGAGCATGAGTTATAAGAATGAGGATATTCACCTTGAGCCAATAATGAATCTTCTTCTATACTAGTCTTAGACTGAAAATACAATGATTCAAAGGAAAAATCAATCTGGTTGTCAATAAGAGCCTGATCAATAGATTCTACCTCCCTGGCTTGTTCAACATTATCGGAAGAATTTTTCTCTTCTTGCGAAGAAGATTGTTCTAGCTATTGAGTGATAGGATTTTCAATTGGTTCTTCGTTCGTGATTGAACATGACTGAATGGAAGGGATGGAAGCATCATAGAAGAGATTTAATACCAATGACATGTCATCGATATTAAATTTATAGAGGATATGATAGACTTTTGTCAAAAAGGCTTCTGAAGATGGATCGTCGTTGATTAGCGAAGTATGAAATTCTTCACATAATTGATCAAAATTATAAATTTCAAAAGCATATAGAAACTCATATACAAATTGAAACCAATCAAAGATGTGACATGCTAAAAAGGATTCAAACCATTGTTTGATTTGACCTCTAAAAGTAAAAGTGAACAGTTTGCATAAAACTCCTAAATCTGAGATGTCATGTTTGATGCACTTGCACCAAAACTTGTTAAGGTGATCTTTAGCAGATGTATTGCCTTCACCATCAAAGGTAAGTTTGGACAAGCAAGAGATTGTCTCGGTGGGAACATCGGGTAATGAGAAGTTGAAAGCATGTTCCAACACAGTCATTTGGGGAGCCATGAGGGAAATTGAATAAACTTGAAATAAAGGCTCCTACAAGGCCATCTTGTCAGTCGACCCTCCTTCTAGCGCCATTTGTTGACGGGAGAAATGGACTGTCTGTCAACTGAGAGAGTGGAACCGGTCCAGGGTTGTCTAGTAACCCAAGTCGTTTGGAATGAACCACCCAGACGGGTTTAGCGGCTCCGTTAGCCGATCTAAGGTCCTAGGAAAACCAAAGATAAAACTAATCTAAACTAACTAAACTAATTAAAACAAATAACACAAACTAACAATAAAAACAAACTAATACAAACTAATCTAACTATTAAACAAACTAACTAATCTACTATCTAAATGTACAAACTACAAACTAATACTATACTAACTACTATTTGAAATATAACTTATCTACAAAATATACAATATTCACAAAATACAGATTTAAATAAAACCTGGAAAACTCATTTGCAATCTGCCCTAAGACAGAGAAAGGTATTTCTTTTATTTTATTTTATAATTTTATAAACCATAAATAAAACTTACTGAACTTAAACAATCTAATATACTAATTCTACATATATATCTAACTAAACTTATATCTAAACCAAACTACTAATAAATATACTAAACAAACAAATGACAAACTGACCTGGAAACGCTCCATATTTGTCCTGTGTAAGATGACTTCGAAGCTGGTCGGAGGAAGGAAACTCGCACCGGATGATCCATAAGCTTCTCGTAAACGATAAGCTACAATGCTCTTTGAGCTTGTTTACAAGACAAACAAGACATAAAAAATCATAACAATTATATGATTTATAAATCTCTGCAATAAGGGAAACCTGTTATGCAAAAACTTATACTTAATAATTCAACTTATGAAGAAGAGAAATGTGTCATTCACAAACTGAATCAAGTAATTGCTATGTTTTTAAACACTAGGAGAAATCAGATATGGATTCTATTGATTAAATCATATCATTTGCAAAAGACTAAGATAGCTAAAGTAGTCATTAACCAAATGCAAATTGATACACATAAACTGAGACAGAAGTTGATGTTCTGCTACAGCTTTAGCTTTTCATAATATCAATATTTTGTTTCATGTTTATGTGTATCAATTTGCATTTGGTTAATGACTACTTTAGCTATCTTAGTCTTTTGCAAATGATATGATTTAATCAATATAATCCATATCTGATTTCTCCTAGTGTTTAAAAAGATAGCAATTACTTGATTCAGTTTGTGAATGACAGATTTCTCTTCTTCATAAGTTGAATTATTAAGTATAAGTTTTTGCATAACAGGTTTCCCTTATTGCAGATATTTATAAATCACATAATTGTTATGATTTTTTATGTCTTATTTGTCTTGTAAACAAACTCAAAGAGCATTGCAACTTATCGTTTACGAGAAGCTTCTGGATCATCCAATGCGAGTTTCCTTCCTCCGACCAGCTTCGAAGTCATCTTACACAGGACAAATCTGGAGCGTTTCCAGGTCAGTTTGTCATTTGTTTGTTTAGTATATTTATTAGTAGTTTAGTTTAGATATAAGTTTAGTTAGATATATATGTAGAATTAGTATATTAGATTGTTTAATTTCAGTAAGTTTTATTTCTGGTTTATAAAATTATAAAATAAAAAAAAAGAAATACCTTTCTCTGTCTTAGGGCAGATTGCAAATGAGTTTTCCAGGTTTTATTTAAATCCATATTTTGTGAATATTGTATATTTTGTAGATAAGTTACATTTCAGATAGTAGTTAGTATAATATTAGTTAGTAGTTTGTACATTTAGATAGTAGATTAGTTAGTATTAGTTTTTTTTATTGTTAGTTTGTGTTATTTGTTTTAATTAGTTTAGTTAGTTTAGATTAGTTTTATCTTTGGTTTTCCTAGGACCTTAGATCGGCTAATGGAGTCGCTAAACCCGCCAGGGTGGTTCATTCCAAACGGCTTGGGTTATTAGACAACCCCGGACCGGTTCCACTCTCTCAGTTGACAGACGGTTAATTTCGCCCGTCAACAGGCTGAGGCAATCAAAAACTTGGTTGGTACTTCATGTTTTATACTTGATGTTGAGGTGGAACTATTGTAAGTATGTGGACCACTTTTGATGGTGGTCATTATGCAATTTTCTTTGGGTCTACATGAACTGTAGTGGCTTTTGATTAGTGTGGATGATTGTCTCCTTCCCAAGAAAGTAATGTATCCACTGGAGGAACTCTTGCACAATGGAGTACATTTACTTGTCATAAGTAGGGTACTTACGGACAACATCTGATAGTGTCTCACTATGATAAGCCACGGTGTGGTCGTGTTGAGTGAGAATGACGCCCACAACATATTCAAAGGCATATGTCTCGATCTCAAAGGGATGTTGCAGGTCTAGTAATGAAAGTACTGGGGATGAGCACAAACGCTTCTTCAAGTCATCGAAGGCTTGTTGTTGGGAAATGCTCCACACAAATTTTTCCTTACCGCCATCCCTGGTTACTTGGTTGAGGGCCCATGCGATATGAGAGAATCCAAACGCAAACTTGCAACAAAAATTGGTGAGGGCCAAGAATCTCTGAAGTTCAGTGAGTGTGGTTGGGGTTGGCCAGTCACGGATGACCTAGATATTGGATGGATCCACATGCACACCATGTCAATCAATGATGTAGCATAAGTAATGGAACCTGTGCATGCCGAAGGAGCATTTTTCCAAGTTTGCATATAGTTTTTGCTTTGCAAGGTGTGCAGAACCTGCTGAATATGATGCAAGTGTTCCGCCCAATTCTTGACCAGATACACCACTAAAAAATTATTGGTGAAAGTTCACAGGATATCGTCCATTATCCTCATAAACATTGTTGGAGAATTTGTCAAACTAAAGGGTATGACCAACCATTCAAAAAGTCCTTCTTTTGAATTGAAGGCGGTGTTCCATACATATGTCTATTCTATTGGGGCCTGGTGGTTGGAAGGCTTCAGATCAATCTTACTGAAGTGTTTGTCCCTTGTGAGTCGATCAAGGAGGTTTTTGATTCGAGGAATCAGGTATTGGTTTCAAACTATGATTTTATTCAAGGCCCGATAATCAATGCAGAGTTTCTAGGTCCCATATTTCTTATGCACCAACACGATTGGGTTCCCACAAGGTGATGAGATAAGAAATATGTGCCCCTTATGGAGAATTTATTGGATATACCTCTTTATCTCCGTGTTTTCTAATAAAGAGCGACTGTAGACTGTCCCATTGGGTTGTGGTGCACCTGCGGTCAGATCGATGGGATGCTTAACCTGGTAGTGAAGAGGTACCTTGGTAGGAGAGGAGAAGAAGAAAAATTTCCTGGTCTGAGAGATGACCTTCCTACATTGGTTGGAAAAGATCAAGGAGATAGCACAAGGAGGGACTGCCTTGGATATCCTATACAATTTCATGTTCAAGGTAATAATAACACTACGAGGCCTAGACTCATATACAACATGACGTTTCCATAAATAAGGTTGGCTCAAAATAAAATTACAAACTTCGAGAGGAGAAACATTACACAATACCTCGTCTTTGAAGGGCTTCATGTCATATGACAATCGATATTGTTGGATGATGTAGAGATCGCTTCCTTGGCAGAGCCATTCAATGGTGTAGGGTTGTGGGTGTGGTGTTGTTGGCAGGGCTAGTCACTTGATGACCTCTGTTGATATGAGGTTATTTTGGCTATTTCTATCAACGATGAAGTGAAGCGGGGTGCCTTTTACCCACATCTATGAATGGAAGAGGCACTAGCCTTCTTCTGGCTCATCTGGTTCACCAGGCTAGAGCTTGGTGGTAGAAACAGTGGCATTGGGTTCCGCATCAATGATCCGTATTCCCCTTTCTGGTTCTGAATCAGAGTCAAAACCCACATCTGATTCATAGTCTTTCAATTTGGCCACCAACGACTTCTTTGAGAAGTAGTCAGCATTGTTATTCCAAGGGCTATTATGGAAGTTGCACCACTTCCCGATATCTTTCTTTGTCTTTTCGATGTCCTTATTTTCTTGTGGCTTAGACTAGTTGTCCTGATGTTGTCCATATTTGATCTGTCCTTTGTTCTATGGGTTCGGGCCACCCCTTCCTGGATTTTTTTGTGGGGGTTCCTAAGCCCAAATTGTCGCGTCTTTGTTTGAGCATCTGCTCGATTTTAACGACATATCGGTAGTTCGCGCCCAAGGACAAGATGTCGAGAAATTCCATTTAGGTTTGGATGTATCTATGCAGAGCATCGCAATACTTGAGAACCAAATGTCACTCTGAATATTTGATACCAATCTTGGTGCGCAAGGTATGGAAGATATTTGTGAACTCTGGCACTTTTTGGTCTCTTTCTTACCAAAGTGTGGTCCATTTGGTATACAAGTCGTCATAAATTCCGACAAGGTAGTATTGTTCCTTAATAGAATCCTTGAAGGATTCCCAGGTGGTCGTGACTGTAAATAATGAGGGTTCCTCTATTTCCTTTTTCTCACGGAAAGTTTCCCACAAATCTTTGACATGGGGAATGGCTTTGAGGAGTGAAAAAGTAATATTTTCTCTATTCGAAAAGTTATGGACAGAAAAATGCCCTTTTAATAGATTCAACCACTTATCTACAACATTTGCATCTATCTGACCTTCAAATATCGAGACATCGAAGTTGATTTGTACCTTGAAGGGGGAAACGCCTCCGCTCAAGGAAGATGCGTCGCTTGTTGGTAGCCACTGAAGGATTTGCGTGAAACTATCCATCATCTTATTCCTCTGTTGCATGAGGGTTTCCTCAAGTAACATTCTGAAAGGATCTCCTATCCCATCATCGTTATTTTTTCCTACCATGAGAGGTCACTTGGGCGTGCGAGAGATTTTTTCCTCAAGAGAAACAAGCTCGAGACCCAATTATTTGTACCCTGACCTTGTTGGGGGAATTAATTAAGACGACAAGGAGAAGACCGCTCTGATACCAATGATCTACATTTTATGAGCAGAATGAAATGAATACAGATTATTCAAAGATTCTTAACACAGAATAGCAAAGATACAATAAAACTGGTTTTCTATTCAATAAGGAAATAAGCTGAAACTATAAAATGCAGCAGAAAACAAGCTTGCTGGAATTGTGGTGACTTATCTTTGAGAAGAGATGTGACGAATGCACTCATTCGTAATAAGATGATTAAAATGAGGCTCTGAAGGAATTTTTACAATAAAAAGGAATTTCAAAAGCCCTAGACATCCAAAAAACTAACCCTAGGATATGAAGCACCAAAAGTCATATTGGCCCCATTTGGGTAAGTTAGTACATCAACTTCCCAGGGTTGTAATGTAGAAACCTAATTAACTCAATTCTATTAAAACCATAAATTAAAACAGTAAACTTATACTTCTACGCAAAAAACTTAGTAATTTCTTTTAATTTAGCATGTAAGCATGTTAAATTAATTAATGAACAACAATTTCCCAATAGAATAAGAATCACTCAACAAAATGATACAAATTTACCTCTTCCTGATGCTAATTTCTCCATTGACCCAGTTGTCCAGCTTGCTGCTGCCTTTCCCAGCTCGATGCCACTAACCAACTCTGCCCAAACTGACTAACCTCCTAGCCAGCTAGGAGCAGCTTGTCCATCTCCCTAGCTCCAAGAAACCGAAAGGAATTTTGGCCCCCATGCCCAAAACCCCGAGCAGCCCGGTGCCCCCTACAATGATACTCACAGACTGTAGAACTCTACCATAGAACCAAAAAAGCCAAACCAAGAAACCAGTACTCTCGTCCCCCTCCAAAATGCTTCCTCCCCCCAAAATAAAATCCCCCTCCAAAAGAATGTCTTCCACCGTAAGACTCTCCCCGTCATATTCCCCCTTCATCGACTCTCTCCCTTTCATTAATTTCCTTATCCATTTATTTATTATCTTATTCCCTTGTATTTATTATCTTATCTTATCCCCTTATTAATATCTTATCCTTACATTTAATGTCCTATCGCCTCTCGTATACGTAAGTCTTAATCAAATTAAGCTTATTAACCCCTTTAATTCTTTACTTAATTAATTAATGAGTCACTTAATAATTAATTAATCTTTGACAGACATGAACAAGTAATTAATAATAATTAATTAGTTAATATTATTTAAGGAATAATTATTGTTTAGCTAACTTTTTAGGACAGTCAGATTATTAAATTAATTATAATTAATAATCCTATACATTTATTTAAGCAGGGTCGTTACATATACCCACCCTTTAGGAAACTTCGTCCCGAAGTTAAGGTATCTCATGGTACAAAGGAAAAGAAACATGGTTCACACATTCATAGCAAATAACTGACATTATCAGTAAGTAAGTCAAGAAAACTCATACATACTAGTGTATATGTACAAGAAATGCATGTGTATCTAGTACATACAAGTCCCGTGCATGTACTAATAATCAAAACTACCATCCTTTAGTAATTTATGTATACATCCAATCCAGTCAGCAAGACTAGTCTTTTATAAAAGACAACAAACCAATCAATTGTTTGAGAAATTCTTTAATTACTATTATCCAATTCAACAATTTTATTTTGACAACTGTGGTTTAGTTATGTAATTATGAATATTCATATATACACATTTCCTCTTTTTTTGAAGGGAAAACATTAAATTCCACCATAAGACAAATCTCCATACCTTCTCAACTATTACTACTCATCCTTCCTCCCTAACCTACTTCCATCTCCATTCCTATCCTTCCTATGCTAGACTATCTTGGAGCATCAACTATATTGACCTAACTCCAAATAGAACCCGTAAGCGGAAGTGTCGCTATCTCGACCAAGCTTCCCTAGCAGGCATCTGACAGTCATCATCACACGTCTTGGGGAGCGTGAACTAACATTGTCCTCCCATGACTTCAGGTTTCAGAGGATACATGGTGGGAAATGCCTCCACCCCTCCTAATCATAACTAGGGTCCACACCCTACAATGGAATATACAGTGGCACCGTGTTGCTGGGGGTTTTGTCATCATTTATTCGGTTTTGGGCAGTCTCTTCACCTGAAATCTTGCACTGGTCCACATATCATAGCAATGCATCCAACCAATATAATTTCACATATAATTTTCATACCATAATATTTATTGTCTAGTGGTCATGATATCCACTTTCATCATCATTATCCCTTGTCTATTTCATAGCACATAACTTGTAGAGTAGTCTGTAACACAAACTCATACATTTCTATGCATTATCATTATGTAATTACATACTATCATCATTTCAATTTGGTATCCCCGTACCAATAAATTAACATCAAAGTTTTCCAGTTAGAAATATATCTCATAATATCCCATAATTCAATTTCGACACCCATTCATAAGATTATCATTTACCAAAATAGATTGCATCATATCCAACATCATTCTAATAGCATTTAACATTCATAAAATTCACATTCTCACAATATGTCGCATCATATACATCATCATCAATAACATTTAATCATTCGTACAAATTACATTCACATAGTAGATCGCATTACATACATCATCAATAATAACATTTAAACATTCATAAAACTGACATTCACATAGCAGATCACATTATATACATCATTGTCAATAACATTTAAACATTCATAGAAGTTCATACATTTTAAAGTTTAAGTGTATCATTTAATAGTTTCATTGTGACTAGAAAATAATGTATATAGGTCTTAGGTAATCTTGGTTGTCTAATTCAAAGGTGGTGTCACATACACCCCACCTTCGAGAAACATATTCTCGAGGGGGTCAAAAGGTGAGGGATAGTCTCATCGTAGTGTCTGGGCATCTTCCCAAGTAGCAGATCCTGGACTATACTTGTCCCACTGGACTTTAACTGGGTCTACTAGATGGTTCCCGAGTTGTCAGACTCTATGGTCCAATATGCGTAATGGTTCTACCGTGAGGGTTCCCATGTCTGATACCTACAATTCCTTCCAATTTAGTTTATGTGATTCATCAACAACATAATGATGTAAAACCGATACATGAAATACATTATGAGTTTTATGCAAGTGGGGTGGTAGTACGAGATGATAGGCAATGGGTCCAATTTTCTCTTGGATTCAAAACGGTCCTATAAATTGAGGTGACAACTTTGTCCCCTTCCCGAACCATATGGTATTCTTATTAGGCCTGATACGAATGAAGACCTGGTCTCCCACTTCATAACTTCAGTCGGCCCTGCGTGCATCCACATAACTTTTCTACCTATCCTGTGCTTCCTTTAGTCTCTATCTAATTTGAATCACCTGTTCTTCCATATATTGAATCAATTCTAGCCCTACTGTTACTCGGTCTTCTAGTCTATCCCAACTCAATGGCGTTCTGCATGGCCTCCCATACAAAGCTTCGTAGGGTGGCATTCCGATGGATCTATGATAACTTTTACTATAGGAAAAATCTACCAAAGGTAGGTACTTCTCCCACTGGGTTTGATTATCCATTACATACATCCTAAGCATGTCTTCCATGAATTGATTTACTCTCTCAGTTTGCCCATCTGTTTCAGGATGATAAGTTGTTCTTAATTTCAACTGAGTCCCCAATGCTGACTGCATACTTGTCCAAAACCTAGAAGTGAATCTTGAGTCCCTTTCTGAAATGATCTTCTTAGGTATCCCATGCAAATGGATAACCTCACTTACAAACACACGTGCCACATCAATGACATCGTAAGTGTCTCTAACCAGAATAAAATGAGCACTCTTGGTTAACTTATCCACTATCACAAGAATGGAATTGTGTCTATGAGATGTGAGCGGCAACCCTACAACAAAATCCATAGAGATGACTTCCCACTTGGACATAGGAACATTATGTGGTTGTAGGAGGCCTGCCGGGTGAAGGTGGTTGGCTTTCACTTGTTGACATTCTAGGCACTTGGAGACGAAATGGACTACATTGCGCTTCATGCCTACCTAGAAGAAGATTTTCCTTATATCTTCATACATCTTCTTCATACCCGGATGCACACAATAAAGTGATCTATGGGCTTCCTTTAGTATGATGCTTCGAATATCCCCATTCTCAAGGATGTACATCCTTCCTTGATATCTTAACAGTCCATCTGTTTCTAGATTATATCCTTCATACTTTGGATCTAACTGCTTCCTTCTCTGGAGGTTTGAAGTAACCTTTAAATACCAACTGTCTCCTTGGAGTCGTGTCAACACATGTTCCCTCAGATTGACCTTTAAGGTTACCAAGGAGAAGATACGTGGTCTCCTACTCAAGGCATCTGCGACCACATTTTCCTTTCCCTTGATGTATGCAATACCAAAATCGTACTCACTCATAAACTCACTCCATCGCCTTTGCCTGGCATTTAGATATCTTTGAGTGAAGAGATGTTTTAAACTTTGATGGTCCATTTTAAGCTCAAAGTTTCACCCCACAAGATAGTGCCTCCAAAGTTTTAGAGTTGGCATTACAATTGCCAACTCTAAATCATGAATCGCGTATAACTCTTCATGTTTCTTCAACTTCCTTGACGCATAGGCTATCACTCCTCCATCTTGCATTAGCACGGCCCCCAACCCTTGCTTCGAGGCATCCGTGCAGACTGTGAAGTCCTTTTCCATATCCGACACTCATAGAATTGGTGCACTGGTTAGTAACCTCTTAAGCTCAATGAATGCACTATCACATTCTTCTATCCATTCATACCTAACCCCCTTATGCTACAAGGTTGTGATGGGTTTCTCTATTTTGGAGAATCCCTTCACAAATCCGATAATAACCTGCTAGCCCCATGAAGCTTCTAACCTCATGGGAAATTTTCGACACTGGCCACTCCATAATGGCCTTTACCTTTTCTGGGTCTACAAATATTCCTTCACTATAAATGATATGACCTAAATAGTGGATCTCTTTCTGAAAGAAGGAACACTTTGACAACTTCCCATACAATTTGTTCTTTCTAAGGCAGGACAACACTACTCGTAAGTGTTCCTCATGTGCTCTTTTGTTTTTGGAATAGATGAGGATGTCATCTAGAAAGACTTGTACAAAACGGTCTAAGTACTTATGGAATACGCCGTTCATGAGGCTCATGAATACTACTAGAGCATTGGTCAATCCGAAAGGTACTACGAAAAACTCGTAATGTCCAAACCAAGTTCGAAAGGTAGTTTTTGGGATATCACCTTCCTTAATCCTTAATTGATAATACACTGATCACAAATTGATCTTTGAGAATACCGCTTCTCCTTTCATAGGATCGAAGAGGTCATCTATTCATGGCATCGGGTACCTATTTTTCACTGTAGCATGGTTCAAGTCCTTGTAGTCTATACACAGTCATAAGTATCCATCCTTATTCTTTACAAAAATTACTGGTGCACCCCAAGGTGAGACACTGGTCCTTATTATCCCTAAGTTCAGTAACTCTTTCAACTGCATTTGCAATTCACAAAGTTCTGGTGCTGTCATCCGATACGGATTTTTGGAAATTGGTTCTGCACCAGGTTTTAGCTCAACAGTAAAATAAATCTCCCTCTCAGGAGGTAACCCTGGTAATTCATTCGGAAAAACATCCTTAAATTATGACAGTATCGGGTACTGATCCAATGAGGTTCCCTTCCTTTCATTCACTGCTTCCACTACATAAAGTTGACACCCTTGTCTCAAGCATCGCTTAACCTTCATAGTTGAGATAAAGCATAGTGACACTTTTCTCTGTACACCCTGGATCTCTATTGGCCTTCCTTCGTCGTCTACATAGAACACCCTCTTTCCGAAACAATCTACCAAATCTCGGTGAGATGCTAACATATCCATTCCAACGATTAGGTCATACACCCCGAGAGTAGTGATGTATACCTTCAACTTGGTAGTACACACTCCCGGGTCTACTATATAATTATCAACACTAGGTCCTATCGCTTGTTTTTCCCCCGAAGCCATCTCAACTTGTTTAAATTCATCATGCTCATAGGCTGCCAACCCACTCTTTTCTAATGCAGATGGTGAAATGAAACTATATGTCACACTAGAATCAAATAAAATCTTAATGTTGATATGATTTAGTGTACTTGCTGACTCCACCACCATGGATTGATGTTCGTCCTGGCGATTATTAATCGCTGTGTAAACGTAGTGGCTGCTACTTTCTCTTCCCATCGATGCCTTTCCTTCTCTATGCATGAACCCTGCTTGTAACTCTGGGCAGTCATGCTAGTAATGGGGTCCTCCGCACCCCCAATAGGTAACATGAGATTGAACCTGTGTATTGTTATGTGGTTGTATCTGAAATGAGTTCCTTCCCTTGGAACCCCTGCCCCTACTAGTTTTTCCTTGAGATGGTCGTGGACCTATCTGCGTCGTTGGTGATGAACAAGATGCTACACTCATTGGTATTGAAATCCCTACAGCTACGGTCCTTGGCGTGACTCTGTTACCTTATGGAGGTGGCCTTGAGCCCCCTCCCTTGGAAAATTCCCTAGGGGCCTTCTTGACGAATCCAGGACGATGCGGAAAGTTCGACCTCATACCTCCATTCAAGTTCATGTGTTCCTTTGCGTAACTTGCCTTTTCCATTGCTTCTACTACTGAATACTGGTGGAATGGAATGAAAGGGCCTGACGATTGGCTCGATGAATTGTGTGTAAGGTCTCGTGAGCCTGACGATTGGATAATCAGAGTTTATACTTCAGAATACACTTTGTTTCCATTAATCTAATTAAGTATAAGGATTTATTTGTAAAGACTCATGAGGGCACATTGGCGTTAGTGTTCTTCTTAAGGCGCTTTGCTTGGTGGGTGGTCTTGGGTTCAAAACCCATGGACCTCTAAAATTTATACTTAACCCTATATTATTAAATTATTTAAATTAAATTTAAAACTCATAATTATATATATATATATATATATATATTGAAAATAATTTATTTACACAAGCATATTAATACTTTTAAATAAATAAAAAAAATAAAAAAAATTAACATTACAAAAAAATAATAATATAATTATTCAAAAAAAAATCTTACTTTCAGTTTGGCGAGAGTTTAATGTGCTTCGTGGCATTCAATGGCAGCCTTTAAGGTCGGGCTTCTGGCATGAGGCCCATGTGCCCGACCTCTGGCTCTCAGTACCAAAAACCTAAGTTGTTCCTTAACCCTAACACTCCTTCACTTCTGCCTCTTTCCTCTGCCGCCTCTACACTCTGCTCTGTCCCTTTGCTCTTAGCGTTGGTGTTGGTATGGTCGTGGCTTGTGAGTTTTTTTTTTGTTTGTAAAAGGTTTTAGGGTAATAGGTCATGTATTAACTTACGGTTTTTTTTTTGTTTGCTTGGTATACTCTTGGCTTCCTGAATCAGGCGGAATAAAGAAAATAAGATATTTATCCATTTCCCAAACGAAGTCACCTGAACTTCTCGAGTTCAATTCCGAGTGACTTCGTTTTACTAGTCTCGCGACTATTTGTAAGAGTTCACAGTTTCTTGAGTGTAAGGATTGTCCTCAGACAGTTGTTCCCATTGTTCTGTCCGGTTCCAAGTGTAACTAGAGAAAATTACAGAAGAAAAATTCAGTTCGAGCTCATTATCACATGAATTTTCCAGGTATTGTGTAGAGACCCTATCATTCATTCCCATATTTTCAGAACCTCCCCATTTTTCATAACTCATCTCAACAATACTCCCCACTTCTGCATTGTTTGAGTTTTCCACTGATTTTTCTGGACCGGGCATTGCCATTTGCAACATAGGAGAACATGTAGATAGAGTAATAGAATCAAGAAAATATGGGCGATATCAAGTGCTGAATCTTGATTTATCTGCTAAAAATAGAGTTGGGCTAGGTCAAAATCTAGAGTTAGAATAAAACTGTGCATCGATAGAATCTTGATTTTGTGACTGATTATTGCTGCTACTATTAGAGAATTGGAATTTTTTTCCTTCAAACAAGTCTTTAGCCCCTTTATGTAAGACACAGAGGTCGTCTCTCTCAGAGAGGTGAGAGTCTAGGGTTGAGCATTATGTAAGACACAGAGGTTGTCTCAGTCATTGGCCTGCTGCCACTGAATTATGTTGGCTGGCCACATATTTTCGTACTTGTTTTTATCAACTTGTCCTCTTTCAAGATTCCCCTCGTGGAGTAGATTTGGGCCTCGGGATTTCGATAAGACGCAGATTGATTAAACTGTTGTGGTTTCAAATTGCACTCAAGTGAAAATCATCATGGATATTTGTCCTTTCATTTTTCTAATCCACATAAAAGATAAAGTTACTACGTCCACTCAATATTCTCTTAAATATATAGAAGAAGCCAAAGATGTTAGGTGTTGGTTGATTGAAATCCATGATGACTCAGGTTTAAAAATTATGCTCTTTTTGGGTCACTACATAAAGTTGAGGTTTGTGTAGGGTTCAGTATGATGGGGTTCGAGACTAGTGAGACATGAAGAAAAGGAATAGATTGGCACTTGGCGCTTTGTGCAGGGTTTATGTGTTGGCTGGCGTTAGCATTTTCGTGGCATGGCGCTGGGCATTTGGCTTTCATGTANATATATATATATATATATATATATATATTTTATGGGGGGTGCTAGTGCAGAATATGGCATCTGGCTAGTTCTTGGAAAGGTTATTGTGTCCTCTATGCTCATCTTCTAATGGCTCAACATTCCGAGATCGGGTGAGGGAGTTTTGCGATTACGGACCGAAAAACCATGGTTTGAAGGGGTTTGTATGTGTTAATTTGAATTGTCTTTTATACTTTGTCAAATGATCTCTTTTCCTATTTTCGCATATCTACGTTGTTATACTCGAAACTATTCAATCAACACAACAACTAGATATCCCGAGAAAGATATAAATGAATGAGTAGATGAGATGTGCTTGTTGTAATAAGAAAACATGATTCGACAGTAGAACGCTCTGCATAGGGATGGATATAGCTCCAAGGTCGGGGCTCAGAAGAGTTTAGAACTTTGGCTTGCATGTATATATATATATATATTTTTGATGTATTAATAAAAAAAAATTCTTTTTTTTTGTGCAGCTCGGGGCTCCTCGACATGACCTTGTGCTTGCACTTCATCTCTGAACACGCATCATTATCTGCACAAGAGGAAATATGGTAATTTCTTAAAAGGGCAGGCTCCTTGTCATCAACCTTATCCATTTCTTTTTTACCTTTGAAAGTTTCACTCCACTCAATATCACTTGATCGAATTCCTTCAACTTCTCCTGATGGAGAACCCTTTTCTTGAACTTTAGAGAGACTTCTAAATCTTGAGCTATCTTCTTCATCATTGCCAGAATTGATACCCTTTTCATAGTATGGTTTAGATTTCAATTCCTCAATTTGCTTCACAAAAGGGAATTTTTTTGACATGTGAAACTACATCTTCCTGTAGGATAGTGCTTGGTCTGATTATTTTTAAGCCCAGATAAATGTGACTACTCATTCAAAGAAGAAGAAGAAACATTCTTAGCTCTCTCTTCATCTTTCTTCTTATCTAATTCCTCTAGCTCTGATGCTTATTAAGTTATACAAGTGAGAATGGTGTGACTATGCTCTGTCCATGAAATTTTGTTATCAATGTTTCTCATAGAGAGTCCTTCTAAACTCAGCAGAGACAGTACATGACTAGGACACTAGGGATGAAGTTTTACCAGATTCTTTAGAATGATTGTGAGGGAGGGAGTAAGGAAAAATATTTCTAAAGAAACAGATTGTTGGTAGAACATCCATTCGTAGATTGATACGTTGATTTTACTATCAATAATCCAGAATATATGGTATTGTCACCCGTGTAGAAGATCTTGGAGAAATTGTTGTATAGGGTTCTAGTTGTAATCCACTAGATTATAGTTATTCAACTTTGATGTTTGATTCAAGTTGGGTCACTTTGTATCCTTCAAATTGAACTCGAGTACCAACTCTTCAAGCCTTCTTTGAAAATTCCCTACTCTGGAATTGATCTGAGCAAACAAGATTTTCATTCATTTGACATTGTATGTTGAAAAATATTTAGAAGAACCATGTAATGGATTCTGGAAATGACAACAAAAGGGAGGCTTTGTATGCAGTTCAAATATCAAGGGGGATTTAAGGGAGACTGAATTCCATCCGGATCACTTTCCAAAATTATATGCTTTGTCTATCAGTATTATACAAGCTATCTAATAGGCCTTTTATGTTTAGACAACTATTTGCTATATTTACATTTAATTAAGGACCAATTTGGTGGTTGCAGAGTTATTCAGAGAAACAAGGCCACTATTTTGTTTTGATGGCATTGCTATGGTTGGGCTCTGATACGCGTGACAGTCATATAACAGGAAAGGATAAACAACTACTAGTTTAATTTTAAGAACATTATTTTGGAATCATATGCCAAAACAAACTTGTTGGAACACTTTGGTCTATCAATAGGGCAATGATTCATTAGCCTTAACTTCATTTCCCAATATCTGCGATAGTTCTTAGAGAGAAAAAAATGGTATAAATAGGTCACAATATAGTCAAAATGATTGCATTAGTGTTGGTCATATAGCAGAGGCAAGGGTGTTCCTAATTAGAATGCAAATAAAATCTAGATGCGATTCTACCAGGCAAAGTCCTCAACGAAGATGATTTTCAATCTTTAAGTAATATGCATCATTTTCAATCTGTATGTTATTTATATTTAAATTTGTGTTAAAAATTTATGTGCTTGGCTTGTAGGTTAGGCAGAGCTGGAGTTGGAGTTGGAACTTGGCCCATAGGCCCAGATTTCAAACTAAGGTGC
Source organism: Picea engelmannii (assembly GCA_009831015.1). Classification (NCBI taxonomy): domain Eukaryota; kingdom Viridiplantae; phylum Streptophyta; class Pinopsida; order Pinales; family Pinaceae; genus Picea; species Picea engelmannii. The sequence continues at coordinate 466,964 of ML778696.1, read as the reverse complement.
TCTGATACCATGTGTAGAAACCTAATTAACTCAATTCTATTAAAACCATAAATTAAAACAGTAAACTTTTATTTCTATGCAGAAAAATCAACAATTTCTTTTAATTCAACATGTACGCATGTTAAATTAATTAATGAACAACAATTTCCTAATAGAATAAGAATCACTTAACAGAATGATACAAATTTACCTCTTCCTGATGCTAATTTCTCCATTGACCCGATTGTCCAGCCTGTTGCTGCCTTGCCCAGCTCAATGCCACTGGCCAACTCTGCCCAAACCGAATAACCTCCCAGCCAGCTAAGAGCAGCCTATCCGACTCCCTAGCTCCAGGAAACCCAAAGGAATCCTGGCCCCCGTGCCCCAAACCCCTAGCAACTCGGTGCCCCCTGCAATGATACTCACAGACTACAGAACTCTACCACAGAACTAGAAAAGCCAAACCAAGAAACCAGTACTCTCGTCCCCCTCCAAAATGCTTCCTCCCCCCAAAATAAAATCCCCCTCCAAAAGAATGCCTTCCACCGTAAGACTCTCCCTGTCATATTCCCCCTTCACCGACTCTCTCCCTTTCATTAATTTCCTTATCCATTTATTTATTATCTTATCCCCTTGTATTTATTATCTTATCTTATCCCCTTATTAATATCTTATCCTCACATTTAATGTCTTATCCCCTCCCGTATACGTAAGTCTTAATCAAATTAATCTTATTAACCTGTTTAATTCTTTACATAATTAATTAATGAGTCAATTAATAATTAATTAATCCTTGATAGACATGAACAAGTAATTAATAATAATTAATTAGTTAATATTATTTAAGGAATAATTATTGTTTATCTAAATTTTTAGGACAGTCAGATTATTAAATTAATTATAATTAATAATCCTATACATTTATTTAAGCAGGGTCGTTACATGTAACTTTTGCATACAATCTCTATTTTAGGCGCACGATAGCCCGATGGAAAGGTATTGTCGAGGAGATTCATTTTGGGGGATAAATAAGAGACTTTGGCTATAATTGATAAGATTGATCCTGAAAAACCTTCATTTAGGCCCTCAAAATGGCCCCGAAAGTTTAAAACTGTTAATAATAGTAAATTGCCAAAATTGCCAGAAAACTATTTTGAGCGAGTTGGAAAAGTTGGGAGGCCACCGATATCCACCTAGATCACATACCTACTAGATAAAAGAGTATGGAGGTTCTAAACTCCACTACAATGGGAAATGGAGGCTAAGAGTCTAGGAAAGGGTCTAAACTAAGGGGGCTTAATCCAAAAAGGAATATTTTATTAATATTCATAAATTCTAAAGTCTAAAGTATGGGATACTTCTTTTTATCCCAAGTCTCTAAGGGGGAAACATATCACCATGTGGGTGGGTCCATGTGGGGGACCCATGTAGTTTCCAACATGAAAAGTGTCAAGTTGGGAACATGCACATAAGTTTGAGGGGACTTTAGTTTATTTACTATCATTCCTTCAAGATTCCATCATCATTCTTACGAAACCTGATTGTTTTCAACCATACCTTCATGCTTCCATTACTTGTACCTGTATCATGGAAATATTTGGAATTGGATTGAAGAGGTGGCTTTTCATGCCTGTGGGATATTGAAGAAGCGAGTTGTTAGTCCAATGAGAATTCTCTCCATTTGAGAGAACTAGTAGGAATTGATTACCATGGTGCCAAGTTGCAATGATAGGGCTCTGATACGTCTTTTCTAGCCTGTTGCTGAAGCCCCGAAAGGGAAGTGGGGCAACCAAAGGAGTATTGAACAGAGAAGGGGCACACTTCCTGGGGTGGGACAAGCATGTGGGTAATGCAAGACTATAGGTTGTTCGCCAGAGTTGGAACCAAAGTCTGAGTTTCTTGTTTTCTGAGAGAACTTAGCCTGGTTAGGATTCTTGTACCCAAGTGGAGTTTTATCCGCAACTCAGGGGTGACCCACTGCTGAGAGTTATGAGTAGTGTGGTCTAAGTCTAGGAGGAACATGGAAGGTCTGCACACAGTTGGTGATATTTTTACCAAAGATAAGTGTCTATTGTGTGTTAATTTATGTGTTGTGTTAATATTTGTGTATTTATTTTCATGGGGTTTTCCTATATATTATATATCTATATACTTGTTGTTATGCTACATTAATCCGTGCATTGCATAGCATTAACAACTAATTAAAATGGTATCATAATCCAAAATTTTCATGTGTCATTTCCCAACAAGGGTTTGGGGTTGCTACAATGTGGTATTAGAGCCCAATTTTCAACATTGAGCCTAGATGGGAAAATTAATAGAGTACAAAATACGAAATTGCAGAGTTTGCAAGCAATTTTTTTGACAAAATGTCAGGAAGAGTACATCTCCAATTTCTTCGAAAAAAATATTGCAATGAAATTCGGGTAAATTTCATGGGTATATTGAGGGAATCGAGCTTGTTATCGCACAAGTTGTATGTTGGGAAAACCCCAACCCAACTGTTGAGGAAAATATATGAAATGTTCTTACTCAAGCATTTTCAGATTCTGCTTAGCTAAAGAAAAATAGACAGGAATGTCACCCTATGTTAATAGCCATCAAAAATAATATCCTAACTCACAAGTATTGATTACAAGTGCTTAGGCTAGTCTTTGTATAAATAAAACCTTGCTGGAAAATTCATTATTTATATGATTTTTTGAATATAACAGTTGTTGAAATAAATGTAGAGACAAAATTAAAGATACCAAGATGATAATGAATACATATGAGACATAAAGAAATCCTTTATTTCATTCCAATTCATCAAAGAGTCATTTTCTTTACAAAATTTCATGAAGAAGTTTTGGACCAAAGTCAAACTTAGATGTCCCCAATGAAACATACAAAAGGACCTCTGATAGAAAATAAAAAAAATGAACTCTAAAAGCTGGATCAACTTGCCAGAGATTGCTACCCACTTGACTATGCACAATAGCCTTTGTCAATGATGAAAACTAATTCACAAATAGAGAAGTATACACAAACTATCAAAGATAGATCAACACCTCTGAAAAACAAGTGTCTGAATGATGTAATTCATCCCTGAATCTTGCTGTCTACAATACAAACCTGCTATCATAAAAAATAATTATGCTTATGATCAATTAAGGAATGAATGAAAACTAAACTATCTCAACATAAACTCAAAGAGAAAGCCTTAGTATGGTTCTCCTTCTATGCCTCCTTTTGTTCCTCCCTTTCCTTTTTCCTTTAAGCAAATTAGAATTAGTTGAAGTAGTTGAACTACTTCTTTAGTTAAGTTAACTAATAACTCAACCAATCTTAGTTGTGGGGGAAAAAGTAATAAATCATAATAAGGGTTTTAAATAAATAATAACTAGTAGGTGGGCACCCTTGTGACTCCCTTTAGTTTTTAACAATCATAACATAACTAGTTAATTTAACAACATCCCTCCTTGTGACTCCTATCACCATATTCATATTTGACAATTTATCTCAATGATATTTGCAATTATTTCCAAAATATATTACCAATATATTAAAAAATCATACTATCTGAAAATATGAAGTCAATTGTTCTCAACAATAAATAAATAAATCAAACTTAAAATCCATATTTTCCAGTCTGTGAGGCAATCTTTCCCTTGTTTCTACTATGACCTTTTAATCCTCATGAATTTTCCTTAGGCTGAGTGGAGCCTTTAGGTCTCATCTTGCTGATCATATGAGAGAAATCTCCCCTCCAATGCATTTGGGAGGACATAGATTTATCAAAATCATTTGAAGGTGAGGAAGGGGTAGTAGTGGATTTCCCTTTGACAGGGGCATGGTGGGCCTCGGTTTTCAGCCTTTTGTTTGAAGAATTCATTCCTGTATGCATAATTGATTAGAAAATAGTTCCTTTAACAACCATACATGACAACTCTTTCAAAATATGAAATAAATTTTGGCTCAACAACATATCAGAATGATGCAATCCAATTCATACAAATTGTTTAACTGTTGTCAATGAGTAGGGGGGTGAAAAAAGGTTCTGGGATATGTGAGAGGCTTGTATTGAGCGAAAAATGTTAATATGAGGGGGGAAATAATAATGGTTACTTCTCACAGACAACAACAATCAATTGTAACGTAAACCAAAAAGCATGTCACTGTAATCCATCTAATAAACTGCGATTTCAAATTGTTACCATACAAAATTCCTCTTAACTATAATTAAATTTTAGGAACAGGGAATGAAAAATGAATATGGGAAGGTGAAGGGATTGTAGTTAGTGAAAAGTGAGAAAATGGTAGGGAGGAAAACAGATATTGGTCGTCAAATTAATTAAGTAATCCATAACCATTCTATATCAAATGCAAAAGATTCAACACCAACCAAATATTCATTGTGCTCAATTTATAAACCACTGTGTATAACTCAATCAAATTTGTGTATTACTTTCTCAATGTTCACAATTAAATCATTAACACAATGTCATCAAAGAAAGACAATACGCCTTCCACAACAACCTGTAAGAGTTATGTTTCATCCCAATTGTCCTAGTTAATATTTAAAACAATTTCTAAATGAACACACAATCACTTGTTCCAATCTGTTCCATCTAACCTCAACCACTATCCATGAATAATTTCTTCAAATCAAACACAGACACTAAAATCACACCCGATTCCATTTCTCAAGTTCATTTAACAATTAATTTGTAATGAGACCATATTGTCATAGAATCTGTGTCCATCTCTGAAACAATGCATGATATGCATCAACTATACATAGTGGACAGTCAAAACACAATCCTCAATAAATCTTGACTTTCCATTTAAACACACAACAATGAGCCTTTCAACTTATACGATGTTGTAGGATACACAGACCATTCAACAAAACAAGAGAATTTATGTGACTTCACATGTTTATTAATCTAAATATAAACATCAACAACGTTGAGCTATCAATCTAATACAGGGAGACAACAACAGTATGCCCAATCCCATTTCTAAACTTGATCAAATTGCAACAAAACCATATTGTTTAAAAAAAAAAAAAACGTGATCATCTCTGATGGTGAAATCAAACAATATCCATAGCATCTACAATGGATAATCACACCACAATTATCACGAATTCAATACTCTCATTTGGCAATTTAAAACACACATTCACAACAACATCAACTCAAACTAACATGTTGTAGGAATCCCACACATACCAATGCAGTGACTAAATATCAAAAGAAACCCCACTGTCAACATCAGGTGAGAACCTATGAAACCACACGGTGAACACATAGGGTATAACACCAATAATCTTGCAGACCGGGTGAGATAAGAGAGACCGTGAACAAAGAAGAAATGTGTCATTTGGTATTGTAATAAAACTGAGAACATGTAGGGTATAACCCTCATGGTTATCCCAATCAACCAACTAACAACACTGAGAAAAAACAGAGTCGATAAAAAGAAATATAACCCACTGCGCAACCATCAATGGCATGAACAAACCCATACCCGGGTGAAACAAAAAATAGTTCAAACCCAACAACACAATAACAACAAAACGATAAGGCACGATGAGGGTAAAAACAATAAATTGGGACTGAACGAAACCCTCCACCTAAAACCAATAAGGATGACAGAGATCCTTCATGGATACTAATACTCAGAAAATCAATGAACCTGTGACTTCAACCATCATTGCAATGAAACCACACAGAACATTCATCCCATAAAAATAACATAAGTTTACAAAGTTTCCAATATCAATAAAGAACATACCCATACATCACCAAGCCAATATCTATTTCATAACCAAAGCGGTTTCATGGATGGCGAAGTAAAAACATACTTGTAACCACAAAAACCTTAAAAAGTGAGCTTGGCCGAGCAGTTCCTCCTCTGCTTGGAAATAAGAGCTTAACCACAATGAACACAATTGACAATAGGCAAGCCAGGGTGACGGCCAGTGGGAGGGGTATGGAGTGATGTGCATAAATGCACGTTGCCTCCAACCTCCAATCATTCAATTCATTAGTCACGCCAACCCACTAATCCATTAATTTATTCAATTAAACCATGCATCGAAACCAACATCCACTATTTGCCAAAAGCTCCACCCTATGTCACATTAACCACTGCCAACCACACCATAGCATGCATCACATGTTTTTCCATATAGCCAATAAATCATATAGCCACTAACCTTATTAGCTAGGACTAACAACAATCCATTTAAACTTCAAAATGCATAGTGCAACATCGTATAGCATAGTAGCATAGTTCCTTTCTTTTGGATTTTATTCATATTTCTTTTTATCTCTTTTCGAATGCTCTTGTTCCTTTTCAATTTATCTTATTTTTTGTTACTAACTTGTATCTTTTGCAAGTGGCACACATAATAATTCAAGGATTAAATAGCAAGGTAACAACGAATATCATAAGTCATTTTAGCACGGCATTATAACTTAGAGAAACATAAAAACCACACAACATGCCTTATCCATCATTCCTTTCTCGCAAATATAAACAAATTTATCATCAATCATGCTCAAACTTGTAAGCAGTGTCGAACAGTAGTAAAAACCTCAAATAAAAACCAGATCTGATCCTCCAATATAGAAGGGGGTCCCACCTACTAGTATTATATATATCATTCGATTATAATTAATAGGTGTTAGCAATACTTTGCAAGAGAAATCCTTGTGGCGATTTTAATCGTTAGCAAACTAGCGACTCCACAGAGAAATTTGTTTTCAACAAATTTAGAACAAGGAACTCATAGTTTCGCAGACCAAGAACATTAGATTAAGAATATATAACTAGAATGATTATGAAACAGGGGGAAATGAGCAGATTTAATGGAAAAATGACCGGGAATTTGGGAATAACTCATGAAAAATGTTAAGTATGAAGGGGTTTATCCCTGTATGCATAATCATTCATCCATATTTTTCTCTTTACTTCAAGGAGAAAAAATAATGGACTTTCTCTTTTATTTCTCAAATGGATGAAGAAATGTAAAGAAGAAGCGAGAGATAACCAATCTCTTTATAAGACAATAGTGAAAGAAGATAACAAATTCAAGTGTACCTTCAGGGGAAACATCGTAATAGTTGTATAGGCTTGATTGTTATTGACTAATTATATCTTTTAGGAGTGTCACTGTGGAAGAACTAATCCAACATCTTATGCTTGACCAAAATCAATTAAAAAGATGAAAAAGCGATAAAAATCATAAAAAATAAAACTACAAAATTAAAAACAACGGAAATAAAATGACAGAAATGTAAAATTAGTAGGAAATGTTCAAAACAGAAAGCAAAAATCAAACTATTGTAAAGAAAAAAAAATAGTGAAAAACGGAAAGTAGAGCTAAACTACTAATCTACAGAAAACCCAAACAGTGTTAGAATGTTTCAAGTCGGTTCCACGTAATGCTTCAATTGAGAACCGTTAGTTTTGTAGGAAAACAATCACTCCTATAAATATTTTAAAATGTTAGAGTTAGTACCTAAGACAAAAGCGATCTTGAAAGGACCCAGCCATAATTTTTGAAATTTTGAATGTCTTCTGCTATCAGCATGAGCTGAATCCCATAGAAATACTTTTTCATTGACCTTAAATTTGACAGTATTGACACTCTTGTTGAAATTCTTCTTAACAATTTGTTGTCTCCTTTTAATATTATCCAAAGCAAACATCCTTTTCTCTTCCAAACCTAGGAGTGCGTTTATCCTTTGTGAAATACCAGAAGAATTTAATTGTTCGATCTATAGCATCAACCTTAAGGAATAAAGTTCCATCTTAGTAGGAGAGAGGGCTTCTTGACCATAGACAAGTTGAAAAAGGGTGCAACCAGTGCTTACCTTGGCGATAGTTTGATCTTCCCAAAGGGAGTAAGTTAGGAGAGTGTGCCATTGACGAGGCTTATCTTCGATGAGCCTTTTGGCGATTCTTACCAGATTGTTGTTGGTAGAATCAACCTTCCCATTTCCTTGGGGATAATAAGTTGATGAGGTGAAAATTTTAACCACCAACTTAGCTAAAAAATTGGTTCAGCTTAGCATAAATGAACGCAGGACCATTGTCTGTAATAATTTCCAATGGAAGACCAAATCTAGAAAACATGTTATTTTCAAGGAAAGTAAATTACTTGATCATCTGTTGAATTCTTAAGTGGGACAAGTTCAACTCATTTTGTAAAATAGTTCATGGCTGTCAAAATAAAAACCTGTCCAGCTGAAGATGGAGGATTAATAGGACCAATAAAATCCAATCCCCACTTTGAAAAGGGAAAGTTTGGTAGGACATGTTGTAATGGCATGGCTGAAAGGCATTCTTTCCCAACAAGTTTTTGTCACTCGTCACAAGATCTATAAAAAACATAAGAGTCACGAAAGATTGAAGTAAAATAGTATCCTTTTCTAATAATTTTGAAGGCAATGGTTTTAGCAGAAAAATGACCTCCTACATGAATGACAGAAGTTGAAGAGCCATGAGTTTCTTGCAACAGTTTCTGTGTGTCTTCATTGTTTACATAGTGAAGCAACACACCATCAGCAGACCTTCGAAACAAGAAGTATCCTATAATTACATATCTTGTGGATTCAAGATGGAGCCTTCTCCTTTCATGAGTGTCTAAATTGTCTAGACATCTTTGGTTTTGTAAGTAGTAAATTAAATTTTTGTACCAGGGATGTTCAGACACAGGGAGGACCTGGTTATCAATGTAAAATAGAGATGATAGGGAACTATCGTCTTCATCAATTTCTTCATTATTCTCATCATGCTGAGCTAAGTGAAGGGATAATCCATGTCCCTTGATAGTGCTAGAAGTCACGATATTCAAATCATGCTCCTCTATCTTGGAAATTCAATGTGTAAGCTTCCCTGAAAGAAAATTCCGAGAGAGAAAAAACTTGACAACAGGTAAAGGGAATTTTACCAATGTATGCTTACCTAAGATGAAGTGGTGAAACTTTTCAACAACTTTAACAAGAGAAAAAACATGTTTATCAATAAAAGAATATTTAAATTCATCATCAGAAAAACTGACTCATGTAAGCCACTAGTTTTTGATTTCCTTGGTCATCATTTTGCATGAGGACAACAAAAAATACTTCCTCGGTGGCATTAGTATATATCGTGAATTCCTTCTCAAAATCCGACTTCGCCAAAACTGGTGTAGAACTGATTTCTTTCTTAATCCCTTCAAAACAATTTTCGACATCATCTGTCCAAGAAAAAGAACGATCTTGCTTAAGAATCTTATGAATTGGTTTGACCTACATTAAATAATCCAAAAGGCATACATTCATAAGAAAAGCTATCCCAATGAATAATAAAGGTGGTTTTATATTTATCTGCCCTTTTTACCTTGATTTGATTGTAACCGGAAAAACCATCAAGTAAGGACATCATTTGTGAACCTGCAACTTGCTTCAAAATCATTTCCATGTTAGGGAGAGGGAAGTGATATTTTATACTAGCTCAATTTAATGCGCGGAAAGCAACACATAATCTGATCTAAACAGTTGTTTTCCAAACAGGAACCAAATTTGAAACCCATTCAAAATACTTGACCGGAAAGATGATTCCATCCTTCAAGAGTTTTTCCAACTCCTTTCGAATAGTTGCTTGTAGCGCATGGTTAATAGGTATTTTTTTTCCTAAATGGTTTTATGCCTTCCTTAATGGGGATGGAATGTTGTATAATACCAAGATAAAAACCACGAAGATCCTCATAAGACCAAGAAAAAATATATTGAAATTCACCAAGTATCTTGGCAAACTTCATTTTCTCTTCATCTGAACATTTTGCACCCATTTTAACATTCTTTGGCGTCTCGGGTGTCCCAATGTTTAAGGAGATGGTTTCACCCACCTTCCTTTTCGACTCCTCTTCTTTTTGTTTCATCTTGTTGCCTACATCACTCGAAGAAAATGAACTCTCTAGAGGAGTCAATCTTTTAGGAATCTTGTTATCTTATATTGATATAATTTCCTTAGGCTTAAAAGGTTCATTTTGAATGAAAGAACAAATGCTCTCATCGATAGGGATTACCTGCCAAGATTCTATATTTTCGAGGATATGTGGATGATATAGAGATTGGAAGGTACATTCAGGTCTGTGTGGAAGAAGTTGTCGATTAGGAGAGGCTACAAAAATAGCTAATCGATCAACCATTTCCTTTAAATCCATCTTTACATGAGTGATGTTGAAAGATAAAAGGTTCGAGATAAGAGCCCAAACAATTTGGGTGTATCTTTTCGTCAACTTGTTGCTAGGAGAGTAAATTTTACATACAAGGTTCACAACAAGCTTGGAATCCCCAAAAATGGAAAGGTGACCACAACCAAGATTATAGGCGTTCTTAATGCCCAATAACAAAGGTTTGAATTCAGTGACATTGTTTGTGCAATAAAACTCCAACGTATAAGAAAATTTATGGATTTTTTCTACAGGAGAAATCAAGATAATGCCATCTCTATTACCTTCATTAGAGAATGAACTTTTGGTTGTGGAGCCTGATTATCTTACTGATTTAGATGTCTTTTAATTTCAGCCGTGTTTATACCCCATGAAGTATTTACACCCGAGAAGTATGTACACTATTCCATGCGGGGGAGTGCAGAGGGGGGGTACCCCCTTTGCGGGGTATCGGGGGGCTATCCCCTCAGCCGGGGGCAAGCATCCCACGAAGGAAAAATTCCCTTGTAAAAGTATATTGTAATTTCATTGTAAATCTGGACCGTTCATTATAAGGTCACAGATTGTAATGATCCCAAGCCATTATGCAAGGATCATCACTATTTTGGTGTCTTTTTAAAACTTTTTCTGAGTGAGGTCTTTCATCAAACACTTTGCTGATCTACCTTTTAGATGTGTTTATATGTGTGTATGAAGAAAATAACAGAAAGAGATAACCATGGAACATACCTCAACCACATGCAATAAGATAGACAAGCCAAAACATCTGAATTCTTCTTTATTCATAAAATAGAGAAACCTGCTACAATGAAGATGCCGATCTGGAATGCTCAACAGATGGCCAAGAAGATAGACAATAGATAAGAGCTACTACAAAATGCTCTTGCTAATACAAAAGATGCCTCGAAAGGCTGAATAAGAAATGAAGATCAATACAATCAGATCTGAATGCCAAACTCTCCAGCTGAAGAATGCCACGCTCCAATAGAAGGTTGAAACCCTCAATAACTCGGCCCTGCTTCCAAAAGTGTCCAATCACCCTAATAAATATACCAACTGATAGATCGGGTGATGGTAAGAACAACCCAGGTGACTGAATATCCAATATCCCTCTCAATATCTGTATATCTGAAATCCCCCACTGAATGGTGCACCCCACTAGATGACTGAAACCCTAGATAATTCGGCCCTTCCGAAGGAGGCCTCCAAATGCTCTGAAACTATCCAAAAATATAGATCGGGACACTGCAAGTCACTAGGTAAAGTCTCAGGGTCAGATCTGAAGTGTAACCCCTCCAAACGGACTAGATCTGGATCTCAAAAATGCCCTCCTTCTCTTCAATTCGCTTCACTGCTCAAGAAATAATCTGAGCCATAAAACCGTCTCAGAAAGCACTAGATATAATGTCCAAGGCCCTGCAATGAAAACCCAAGTGATAGAATCATCAACAGCCCTGCCAATCTCCTACAACAAATCTCTCTCCAAAGATGGTGCGCCCCTCTTGCTGGAATCCCTCAACTGGTGCACCCTCTCTCTATCTGCACATGAAACTGATGTAGAATCCTCCTGCAACTGAGTAGATCTGGAACTAGA
>ML778696.1:403156-450999 GCA_009831015.1 Picea engelmannii | reverse complement strand
GGGGGGATATCCCCCTGGCTGGGGGGTCTGGGGGAAAGCAGGCCCCCAACAGGGGTTCGGGGTCGAAGTCCTCGAAGCAAAAATTCCCTTGTAAAAGTATATTGTAATTTCATTGTAAATCTGGACCGTTCATTATAAGGTCGCATATCTAACGATAGATATTATGTTAGGGATTTTTTCCCTATAAGGCAACCCTCTTTTATGAGGGAAATGTATTGTGGCTATGTATGTTGGCGAGTATTATATTCTGAGAGAGGAGACTGTGAGAGAAAGAAGAGGAAGTTACAACGAGTTTTGTTGTAGGTTGTATCCCTTCATTTTGCTGGATAATAATAAAGAAAGGACCTAGCAATTTCTCTGGTGGACGTAGCCCACACTGGGTGAACCACGTAAATCTGTGTCTCTCTTGTATTGTGTATCTTCTGTGTTTTGTTTCCGCATTTGTTTTATTTTATTGCTCCACAGTCTCGTTTTTCTAACATGAACCATCAAAGTGCATGTGCCACATACCATCATCTAAATCAATTTTTTCCAAGGGAATGTTCTCCTCCTCAATAAAGATGGAATACAATCCTAGGTCCTCTTCGATATAGTTTACATTAGGTTGTGGGACACTCTCTATGTAAGGTGATATCCTTCCCTCTCAAAAAGCTATAATGTTTTTACCATTCCAAGGAATGGATAAATGTGTTTCATTGAGTGAGAGGTATCCACCCATTAAGGCTTTCCAATCTCTTCCCAAGATGATTGAGTAATTTCTTACTGGCATATCGATTACCTGAATACTAAGGGTTGTCCTTATTTTAGGGTGTGGGCACAAAACTAAGGTTACATATTTAATCTCACATATGTTTTTTTTTTGTAGGATATTATAGGAGTGCATGCTTGTAGCATTTCCATTTGTACAAGACAAGCCTATCTATTCCATAATAATATTTGACATCACAATTGGGCCCGAGACACCATCAGCGAGGAAACAATGGGCGATATTATCCATAATCTTTATAGAAATGTAAAAAGTGGGATTTTTTATAGGGTGTCTAAAGTTATGTACACCTACTTTATTTACAGATGAATCCTCTTCATTTACCTCTTTAGAAAGATTCGCTAGAATGAATGTTTTTCCTTCCATGAATTGTTTTAGATGCATCTATTGTTCAGGGATAACAACCATGTCCAGAAGGGTTGCATCTACTTTGATTTTGGCCAATTGATTCAAGATATTGTACTTGGAAGAGTGGAGAGGAGAATTTGTTCCTTGAATGTCAGGAACCTTAGGAACTTGAATAGTAGCAGCAGGTGAGGATGAGCTCAGGCTAGAAGAATTGCAGGGAGGATCAAATTTTCCCTTGGGAGCATAGGCTTTGTTCCTAGTATTGATGATCATGGCATCTTCTGGCTCTGCAAAATCTAGGACAATGATAGTATTTTCAGGTCTTTTATGAAAGATCTTATCTCTGGCACTCTTCCTTACCTCACATGTGGCTTCCTCGTGGTATTGCTCGCATAAGTTACACCAACTTCGAGGCAAGATAGATTTAGGCTGAAAATCATTTTCAATCAGATTTCTAAAGGAGGGTGCAGAAGAGGATGAATCTCCAGGGGTGAGAGGTGAGACGATCCCCTTTCACTTGAACAATATCATACGATTATTCATGTCTTGTACTAGTTGTAAGAGGGTGCACATGTTTGTCTATTTAACCGATTCTCCCTAAGGAAGCCCTATTCTTTAAAGTTGTTCTTCATACTCTAAACAAGTATGCAGAGTGGAACCGATATTATCAATGGATTTTTCCTCAAGCCTATGATGGTAGGGGGAAGGTAATGCATTGTAGTAATGCATGGAAGCAGCTTGGTTTTGAGGTCGAATGAGTTCAAGGATCTGATTGTATAACTTAGTGAAACACAAGTTGAAGGACTTGATGGTTTCACCATCCTTATAGGAAATGCTATTATATTCCCATAACTTCTTAGCTGGGATTTTAGATTCCCATAAGTGGATCTGAACCAATAGATTAAATCCTCCCAAGTAGACATAGTCTTAGTAGTAAGGTCAAATAAATCGGATGCATCCTTTCCCTCCAAGGAATTGATGAATAAGAGCATGCAAGTATCATTGTCATTGGCTCCTATGTTGTGACAAGCATTAGAAAATGTCACCTGGTGTTTGTTTGTAGTGATAGTGTTATTTCCTGAAAACCTAGGAAGATGTTCTTTGAATTTAGGAAGTGGACGAGTAACAGGTGCTAGATTAAGAGGAGAGGACACATGTCATGGTGTGGTTGTGGCGTCTTCTTCAAACTGAAAAAGACCATAATTTTTAATGAATTTGGTGGGATTTGTGGTAGATTGGATAGGGATATGGTGGCTATATAAGCTACCAATCACTGATGAAGATGAATACTGAGAGGAGGAATCACTTTCAGTGCCACCAGAGCCACCACTAGATGCCATCTTGTGGATTATAGGTGAAGAAAATAAAGACGAACTAGATGAATCAGACAAAGTTCTCCTTAGAGAACTTTGTTGGGTAGATAACACAATGTTCCTTCTTCCTATTTCAGCAATAGGATTAATTTCAGGTGATGAGCCTCTTCTTCTTCTAGAAACACGAGAGTCTAAGGTCATGCAAGAAAGGCCAAAACTGAAGAAACAAGAAGGTTACTGTTGATTTCTAGGTTGTCTATGTCTAGCTTCCAATCATTCTTGAGCACTAATATCTCGTTCAATTGCCACCCATGAATGATTAAGCTCAGCATGGGTATTGGCAGTGTCTAAAATGGTGTTAAACAGGTTCAAAGAAATGCTAGTGTGATCTTGAATACTGGGCTCAATATTGGGCTGCCTTGCAATAGGCACAGTCATTAATAAATAAAACAGTCAAAGAATCAATATCAGAAAAGCATATGTACCGATGATAATCGAGTATAAAAATTAACCAAAGAGATATGAAGATCTCCCCAGTATGGTCACCAAATAAATGTTGAGGAAAAGATATGAAATGATCTTACTCAAGCATTTTCATATTCTTCTTGGCTAAATAAAAATAGACAGAAATGTCACCCTATGTTTATAGCCATAAAAAATAATATCCTAACTCACAAGTATTGATTACAAGTTCTTAGGCTAGTCTTTTTACAAATAAAATCTTGTTGGAAAATTCATTATTTATACGATTTTCTGAATATAACAGTTGTTGAAATAAATGTAGAGACAGAAGTAAAGACACCAAGATGATAATCAAGACATATGAGACATAAAGAAATCCTTTATTTCATTCCAATTCATCAAAGAGTCATTCTCTTTACAAAATTTTGTGAAGAATTTTTGGACCAAATTCAAACTTAGACGTCCCCAATGAAACATACAAAAGGACTCTGAAAGAAAATAAAAAAACAGAACTCTAAAAGTTGGATCAGCTTGCCACAGATTGTTGCCCACTCGACTCTACACAATAGCCTTTGTCAGTCATGAAAACTAATTCACAAACGAACAAGTCTACATAGACTATCAAAGATAGATCAACACCTCTGAAAAACAAGTGTCTGAATGATGTAATTCAGCCCTGAATCTTGTTGTCTACAATAAGACCCTGCTATCATAAAAAATAATTGGGCTTATGATAAATTAAGGAATGAATGAAAACTGAACTATCTCAACATAAAATCAAAGATCAAACTTTAGTATGCTTCTCCTTCTATGCTTCCTTTTGTTCCTCCCTTTCCTTTTTCCTTTAAGAAAATTAGAATTAGTTGAAGTAGTTGAACTACTTCTTTAGTTAAGTTAACTAATAACTGAACCGATTTTAGTTAAGGGGGAAAAATCAATAAATCATAATAAGGGTTTTAAATAAATAATAACTAGTAGGTGGCCCCCTTGTAACTCCCTTTATCTTTTAACAATCATAACATAGCTAGTTAATTTAACATCCCTCCTTGTGACTCCCATCACCATATTCATATTTGACAATTTATCTGAATGATATTTGCAATTATTTTCAAAATATATTACCAATATATTCAAAAAACAAGCTATCCAAAAATCTGAAGTCAATTTTTCTCAACAATAAATAAATAAATCAAACTTAAAATCCATATTTTCTAGTGTGTGGGGCAATCTTTCCCTTGTTGCTTCTTGTTGGATCATGTTGTCATTGATGCCAAGGGTTTAATTAATTGATGTCAAAGGATTGATATCAAGTGATTGATTGATGTCAAGGGATGATTGATTGATTGATGCCAAAGGTTTGATGTATGTCTAAGATCAATGAGCTGTCATTTATACATGATGATAGATGAAGATGAATCGATGTGGTTTCATTGGTATATTATGCATTGTTGGATAGATATAAAGATGAATCATTATTGTCTTATCATGGTTGATAAGGTGTACAAATGGATGAAATCCAAAGTGGTCCCCTTATGGTGAAATCCCTCATGGGAAGACGCTTTGCGATTGAGTTATCCTTAAAGTATGGTTATGCTTCTATGTGGAATAATGAGTTAAAGATAAGTGAATTTGTCAGTGAAACTATCCTATATGGATATTTCTTGTCATTCCATTTTCGGTGGTATGTGGAATGTCACATAACTCCTCATGGTTTGAGATTTATGGCCCTACGAAGATGAAGGACCCTCATATGCAGGCTTGAAGCCCCAAAAGGTCAAAGAAGTCAAAGTGCTTGAAAAGAAGAAATTATTATTTAAATGGTAAAGAAAAGTGACAAAGTCAAGGAGGATTATTTAAATAATAAACTAAGGTGGCAAAGTCAAGGAGGAATATTTAAATTGGAGAACTTTATATTTATGGAAAGTGGTTAACCCTAAAAAGAGGAAAGTAGGTTAAGTGACCTAGAAGTGGGTTAAATGACCTAGAAGATAGCTACTTGGAGAGTATAAATAAGAGGCAAGGGTCTCTTGTGTAAAATTCATCTTTTGTATATTTTTTTCATCTCTTGTGCATCTCTTGAGCATGTATTTAAGATCTGTTATGAGAGAGAGGGAGTATAAAGGATCTCATGGACGCATAAAAGTTTCATCAAGTCTGAGATCATTATGATGAAAGTTTCAAAAGTTCAGAAACCCTAGTTTCTGAGGCGTACGTGGGTTGACAATGTATTAGGGTGCATACATACTGAGTTATACAGAGGTTGTCAGTGTATTAGGGTGCATACGTATGGGGGATGGCAGTGTATTAGGGTGCGTACATGTTGGCAAAACCATGGAAACTTGGAAAGATGAATATCCAAAGGTTGTAGATTATGATATCAAGCTACAAGAAAGGTCTACAGTGCTCAGATACATCAGATCTATCCTTTGGTTCAAAAGGTATGGTCACATAGTTGTCTTGATGGATACTCTTGTTTGTTGTGTGGTGAATGCCTAAGGAATTATTGGTATGGTTGTTGTGATTTGGTTTGTGTTGGTTGATGGAGTGAGAAACACTCTTATGATTTAGTGATGATATGATTTCTATGTTGGCATGTTTACATGAAGAATGTGTTTTTCATTGATGGCAAGAATAGTAGTGAACCAAACCACGAGAGCATAGAAGACGAGAAATCTCAGAAGAGATAGTGGTTTCCAGAAGTGCAGACGAGGTCCAAGAAATGAAATCACAGGTGTAGCAAAGGTAAAAGACCCATGAACACTTAGAATATATTCTAAGTCGAAGAGATCAGAAGCTTAGGAGGAAGAGAGATAGTGGTCATTAGATCACCGATCCAAAGGACCAACAACCGTCAGATTGAATAATGGAAGGATAGGATAAGCGCGGAAAAACAATTGAGAATTTGATCATCCGAATTTTTGTCAGCCATCGGATTGATTTAAGTGGAAGGACAGGATAAGAAAACATTGTTGATCTAAGATCTTGATCAACGAACAACATTTGTTTCAGGTCTAAATATGTGAGGAGGTTACACTGCAGAGAAATCACTTCAAGAGTTTCAATTTGAGATCTAAAATCCCTGAAGTCCAGAGAGTCGGAGTAAACGTCAGAAGTCAGATCATTTTAAAGTGGAAGGACAGGATAATCTAGAAAAGAAGCATCGCATAAAGATTGAGCCATCAATCTAAGAACATGATCAATGAACAACATTTAGTTTGTGTCTAAAAGTTGTGAGAAGATTATTGTTCAGGGATTCTCACTTCGAAAGAATTGGTGACTTGAAAAGTCGAAATACCCAAAGTCTCAAATGCCAAAGTACCAAAGTAAATGATGATCCACGTCAACAAGACTATGTCAGCAAGGACATGTGGCACAATTAGATAATGACAAGTGTCATTTTGATTCGTCATTTTAGGTATGTGAAAATCACAAATCCATGTGACATGTGGCAACTACTAAGCTCATGACATGTCATCAAGTGTCGTAAGTAAGTGATGTCACTATGGGATTTTTAATTCAGGATATTTACCACCAAGACTTGCCCAAAGTGGTTTGGGGTCGTCCATCGTCGAGGAGGACAGGTGGCACGAGATCCACAAATTCAGAAGTTTGTGGATGGGGAGAACGTGAAAATTGCTAAAGACAAATCTCGAATGTTGATCGTCAAAGGGAGTACATGTCAGCTGATCTGAAATTTCAGAGAAATATCACTTCAAGGATTTCCAGTTGAGACTTGAGAATCTTGAAGTCTGGATATGTGAAAGTATCGTGACCATTGATCCGAAAGGGACACGCGTTAGTGGATTGTCAGCGCTAGGAAAAAGTAAAGGAAGGTTGAAAGGTTGGAAAGTTGAGATTTATAAACCCTGAATACACGAAAGGATCATGACCATTGATCCAAAAGGGACACGCGTCAGTGGATTGTCAGCTCTGGAAAAAATCAAAGGAAGGTTGAAAAGTTGGAAAGTTGATATTTCTGAACTCTGAATACCCAAAGGGATTGTGACTGTTGATTCGAGAATACCACGTCGTCAGATCATGGAATCTAGGTGAAATGCTCTAGGAGAAAGAGGAGATTGAGAATAGAGACTCCCAAAGCCCAAAAGATGAAATCGATCTCATCCATTGGTTTGGAGGGCCACATGTCACTTGGTTGTTGAGACTAAGGATGAAGCATGGATGGAGGAAAGATGGCAGGAAAAGAAAATAGATTAGAGTCGTTGATCAAGAGAATCTATGAAAGACCATGAGATCGATGATCATGATTGATAATGGGATCATAAGTTTCTCAGAAGTTAATTTTCTGAGGGTAGGCCACAATTGAAACCATGGTATCGGAGAAGGGGTATGTGGCAGCTAGAGGTAGATTGTGGGGAAAAAATTGGTTAATTCCAAACCACTGTTGAACGTGCTCAGAATTGTTTTATTACGCAAGGATGTACCCTGAGGTCACATGTGAAAGAGAGATAAGGAGAAATGAGCTTGTGCCCATAATCACGTGGTGATGTGAAGTTAATCGCCCAAGGATAGATCAAAAAATAGGGAACTAGTGCTCACTAGACCAAGAACGTGAAGCACCTTTTGAATAGGTGTATGGTCACT
This sequence comes from Picea engelmannii, assembly GCA_009831015.1. NCBI lineage: Eukaryota > Viridiplantae > Streptophyta > Pinopsida > Pinales > Pinaceae > Picea > Picea engelmannii. Next base: position 443,508 of record ML778696.1, on the reverse strand, counting down.
GCTAGAGGTCACACGAAGGAAGGGACTTAGAAGCCAAAGAAGCCAAAAAGTGACTGGTCATAACTTCCAAAGAAGGAAAATAATTTCAACTGACAGAGAAGGAAAAGATTCTCAGGATAATTGCCAGATAAGCCAAAGAACCTTGAATAACGACTAAAGAATATGAAGAGTTCACATGATGATCCGGCAGACAACTCGATGTGTAAAAGACATGCAAAATAGAGAAGAGACGAAGTCTCTCTCAAAGAGTGATTCATGTGGGTAGGATGAGATGCAGTGCATAATCTGAAGGGGAGATCTGTGGCACTGTGAAGATGATGTAAAGGAAACACATAGCATAAAAGGTAGAAGAGAAGCTGAATAGAAGGAAATGTTGAGCACAGGAGGAAAACGAGTAGAGCATAGAAGATGAACGATGAAGAAGCAAAACATAGTATAGAAGTTGAAGAAGGGAGAGGAGACATGGAGCTGCAACATACCATATCAGAGACAGATAAAGTAAGTAAAGTTTTGTAAGATTCATTCAGGGTGGTAGGGTGATTCTAGGGAGGATTGTATTCCTCTAAATTCTAGTTGGTGCTAGAAGATATTCGGGGAGTTGGTGCTTCCATCTAGTGGGTGCTAGAGAAACCTAGGAGTTGGTGCTTCCATCTAGTTGGTTCTATAAAAATCTGATATTTGGTGCTCTCTGCAAGTTGTATCTTGCTATCAGAGGTTGTAGCCTCATTTTGAGTTGGATCTCAAAGACTGTGATGTACATGAAAGTTGGAGCTTGATTGACATCCTAAGAAGAACAGGTTTTCACCCTTTATGGGTTTCCTCAGGAAAACCAGTGTCTCTGTGTATTCTGTGTGATTGATTATTGTATATGTATACATGTTAATTTATTAGCAACACATTAAATAGTAATATATAAATAATAAAAAAATAGGAAAAGTTTCAAGCTTATATACATAATTGATTCACCCCCCCCCCTCTTAGTTATATTTCCAACAATTGGTATCGGAGCCAATGCCTTTGATCAAAGGTAGATCCATAATATTGACCATGAATAGTCATGATGGAAATTCAACTAATAGACCTCCTTTGTTTGATGGAACAAACTTTTCCTTCTGGAAAATAAGAATAAGAACACATTTAATGTCTTTCGGTGTTGATGTTTGGGATGTCGTTGAAACGGGATATGTGAAGCCTATAGTCTTGGCCTTAAAAGATGATAAGCTAAAGTTTAGGTTTAATGAAAATGAAATGAATGCCATCCTCAGTGGACTTTCTGAAGCCGAGTTTTTCAAATTCATGCACTGTGATTAAACAAAAGTTATGTGGGACAAGATGATAAGTAGTTATGAAGGTAATGAAAAGGTGAAAGATGCAAAACTTCAGACCCACAGACTGAAATTTGAGCAGTTAAATATGGATGAAGATGAAACTATCAGTAAGTACTACTTATGTATATAAGAACTTGCCAACACTATGAAAGGCTTAGGTGAAATGATAGATGAATCCTTTCTAGTCGAGAAAATATTAAGATCTCTTCCTGATAGATTTAACTCAAAGGTCTCTTCTATAGAGGAAACTTATTATCTCAAAACGTTGACACTGAATCAATTTCTTGGAACCCTAACTTCTTATGAAATGAGAATCACCAAAGGTAAATCCACTATAATGGAGGCACATTTTAAAGTAGAGAAAAACACAGACTCCAATATATATGAGATTGAAGCAAATTTTGTGAGAAGACTGAAGAAAGGATCAGGCAAATACAAAGGTAAACTACCCTTCAAATGTTTCAACTATGGTAATATAGGTCATTTTGCATCTAAGTGTCCTCACAAAATAAAGGATTAGACATATGACAATGAAGAGAAGTACAAACACAAGAAGGTCTATAAAGAGAATATTTTTAAGAAGAAAAGCCTTTGTGTAAACAATGATGATGATCCCTCAAATGATGAAAGAAGTGACTCTTCTATTGAAGATAAAATAAATGATATCATGCTAATAGATTTATATGATATAACCACTGAAGATACAAGAAGTGAGGTCATTGATTATGAATAAGTAGTAGATCTTGAAGGAGAACTTTTGAGTGCCATGGAAGAGATTTATAGACTCAGAGAAAAGAAAAGAAAACAAAAATAGTTACTCCTCAAGTATGAGAAAACATGCAATGAAGCATCTGAAAAAATTACTCTGTTGAAGGTTAAGTTAGAAGAAGCTAAGAAGATTGAAGACATCCTCAAACAAGAATTAAAGGAAGTCGAAACAAAAGGTGAAAAATTGGAATCTGAAGTAGTGACTGACATAAAATGTCTAGAGAAATTTCAGGCCTTATGTCATTAGAATCTGACAAGTATTAAAGAATTAGAAGGATCAAACTCCATTCTGAATCAACAAATAAATTCAAAGTTGAAAATTGGTTTAGGTTATGAAGAGGGATCAAGTACTGGTCAACCAAGCAATAAAGAATCCACCAAGTTTTTCAAATCTACAACCATTGACAACAACAAACCTGCATAAACAAAGGAAGAGAATCAACCGCCAAGGAGGAGTGAAGGAAAAGCTACCATAACTGAATCTGTAGAACAAAGAAATAATACACCCTCTTCTCAAGGAAATCATCAGTATGGAAGAAATCAACCTACTCAAAGAAGACAACCATTTTCCAGGTATTAATATTTTTTCTATTGATATTATTTTTACTGCTCTAACTTTGGCCACAACGATGTAAATTGTTCTTTAATATTTAGACATGAGAAATCGAGACAACCAAGGAATAAATATCTGCCACAACAAAGAAAGAGACAACCAAGTAACAAATAACCACAGACTTCAAATCATGTGATGGTTGGGAAAAGGACACAGATTACACATAACAATTGTTATGATCCTTTATTCAATGAACCATAATGTTACATCTACCATAACTATGTACATAAATTTGTATACTGTCGCTTAAAAAACTATAAGCCAGATTGAAATCACAGAGATGAAAATGTCAAGGTTTGGAAGAAGAATGAAGATGACAAGTGTGGATTAGTGTTGTCATCTCAAAAACAAAAAGACACCTGGTATATTGACAACGGATGCTCCAGTCATGACAGGTGACAAAAGTAAGTTCCTATTACTCAAAGAAAATAAATCAGGGAGTGTGACCTTTGGAAATGATGCTCCAGGAAAGATAAGAGGTAAAGTTCTAGTAAGCTTAAGTAATCGAGGAAGCAAATCTCAAGATGTATTATTTGTTGATGGTTTAAATCATAATATTCTTAGTGTCATTCAAATATGTGACAGAGGATGTGAAGTCACTTTTACTTCCAAGAATTGTAAAATAAAGTTAGTAAACAAAAAAGAGCTGATTGCAAAAGGGGTTAGAACTGAAAACAATGTATATGTTTTAAAGGAAAATAAGAAGAAATGTAATTTAAGAAAACTTGATGAAATTTGGATATGGAACAGAAGGCTTGGACACCTGAATTTTGATCATATTGTCAAACTGAATAATGAAGGCATTGTGAAAGACCTTCCAAGAATATCTAAGCCTAATAACTATGTATGTGAATCTTTCCAAATGGGGAAGCGAACTCGTGCTCAATTCAAATCAAAGAGTTTCACTTCTTCAAAGAAACCACTTCAAATTGTTCATATGGATCTGTGTGGACCATTGCGAAAGGAAGGAACTGGAGGAGAACATTACTTTATGCTAGTCACTGATGACTTCTCCAGACTTACGTGGGTTTTCTTTCTGAGAGAAATATACGATGCATTTGAGAAGTTCAAAAAGTTTAAGGCATTAGATGAGAATCATACATGAAGGAAGTTAAATGCAATTCGATCAGACAGGGAAGGATAATTTTTATCAAGAGATTTCAAAGAATTATGTGAAAGACATGGAATTAAAATAGAATAAACTATTCCAGGTACTCCTCAACAAAATGGAGTTGTAGGATGCCAAAATAGATCAGTTCAGTAGATGGCAAGGGTTATGATGAGTGAAAGGGAAATTTCACAAACCTTCTGGGTGGAGGATGTTCAAACGACCGTTCATATTCTAAACAAAGTGCATCTAAGGTCGAACAGTGATAAAACTCCATATGAGTTGTGGTTTGTTCGATCTGCATCAATCAAGCACTTCAAAGTATTTGGAAGTAAATTCTACATCAAGAATAATGATGATCATATGGGAAAATTTGATTGTAGAGATGATGAAGGTATATTCTTAGGATATGTAATGAATAGTAAAGGATACAGATTATTTAACAAAATAATGCATAAACTAGTAGACTATATTGATGTTCGAATTGATGAAGAAACTCCTATAAAATATCAACATAGAATAAGCACTAAGCCAGATGAAAAATATGATGATAATAATGAAGATAAAGAACAACAAATCTAAAATTCACAAGAATATGATGAATCGGGTGGAGAAGAGACACCCAGACAAGAAGAGTCAGGACAATGATCAACAACAAATCCTTCCTCCAGAACTACTCAAAAGAATCATCCTGAAAGTCAGCTAATTGGTGAGAAAGACACAAGTGTACAAACTAGAAGAATAATAATCAAAGACACCAAGAAGTCACATATAACCTTCATATCCATGGTGGAAAATAAGAACTTTAATGAAGACAATAAAGACGTAAATTGGTTAGAATCAATGAATGAGGAACTGGACCAGATTGAAAATAATGACACTTGGGAACTCGTTCCTATGCCAACAAATAAAAACGTGATAGGATGCAAATGGGTCTACAAAAACAGGATGAATGAGCAAGGAACTATTGTAAGAAATAAGGCTATATTGGCCTGCAAAGGATATGCTAAAACAAAATGACTAGATTTTGATGAAACATTTGCGCCCCTAGCAAGATTAGAAGATATTAGAATCTTTCTTGCCAATGCATGTCATAAACAATTTAAAGTCTATCAAATGGATGTCAAGTCATCTTTTCTAAATGGAGATCTAAAAGAAGAACTCTATATGGATCAACCAGAGGGTTTCCAACTGTAAGATAACCCTAACTTTGTTTGCAAGATGAAGAAAGCCTCATATGGGTTGAAACAAGCTCATTGTGCCTGGTATTACAGACAGGATAAGTATCTTCAAGACAAAGGGTTCAAGAGAGGAACAATTGATAGCAATCTATATATCAAAACATAGGGTAATTATTTTCTCATTATGTTGGTCTATGTAGATGACATCATATTAGGAAGTAATAATGCTTCATTGGTACAATGGTTTGCTTCTGCCATGTAGTCTGAATTTGAAATGTCTATGATAGGGGAATTGTCTTTTTTTCTTGGTATGCAAATTACTCAGAGGTCTGAAGGAATATTTATTTCTCAAGAGAAATATCTAAGAGAAATGTTGAAAAGGTTTCAAATGGAAGATTATACACCTATGAGCACACCTATGGTCACTGGATGTAAATTAAGCAAGGATGATGACTCACCTGATGTTGATCAGAGTTCATATAGGTCTATGATAGGCAGCCTATTGTACATCACAACATCACGTCTAGACATAATGCATATTGTTCAAATGGTAGGAAGGTATCAATATGCACCTAAACAAAGTCATATGTTATATGTTAAAAGAAAATTCAAATACTTGAAAGGAACAATGAACTATGGACTATGGTATCCTAAGAATAGAAAATTTCAACTATCAGTCTATTCATATGATGATTGGGCTAACTGCGTGGATGAAAGGAAAAACACGAGTGGAGGTGCATTCTTCTTAGGAAATTCTCTTGTAGCATGGTTGAGAAAGAAGAAAGGTTCCATTTCCTTATAGAATATAGAAGTTGAATACATTGCAACTGCCACTTTCTTTACCCAAGTATTATGGATGATTCAGACACTTGCAGACTTGGAGGTAAAAATTATTGCACTGATCCCAATTCATTGTGATAATACTAGTGTGATTAGTGTGTCAAAGAATCTTGTATTTCACTCCAAGACCAAGCATATACCCATCGATTATCACTTATTGAGGGAACAGGTAACCAAAAATGTTGTTTCTTTGCATTATATTCCACCCAAAGATCAATTGTTGATATATTCATTAAACCACTTGCAAAATCTCAATTTGAGTATCTACGCTGGAACTTGGGTGTGAACCTGTTATCAAGTTCAAATAATCTATTTGATCAGGGGGAGAGTGCTCCTAGTATATCTGATCAGGGGGAGCACAGAGTCACTCTATGTTTTCTTTGACATTGATGTCAAAAGGGGAGAAAAAAGTGTTGTTTGTATGCTACAGTTGGAGGTCTAAGAAAAATAGTGTAGCCTTTCAGGGTTGCCATCAATGGCAAAGGGGGATATTGTTGGCATGTTTACAGAAAGAATGTGCTTGTCATTGATGGAAAGAACAACAACGAATCAAACCTCGAGAGAACAGAATACGAGAAATATCAGAAGAGATAGCGGTTTCCATAAGTGCAGATGAGGTCCAAGAAACAAACTCGCAGGTGGAGCAACAACCGTCGGATTGAATTAATGGAAGGATAGGATAAGTGGGGAAAAACGATTGAGAATTCGATCATCCAAATTTCTGTCAGGCGTCAGATTGATTTAAGTGGAAGGACATGATAAGAAAGAGTCATTGATCTAATATCTTGATCAATGAACAACATTTATTTTGGGTCTAAATATGTGAGGAGGTTACGCTCTAGAGAAATCACTTCGAGAGTTTCAGTTTGAGATCTGAAATCCCCAAAGTCCGGAGAGCCAGAGAGTCAGAGTAAACGTCAGATGTCAGATAATTTTAAAGTGGAAGGACATGATAAGGTAGAAAATAAGCATCGCGGAAAGATCAAGCCATCAATCTAAGAACATGATCGACAGACAACATTTAGTTTGGGTCTAAAATTTGCGAGGAGATTACTGTTCGGGGATTCTCACTTCGGAAGAATTGGCGACTTGAAAAGTAGAAATACCTGAAGTCCTGAAGTAAATGAGGATCCACGTCAGCAAGACTATGTCATCAAGGACATGTGGCGCAATAAAACAATGACACGTGTCAAGTTGATTCATCATTTTAGGTATGTGAAAATCACAAATCCGAGTGACACGTGGCATCTGCTAAGCTCATGAAACGTCATCAAATGACGTAAGTAAGTGACGTCACTCCGAGAGTTTAACTTCAAGAGCTTTACCACCAGCACTTTCCCAAAGTTCCAAAGTCTCGAAGTGGTTTAGGGTCTTCCATCGTCGAGGAGGACAGGTGGTGTGAGATCCGTAACTTCAGAAGTTTGTGGATGGGGAGAATGTGAAAATCGCCAAAGACAAATCTCGACCATTGATGATTAAAGGGAGTATGTGTCAGCTGATCTAAGATTTCAGAGAAATCTCACTTCAAGGATTTCGATTTAAGACTTGAGAATCACGAAGTCTGGAGACACGAAAGGATCGTGACCATTGATCCAAAAGGGACACGCGTCAGCAGATTCTCAGCTCTGGGAAAAACAAAAGGAAGGTTGAAAGGTTGGAAAGTTGAGATTTCTGAACCCCGAGTATGTGAAAGGATTGTGACCATTGATCCAAAAGGGACACGCGTCAGTGGATTGTCAGCTCCAGGAAAAAGAAAAAGAAGGTTGAAAGGTTGGAAAGTTGAGATTTATGAACCCCGAATACCCAAAGGGATTGTGACCGTTGATTCAAGAATACCATGCGTCGTTAGATCATGGACTCCTGGTGAAATTCTCAGGGAGCAAGAGAAGTTTGAGAATTGAGACTGTTGGGCTCCTATAACCGTAGGTAACCCGATTCTTCAGGGGCTATCTAGCGTTTCCCCCGTGATGAAGACATTTGGCTTGCTGAGCTCGGTTGATTCTGTTTTCCAGTCCATATGTTTTTTCCAATCCTTCATCACCCTACCCGATCCTTTGTCACCTTGTTGCGCCCTTCATTCCCTCATCCTTCACTTTTGTACCCCTTCGCCATTTTCATCCCTACATTGCAATAAACAAGCTTAGGATAAAAAACATTAGGTTAGTAATAAATGGTTAGTGGTAGTTTTTAATGTTAATTAGTGTAATAAGGTAATATAAATTAAATTAATGTAGTTAGATTAATATATTAGGTTAGTTTTGTTAATAATAAATTAATTAATAATTAATAACTAGATTTGTTTGGTTAGTATTTGATTAATTATTAATTAATTAAATTAGTAGTTAAGTTACTTTATTAAAATTAAATGCTAATTATAAAATAAAAACCAATTAAAAACATAATAAACAAAATTAAAAATAAAATAAAATAATATTAAAACAAACATATAATAAATAATTAAAACATAAAACATATTAATTAAACCAAACAATAAATAAAAAAACAAAAAATGAAACAAATACAAAACAATAATAGAAATATAAATAAAAAACAAATAATAAAAAAAAACATTAAACAAAATGCAAAAAACCAAAATACGAACATAACATAAACAAACAAATTAAAAAAACAAAAAGAAAAAAAAGAAAAACATTAAACTATCCTAATTTCTACCCACGCACTGCCTCGTACAACTTGGAACCCCCCTCCTTCACGTCCCATAAAATCCTTGGGGGTCCGACTTGATGGTATTGGGTTGAATAGGTGTCACCTCTTGGTGAGATCGAACCACCCCCCTCCCAATACCACTTACCACCTCAGGGGGGGTCCGACCAAAACCACTTTCCCCTGCAAAACCGCTCACCCAAAAAATAATTTTTGGCCAATTTTGACTAGTCAATTTCTGGGAATTGTTCTGGGAAAACAAGTTGAATAAAAAAAACTTCTCTCAGGTTTTTCACAGGTTCCACCAGTTGGGAGAATCGAAGCCATATTTCAGCCCATGTTTTCAGGTTTCTGGTTTTTACTGTTTCAATACTCATTTTGAGGGAGATGTTTCAACGAGATGGAGATGAATTAGGAAAAACCAAAAGTGGTTTTTGTTCATAACAGGATCATATACAAAAACATCCCTTGGTTTTTACACAGACCTCTCTATTTGGGAGAATCGAAGAGATCACTAGACCATATTATTCAAAATTCCAGGAGGCAAAAAATCAAAGGACAGATGGTAAAAATTAGGTGATTGTATGCAGAAGTTGTGGAGATGATTTAAATTCCTTTCCATATGTCAGTGGAATGAAAAAAAACGTAACATAATTCAAAGAAAAATCACAACAAATTCCAAAATCCCTATAATTTTGTAATCTGAATTTTAGTTAGATTAGAATAAATCCTACTCATTTATGATAGGGTTTTGTAAATAAGTTATAAATAGTTCTTATTCTGAAATATCATAGGTTTTTTCTAGTTATAAAACATTGGCTTCTATTAGGACCTGTTGGGAGATATGATAATTTTTTCCCTCAGGAACTCTTTGATCAATTTACAGTAATACAGAGAACTGTTACAGGATTCTTGTGTTGATTTCAATGGTGAAGTTTTTCCCTTGATATTTTGTCTTTTCCTTTTAATCATTTTGATTTCTACATTCTTAATTATTCCAATAGGATATAGGACAAAATTTGTTTGAATATACACTCTGTCATTGAATTTGGAATAATTTCTATGTTTTCTACTGAAGATCAAAGGCATAATTCTTCACTGCTTTGTTTTTTTTTGGATCTCTAAACCTATTCGTCTCCTCCATGCATCAAATTTATAATGATCCATTGAATTTTCCTATCATTCCCTGCTACATTGGCTTGTTAAACTTGCCTTGATTAAATTAAGTTGTGACTCCATTACCCAATCACCCATTTTTCTCTTGCTCCAACCAAACAATTTAAAAAACAAATACCAGTCTATCATAAATAGCCCAATAGCTCATCTCGACAAATTTCAATCAGAAAGAGAGAGCCCTCTATGAGTCTTGGTTGGCTAGATCCTTGAATCGAAGTGGTTTGATGTTACCTCAGTGATTTCCTCCATAGCCTTGAGAAAATTACAGAGCGCTAACAAAATGACGACTGTACTGGGGAACCTTCCTCATAAAGCATATAAAGTTCCATATCTGGTTACTGATGGTGGGCAGTGATTAGACACCAGAAGGCTGAATCATCCACCTAGAGACTCCAAATCAGCTCCAGATCAGTTCCAATTAAAAGACTCCACTAGAGGAAGAAATTGAAACATGACCAGACCATCTGAAAATATCAAGTACTTAAGTTGGAATTTTATCCAAGATGTAATTGGCTTCATTTTTAATTATTTCTTCCTTGTTTGTGAACATGGCCAAGACCATATTGTTGAAACTCGTGTTGATCAAATTCAACTTGAGGAACCTCAAGAGATCAAGCCCAGTTTTACATATCCTGTACACACTCCCACACTTGTAAATATTCTAGATAGATACAAGCCTCTTATATTACCCCCTATACTCCATGATTTACTTGCTAATTATTACAAACATCTTCCAAGATTTGATGGAGAACATGGTAATCTCACTGCTGAGAAACACATTGCGGGTTTTGAGAATTTTCTTGATATTTTTGAGGTTGAGGAAGTTGATGACTGCATTAGGATTTTTTCTTTATCTTTGCAAGGTAGAGCTAAGGAATGGTTCAAAAATTTGTCAGCTACAAGCATTCCAAATCTTCAACAGTTTGTAGAAGTCTTCCTTGCTAAATGGGAGATCAAGAGAATTTTTTTTCTCATTTTAGAAGTGTATGATGATTTGAAAAGACATCCGGGAGAGACATTGCAACAATTTTCATCTAGATTCAATCGATTTTACAATTCCATGCCTGCTGATATAAGACCACCTTCTGGTTCATCTCTTTTATGCTACCCATATTCCTTTGATCGAGAGATGGCATTGCAGTTGAGAGAAAGGAACACTACTACACTCAAGGAGATGCAGGAAAGTGCAATTAGCATGGAAGATATTTTTTTGATCAAAAGGTTAAAGTTGGAGGCAGAAGACAGAAAGAACAAAAAAAGGAGAAGTTGAAATATTCTGAAGCTAAACTTGATATTCCGGAAAAAAACATGGAAGAAATGTTACACAAGATTAGCATAATAGAAAACGTTGATGTTCAAAGGAATCATGTCCCATTGATCTCAGATGAATAAAGAGTCATTGTCCCCAAAAATGTTGTAGATAACCCTTGGTATCATGGATTGGAAAACAATCATTTCATGTATTCAATTCATGACACAGTCAAAGATGAAAGTCCATCTCAACTTGCAGAGGAACAACCAGATGATATGATGTGCATTCTTGATGATTTTTCTTACATGTATAATCTACCCAAGTATGATCAGTATGATGATGATTATGTGGCTGAAATAGATGTTGATTGTTCAAAGAAATCAATAGCATGTTGTTGGCAGGAAGAAGATCAGTTACAACTCAAATATGACAATCAGCCTATGCATAGTGAGTATGACAACAAGGAGGAAAATGCAACGAATTTCAGAGTAAGTGAAAGAGCTATGCCTTTATGTTTCTCTTCATTTCAAATTTTGAGAGAAAAGTATACACAAGTTGTTGATAGTAAAGATGAAGAATGTTCCGATCACTCAGCTGAAGATGTCATTTAGGATATAGAAGTTGTTCTAGACCCAGAATTGCAGCCCTTGAGACACATTGATTTTCAATTTCCAGATGAAATATTAGAGCCCGAGACAGAGTATGAGTTAACTCAAATTAACTCTGTACCATTAAGATTTGATTCATTTCATTTTTTGAAGAAATTGTTTAATCATGTCATGGATTATAAACACATAGAAGGTTGCAAACTTTCATTGGAACCATTGCAACAAACATCTCAGTTTCTACAAGATCCAGCAGCTGATTTCTTGGACGACTTGTGTTGTCAAAGTCATGGTTCATTGGCCAGATATGAAATGAAAAGATGTTATGATCAAGACATGATTAGGAAATTAGTTGCATGATCTGCTTAAGCAGGAATCTCATTTCAAAGTTCAACAGAAAATTTACAGCCATATCAGAAATTGCATGAGGATGCAAAAAGCATAGATACAGTGCCATATCATGTTGCTGACTTGGTTAAATTTAGAAATCAAGGAACAAGTCAGTTCTACCTTGATCCTATAGTTACCTATATGGAGAATGTTTTCACTACAGAGCCCCAATCTATTTCTAGCATTACTTTTGTTCTTCAGGATTGTCGAGGTCTCTATTGTAAATATCATACTTGAAATCAATCACTAATGCCTTTGCAGGCTCTAGCTCTGATGCTTATTGGAAATAATAAAAAAACAATGTTATTGGATCCACTATTGGATTGGACTCATTGACATTTTTCCATTACCTAATTGAGAAGTGATTGCAGTAGATTAGGATAGGAGAGTGTGAATAAGATATGAATTCCGAGAATCACTTTTTCAATAGTGTTCATTTTGATTTGGTTTCAGTTGAAAGATCAAAACAGGTACAAGTTGCAGAATAAGATTTTGGGATCAACCCAATGAATAAAGCACTGGTCTGCATGTTCAAATTTCAGTGGTTCTTGTCACCTCCTAAAAGAGTTTCCATCCCTAGGTGGAGCCTATGTTGGGTTCCTATAACCATAGGTAACTCGATTCTTCAGCTGTTATCTGGCGTTGCCCCTGTGATAAAACCATCTGGATTTTCGAGCTCGATTGATTCCGTTTTCCCTTCCATTTGTTTCATATGATCCTTCATCACCCTATCCAATCCTTTTTCACCTTCCTGCACCCTTCATTCCCCCATCCTTCACTTCTATACCCCTTCGCCATTTTTGTCCCTACATTGCAATAAACAAGCTTAGGATAAAAAACATTAGGCTAGTAATAAATGGTTAGTGGCAGTTTTTAATGTTAAATAGTGTAATAAGGTAATATAAATTAAATTAATGTAGTTAGATTGATAGACTAGGTTAGTTTTGTTAATAATAAATTATTAATTAATTAATTAATAATTAATAACTAGATTAGTTTGGTTAGTAATTGATTAATTATTAATTAATTAAATTAGTAGTTAAGTTACTTTATTAAAATTAAATGTTAATTATAAAATAAAAACCAAATAAAAACATGATAAAAAAAAACAAAAATATATTAAAAGAAACATATAATAAATAATTAAAACATAAAACATATTAATTAAACCACACAATAAATAAAAAAACAAAAAATGAAACAAATACAAAACAATAATAAATATATAAATAAAAAACAAATAATAAAAACAAAAATTAAACAAAAAGAAAAAAACCAAAATATGAACATAACATAAGCAAACAAATTAAAAAAAGAAAACATTAAACTATCCTAAGTTCTACCCACGCATTCCCCCGTACAACTTGGACCCTCCCCCCCCTCCCTCATGTCCCATGAACTCCTTGGGGGTCCGAGTTGGTGGTATTGGGAGGGATAGGTGTCACCTCCTATTGAAATTGGACCCCCCCCTCCAAATACCACTTACCACCTCAGGGGGGTCCGACCAAAACCACTTTCCCCTGCAAAACCGCTCACCCCCCAAAAAATGAAAAAACCGTTTTTTACCAGTTTTGACTAGTCGATTTCCGTGAAGGATTCCGGGAAAATGGAGATGGATTTTTAAAATATGAGAGACATTTTTTTTCCGCACGGGTTGAAGAACAAAAACCTCTCTCATTTTTTTCACAAGTACCACAAGTTGGGAGAATCAAATCCATATTTCAACCCATTTTTTCAGGTTTCCGGTTTTTACTGTTTCAGTCCTAATTTTGCGGGAGCTGTTTCGATGAGATGGAGATGAATTAGGAAAAAATGAGTGCATTTTTTGTTCAGAATAGGATCATATACAAAAACCTTCCCCGGATTTTACACAGACCTCTCAGATTGGGAGAATCAAAGAGATCACCAGACCCTATTATTCAAAATTTCAAGAGGCAAAAAATCTTGGACAGATGGTTAAAATTAGGTGATTGTACACAGAAGTTGTGGATATGATTTCAATTCCTTAACATATGTCAGTGGCATGAAAACAACATAACATAATTCAAGGACAAATCACAACAAATTCCAAAATCCCTATAATTTTGTAATCCAAATTTCAATTAGATTACAATAAATCTTGCTCATTTATGACATGGATTTGTAAATAAGTTCTAAATAGTACTGATTTCAAAATATTAGAGGTTGGCTCCTGTTAGAAAACATTGGCTTCCATTAGGACCTGTGGGGAGATATGATAAATTTTGGCCATGGGAACTCTTTGGTCAATTTACAGTAATATAGAGCACTGTTACAAGATTCTTGTGTTGATTTCAATGGTGAAGTTTTTCCCCTGATATTTTGTCTTTTCCTTTTAATCATTTTGATTTCTACATTCTTAATTATTCCAATAAGATATAAGACAATTTTTTTTTGAATATACACTCTGTCATTGAATTTGGAATAATTTCTATGTTTTCTACTGAAGATCAAAGACAACATTCTTCACTGCTTTGTTTTTTATTGGATCTCTAAACCTATTTGTCTTCTCCATGCATCAAATTTATAAGGATCCATTGAATTTTCCTATCTTTCCCTGCAACATTGGCCTATTAAACCTGCATTGATTAAAATAAGTTGTGACTCCATTGCCCAGTGGCCCATTTTTCTCCTGCTCGAACCAAACCATTTAAAAACCAAATACCAATCTATCATAACTAGCCTAATACCTCGTCTCGACAAAGTTAAATAAAAAAGAGAGAGCCCTCCCTGAGTCTTGGGGGGCTATCTCCTTGAATCGGAGTGGTTTGATGTTACCTCAGGGATTGCCTCCATAGCCTTGGGCAAATTACAGAGCACTAATAGAGACTATCAAAGCCCAAAAGGAGAAATCGATATCGTTCGTTGGTTTGGAGGGCCACAAGTCACTTGGTCATTGAGACTAAGGATCGCGTGTAGATGGAGGAAAGAAGGAAGGAAAAGACAATATATCAGAGTCGTTGATTGAGGGAATTTGTTAGAGACTGTGAAATCAATGATCATGCTTGATTGCGGGATCATAAGTTGCTAAGAAGTTAATTTTCTGATGGCAGGGCGCAATTGAAACCATGGTATCATAGTATGGGTACATGGCATATGGAGCTTGATTACGGGGATAAAAGAGTTTAATCCCAAACCGTTGTTGGGCATGCATGCAATTCTTCTCTTACAGAAGGACATAGCCCGAGGTCACATGCGACAGAGGGATAAGGAGAAGAGAGTTCAAGTCCACAATCACGTGGTGATGTGAAGTTAATTGCCCAAGAATAGATAAAAAAATAGGGAGATAGTGCTCGCTAGACAAAGAACACGAAGCACCTTTTGAATAGGTGTATGGTCACTTCTAGAGGTCACAAGAAGGAAGGGACTTAGAATCCAAAGAAGCCAAAAAGTGACTGGTTGTGACTACCAGAGAAGACAAAGAATTTCGACTGACAGAGAAGCAAAAGATTCTCAGGATAACTGCCAGAGAAGCCAAAGAACCTTGAATAATGGCTAAAGAAGATGAATATTTCTCATGATTATCAGGCAGATGACTCGACATGTAAAAGACATGCATAATAGAGAAGAGACGAAGTGTCTCTCAGAGAGTGATGCATGTGGGTAGGATGAGACATAGTGCATAATATGAAGGGGATATCCATGGCATATTGAAGATGATGTAGAGGCAACACATAGCATAAAAGGAAGAAGAAAATTTGAACATGAGGTAGTGTTGAGGTCAGGAGGAAAAATAATAGAGGATATAAGTTGAAAGATGAAGAAGCAGAAAAAAGTATAGAATTTGAAGAAGGGAAAGGATACATGGAGTTGTAACAAACCATATCAGAGACAGAGAAAGTAAGTAAAGTTTTGTAAGATTCATTCAGGGTGGTAGGGTCATGCTAGGGAGGATTGCAGTCCTCTAAATTCTAGTTGGTGCTAGAATATATTTAGGGAGTTGGTGCTTCCATCTAGTGGGTGCTAGAGAAACATGGGAGTTGGTGCTTCCATCTAGTTGGTGCTAGAGAAATTTGAGAGTTGGTGCTCTTTGAAAGTTGTATCTTTCTATCATAGGTTGTAGCCTCATATTTGAGTTGTATCTCAAAGAATGTGATGTACATGAAAGTTGGAGCTTGATTGACATCCTAAGAAGAAGATGTTTTCACCCTTTATGGGTTTCCTCAGGAAAATATGTGTCTCTATGTATTATGTGCGATTGATTATTGTATATCTATACACGTTAATTTATCAGCAACACATTAAATAATAATCTAGAAAGAATAAAAAAATAGGAAAATTTTCAATCTTATATACATAACTGATTCACCCCCCCCCTCTCAGTTATATTTCCAACATGTTATAGTATGTTGATTTCTTATACATGATTGAGTAGAATTCATATTGTGTGGTTGAGGAACATGAGTAAGTTATTGGAGAGCTTGGATGTGTTGTGATTGGTTATGGATTAGATTGGACAGTAAGAGATAGAACATAATGTGATTGTAGGTTGTAGAGGATTTGAGTTCAACTTGAATAGAAAACCCTAAGAGCTCATAAGTGATACACAGGCTCTAGTACAAACTAGCCATGTGCATATGTGAGTTGTACTATTGGTAGGATGCGTACATATGTGTGTTGTACTACTGACAGGTCTCATACCTGTTGACAGATTGATATCTATTGAGGATTGTTGCCTCATCTCAGTTGGTGCTGAGGGTGTAAGATGAGTCTTGCATTATAGAGTTGGTTTTCTTGTAGAGTTGTACTCTATTAGGTTGTTGTTGAAAAAACCCCAAGGATTGTATTCCATAATAAAAATAAAATTGCACATACATCTTGTGTTCTTTGTGTTCCTTTTGGTGATGATTTTTTGATGATATGTTGTTGATATATGTTGTCGATATGTTGTCACATTTAATTGGTTATAAGTGACAACAATGAGTAATGATTTAATGGTGATTTCTTACTAATGAGTGTTGTGTAAGAGGGAAGTTTGGAAAAAAAATCCCTACACTGTTCATGCCCCCCCTCTCAGTGTAGTCAGTGTATCCAACAATTGGTATCAGAGCAGGCCTTCACTATAATCCTTAACAAGCTTGGAGGAGATCCATAGACATACAAATGGATGATGAAGCTCCAATCCTTGATGAGGAAAACTATTCTACTTGGAGAATATAAATGAGAGTGCATTTGAAAGAGATGGGAGCGGGTATTTGGAAGGCATCCATTGGTGGACTAGTTTCCTTGAAGAACAAGTCAAAGTTTGCAGCTCAAAGTGAAGGAAAGAAGAATGATGCATTATCTCTCAAGACCATTCTTAGTGGACTCTCAAGCCCTATCAAAGAGAGCATGGGACAATGCACTTCTCCCAAGGATCTATGGACAATTCACTTCTCCCAAGGAGAATGGGACATACCAAAGAAAGAAGAAAGACATTGAAGACAACTCCATCAAGACACATGAAGGTAAAGAATCTCCAAAAACTCTTGGTTTCATTATTTCTAAAAGTGATGATGTTGGCAAAAAGGAAGATCTTAAAGACATTTCAAATGAAGGCAAAGATTCATGTGATGATGTTGACAAAAGGGAGGATCTTGAAGACATTTCAAATGAAGGCCAAGATTAATGTGATGATGTTGACAAAAGGGAAGATCTTGAAGACATTTCAAATGAAGGAAAATAATCATGTGATGATGTTGACAAAAGGTAAGATCTTGAAGACATTTCAAATGAAGGTAAAGAATCTACAAAAACCCTTGATTGCAATAATTCAAAATGTGATGATGTTGAATTTTTCTCTACAAGTGAATAATATAATCTACAAGTAGTTTGGATAAAATCAATTGATTGTTATCCCATGGAAGAAGTAGAAGAAAAACTATTGGAGATTAAAGAGAAATTTGAAAGAGGTCTATATGAATATAGAACTGACCACTATTATATAGACTATAACAGTTAAAAGAAATGCTCAAAGGAACATCTTGTAGTTAAAAGAAATGCTCAAAGAACTAGAAGAAATTTGCAAGACTCAATTAGAAGAAAAGGAAGAAGAGATCACAAGACTAAAGAATGAAAAAGAAGATAAGAAAGTAGATGATGAGATTAGAAAAAAAATTGAACCTATTATCCATCTCAAGACCCAAATTGAAGAAGCCAAAAGGGTAGAGGAACTATTGAGGAATTAAATAAATGAAAAGGAAGAATCATGTCATGAGTTAGAATCTTAAGTTGTTGATCTTAGAAATAAAGTAGAGAATTCAAACAAATTCTTGAATAGCTCACAAATCGTAAATGAGATCTTAGAAAGTTAAAGATCACCAAATGATAAATCAGGTCTTGGATATAAGGGAGAAACTACACATGTTGAAGAAAGGACCTCAAAGAAGAATGAGGTAAGTCCCTTACTCTCAAAGGATGAATACAATGTTGCAAGTCAACCATCTACACAAGGGAAGGAAAATTTCAAAAGAACAAAGCAAGGAAGACATCAATAATCCATATTTACTCCTCAAAGAAGATGGACACCAAAGCAAAGGTATGAAAGTGTTTTTCATGGTCAATGTTATTCATGTAATGAATATGGTCACAAAGCTTTGGAATGTAGATCTTATGCAAGGAAAAATAATGGAAGATTTCATAACACCATAAGGTGTTGGATATGTGATCAAGTAGGACACACTATTGTTCACTGTCACACCATGAAATGCTACAACTGTAGTGGATTTGGCCACAAATCCCAGGATTGTTGGAACACAAGAAGAAATTCCATAATGAGGACTTCATATAGCATGACTAGAAGAAGGAATGAAGTAAGGAAGGGAGACATATTTGAAAATATGGAATCTCAGAGCTCAAGTTCTGGGAAGCAAGGACACCTTCAGAAGTGGGTGAAGAAGACTAAACAACCATAGAAAAATGGAATCCTTAAGGAAATCTCAAGTGTGTCATCTATTGAAGAATACGTGGGTGACAGTGGTAATAGTCGTGTACATACACAGGATGACCTTGAATAGGTCATGTAAATACACAAGTTGTCTATGCAACAGGCCATGTATATGTGGTGAAGCCTAGGGAAAAGGGCTATGCACAGGGGTTGCAACTTGATGTGATGGCATAACTCTCTGATGTAGGGTCTGACATAGTTTATTTCAGGTTCTGACATTGTTTGTTGCAGGTTTTCATGATTACATATTGAATTATGTAAAGTGATGATATAAAATGAAAGGACATATTGTATGCATGGCACTAACCTATGATTATGGATTGAGACATTTTATGTTGAAGAACAATGTTGGTTATGACAGTGAAGTCAATGGTACCTTGGTTATGTGATACATCTTGATGATGCTAGCTAGAGATGTCATTGATCTATTGAAGCACACTACTAGTACATATATTGTTGGATTCTTAGTATTTGTTGTAGTGAATGGAGGATTAAGGCTGATTTGTTGGGGGTACATAGCTAGAACATATTTGAGTTTCATCGATATATCTTGTGATGTATTCTTTTAAGCTTACTTGTTGGATATCTTGGTGCATGCATTTGGCATATGTATAGGCTACATATGGGAACATGTAGTTGGCGAGTTGATGAGTTGATGAGTTGATAATGCTGTACATCATTGATGAGTCATAGCTTGATCTATAGTTGATGCATGATTGGTACATTGCTAGAGGAACCTACTAGTAGTTGATTGGCACATGTTTTATGGAAGATTTGGCATACATGTATGATGATTCATCATGTTGTGGTGTTGGTGCATGGTTGACATACTTTCTTGGTACAAGTAGTGATATATGTTTGGATGATGAGTACTTGGATAAAAGTACATCATTGGTATTACTTGATTAGCATATATTTTGGTACATGAGACATTTGATGATTGTGGCAGAGACATATCATGAGTGATATGACACATTATTTGGCATATTGGTATATGCACATGGTTGGCATATTGGTAGATGCACATGTTGGCATATTGATAAAGGCATATGGTTGATACATTCCATGGATGATATCTTTTGGCACATTGTATGATGTTGATGTACATGGGTGTTGTGCATGATGATCACACCTTTTGGTACAAGATGTACTTGGTTGATATTTTTCTCATGATTTTGTATTTCATTGTTGATATATCTTTTTCTTCATGATGTTTGGTATGGCATGAATTTGATGAATAAAAAGGTCCAAGGATCGTCATGTGGTAGCATGTTTTTCATCTTGCAGAGAAGACAAGGGTTGACATACCCATAGGGGGAGTCATTCTTCTTCCCATGATTCTAGTAGGATATATTTATTAGAAGCACACTAGGAAAGAGCCCTATATTTGAAGAAAGAGCACAGAGGCATAATTCTAGGGTGAGCAATGGTCACTGGGGGAGTATGAGCGATGCATCTTCACCATTACATTAGAGTGATAACCCTTTCTCAAAAGGGGAGAAATTATTCAAAGGAATATCAAAGGCATTTAGACAGAGGGAGCAACCCCAAGGAGTGTTCAAGTAGGGTGAGTATCCCCAAGGGGAGAATGGTTCTTTTCCATTGATGTCAAAGGGGGAGAGATAGTCACATTGATGTGATTGATGATTATTAAGAGATAGTCACATGGATGTAATTGATATATGACTATTGATGTAAATCATGCATTGTCTACATGTTGACATCAATGATTGGTTTTGACATCAATGTTGGTATGTCCATCAATGCCAAAGGGGGAGATTGTTGGATTATGTTGTCAATGATTCCAAAGGTTTAATTAATTGATGTAAAAGGATTGATATCAAGTGATTGATTGATGTCAAGGGATGATTTATTGATTGATGTCAAGGAATTGATTGATGCAAAAGGTTTGATGTATGTCTTATATTAATAAGTTGTCATTGATACATGATGATAGATGAAGATGGGTTGATGCAGTTTCATTGGTATATGATGTATTGTTGGATAGATGTAAAGATGAATAAATATTGTCTTATCATGGTTGATAAGGTGTAAAAATGGATGAAATCCAAAGTGGTCCCCTTATGGTGAAATCCCTCACGAGAAGACACTTTTCTATTGAGTTATCCTTGAAGTATGGTTATGATTCTATGTGGAATAATAAGTTGAAGATAAGTGAATTTGTCAGTTAAACTATCCTAGATGGATAGTACTTGTCATTCCATTTTCGGTGGTATGTGGAATGTCACATAAATCCTCATGGTTTGAGAGTTATGTCCCTATGAAGATGAAGGACCCTCATATGTAGGCTTGAAGCCCCAAAAGGTCAAAGAAGTCAAAGTGCTTGAAAAGAAGAAATTATTATTTAAATGGTAAAGAAAAGTGACAAAGTCAAGGAGGATTATTTAAATAATAAAGTAAGGTGACAAAGTCAAGGAGGAATATTTAAATTGGAGAAATTTCTATTTATGGAAAGTGGTTAATCCTAAAAACAGGAAAATAGGTTAAGTCACCTAGAAGTGGGTTAAGTGACCTAGAAGAGACCTAGAAGTTGGAGAGTATAAATAAGAGGCAAGGGTCTCTTGTGTAAAATGAATGTTTTGTATTTTTTGTGAATCTCTTGTGCATGTCTTCATCATGTATTGAATATCTATTCTGAGAGAGAGAGATTATGGAGGATATCATGGACACATCAAAGTTTTGGCAAGTCTGATATCACGACGGTGAAAGTTTTGGAAGTTCAGAAACCCTAGTTTATGAGGCGTACACGGGTTGAAATTATATTAGGGTTCGTACATACTGTGTTATATGAGGGTTGTCAGTGTATTAGGGTGCGTATGTACGCGGGCTGGTAGTTTATTAGGGTGCATACATGTTGGAAAAACCATGGAAACTTGAAGAGATGAAGATGCAGAGGTTCTATATTTTGAGATCAAGCTTCCAGAAAGGTCTACAGTGCTCAGATTCATCATATATATCCATTGGATCAAAAGGTATGGTCACATAGTTGTCTTGATGGATACTCTTGTTTGTTTTGTGGTGAATGCTTAAGGCGTTCTTGGTATGGATGTTGTGATTTGGTTTGTGTTGGTTGATGGAGTGAGAAACACTCTTGGTATGGTTGTTGTGATTTGGCTTGTGTTGGTTGATGGAGTGAGAAGCAATCTTATGATTTAGTGCTGATATGATTTCTATAGTATGTTGATTACTTATACATTATTGAGTAGCATTCATATTGTGTGGTTGAGGAGCATGAGTAAGTTGTTGGAGAGTTTGGATGTGTTGTGATTGGTTATGGATAAGATTGGACAGTAAGAGACATAACATAATTTGATTTTAGGTTGCATAGGATATGAGTTCAACTTGAAGAGAAAACCCTAAGAGCTCAGAAGTTATACCTAGGCTATAGTACAGACTAGCGGCATACATGTGCGTGTTGTACTACTGGTAGGTCACGTACATACACGTGTTGCACTACCGACAAGTCACGTACATGTTGACATATTGATATCTATTGAGGATTGTTTCCTCATCTCAGTTGGTGTTGAGGGTGTAAGCCGAGTCTTGAATTATAGAGCTGGTGCTCTTGTAGAGATGTACTCTATTCAGTTGTTGTTTAAAAAACCCAAGTATTGTAGTTCGTAATAAAAAGAAAATTGTACATACATCTTATGTTCTTTGTGTTCCTTGTGGTGATGATTTGTTGATGATATATTGTTGATATATGTTGTTGATATGTGTTTACATTTAACTGGCTATAAATGAAAGCAATGAGTAATGAGTTAATGGTGATTGCTTACTAATGAGTTTTGTGTAAGAGGGAAGTTTGGGAAAAAGATCCCTACACTATTTGCCCTCGGTCTCAGTGTAGTCAGTGTGTCAAACATTGCTATCACCTTTTAATCCTCCTGAATTTTCCTTAGGATGTGTGGAGCCTTTAGGTCTCATCTCGTTGATCATATGAGAGGAATCATCCCTCCAATTCATGCAGGAGGACACATATTTATAAGAATCATTTGAAGGTGAGGAAGGGGTAGTTGTGGATTTCCCTTTGACAGTGACATGTTGAGCCTCGGTTTTCAACCTTTTGTTTGAATAACTCATTCATGTATGAATAATTGATTAGCAAGTAGTTCCTTTAACAACCATACATGACAACTCTTTCAAAATATGAAATAAATTTTGGCTTAACAACATATCAAACTCATGCAATCCAATCTGTACAAATTGTTTAACCATTGTCAATGAGAATGAGGGTGAAGAAAGGTTCTGGAATATGCGAGGGGCTTGTATTGAGCAAAAAATGTAAAGATGAGGGGGGGGGGAAATAATCATGGTTACTACTCACAGACAACAACAATCAAATGTAATGTAAACCAAAAAGCATGTCAATGTAATCCATCTAAGAAACTGCAATTTCAAATTGTTACCATACAAAATTCCTCTTAACTGTAACTAAATTTTAGGAACAAGGAATGAAAAATGAATATGGGAAGGTGAGGGGATTATAGTTAGCGAAAAGTGAGAAAATGGTAGGGAGGAACATGGATATTTTTCATAAAATTAATTAAGTAATCCATAACCATTCTATATCAAACACAAAAGATCCAAAACCAACCAAATAATCACTGTGCTCAATTTAACAACCGCTTTGTATAACTCAATCAAATTTTTGTATTACTTTCTCACTGTTCACAATTAAATCATTAACACAATGTCATCAAAACAAGACAATATGCCTTCCACAACAACCTGTAAGAGTTTTGTTTCTTCCCAATTGTCCTAGTTAATATTTAAAACAATTTCTAAATTAACACACAATCTCTTGTTCCAATCCGTTCCATCAAAACCTCAACCATTTTCCATGAATCATTTCTTCAAATAAAAAACAGACACTAAAATCACACCCAATTCCATTTCTCAAGTTCATTTAAAAATTAAGTTGTAATGAGACCATATTGTCACAGAACCCATGTCCATCACTGAAATAATGAATGATATCCATCAACTATACACAGTGGATAGTCAAAAATCAATCCTCAATAAATCCTGACTTGTCATTTAAATGCACAACAATCACCCTTTTAACTTATACGATGTTGTAGGATACACATACCATTCAAGAAAACAAGAGCATTTCTGTGACTGCACATGTTTAATTAATTTGAATATAAACATCAACGACATTGAGCTATCAATCTAATACAGGGAGACAACGCCAGTACGCCCAATCCCATTTCCGAACTTGATCAAATTGCAACAAAACCATATTTAAAAAAAAAAAAAACTGATCATCTCTGATGGTGTCATCAAACAATATCCATAGCATATATAGTGGATAGTCACGCCACAATTATCACAAATTAAATACTCTCATTTCGCGATTTAAAACACATAGTCACAACAACCATCAACTCAAGCTAACATGTTGTAGGAAGCCCACATATACCAATGCAGTGACTAAATATCAAAACCAACACCACTGTCAACATCGGGTGAGAACCTCTAAAACCACACGATGAAAAAATAGGTTATAACACCAATAACCTTGCAGAGTGGGTGAGATAAGAGAGATTGTGAACAGAGGATCAAGGTGTCATTTGGTATTGTAATAACACCGAGAATACGTAGGGTATAACCCTCATGGTTCTCCCAATCAACCAACTAAAAACGCTGAGAAAAAGAAATATAACCCACTGCACAATCATCAGTGGCATGAACAAGCCCATACCTGGGTGAAACAAAAAATAGTTCAAACCCAACAACCCGATAACAACAAAACGACCAGGCACAGTGAGGGGACAACCAACAAATTGGGACTGAATGAAACCCTCCACCCAAAACCAATAAGGATGATAGAGAGACTTCATGACTACTAATACTCAGAAAAATAAATGAACCTGTGAATTCAACCATCATTGCAATGAAAACCACAAAGAACATTCATCCCAAAAAAATAACACAAGTTTACACAGTTGCCAGTCTCAAGAAATCACAGAGCCATACATCACCGAGCCAATATCTATTTCATAACCAGAGCGGGCTCATGGATGGAGAAAATAAAACATACCTGTAACCATAAAAACCTTAAAAACACGATCTTGGTCGAGCAATTCTTACTCTTCTTGGAAATCAGAGCTTAACGAAAACAAACACAATTGACAATAGCCAAGCTAGGGTGACAGCTATTGGGAGGGCTATGGAGTGAGGTGTAGTAAATGCATGTTGCCTCCAACCTCCAGTCATTCAATTCCTTAGTACATGCATCCCACTACTCCATTAATTCATTCAATTAAATCATGCATCAAAACCAACATCCATTATTTGCCAAAAGCGTCACCTTGTGTCACATTAACCACTTCCAAACACACCATAGCACGCATCACATGTTTTTCCATATAGTCAATAAATCATATAGCCACTAACCCTATTAGATAGGACTAACAACAATCCATTTAAACTTCAAAATTCATAGTGCAACATCGTATAGCATAGTAGCATAGTTCCTTTCTTTTGGATTTTATTCATATTTCTTTTTATCTCTTTTCAACTGCTCTTATTCCTTTTCAATTTCTCTTATTTGTTGTTACTAACATGTATCTTTTGCAGGTGGCACAAGTAATAATTCAAGGAGTAATTATCAAGGTAACATTGGATATCATAAGTCATTTTAACATGGCATTATAACTTAGAGAAACATAAACAACACACAACATGCCTTATCCATCATTTATTTCTTGCGAATAGAACCACCATTGATCATCAATCATGATCAAACCTGTAAGCAATGTCTAACAATAGTAAATACATCAAATAAGAACCATATATGATCCTCCAATCTACAAGGGGTCCCACCTACTAGTATTATATATATCATTAGCTTATAATTAATATGATTTACAAATACTTTGCGGGTGAAATCATCGTGGCAATTTTAATCATGAACACCAACTACCAAATGGTGACAACTAAGAGAGAACCTACCCACTATCACCTTAGGCAGGTGTTCCCGTCACTTTAGTGGTGAAGTGGTCACCTCAAGGGGGGAATCCCAGTGACCCTATGAGGGAATGGGATGGAAAGTGTGATATATGAATGAATTCCCCTATAGGTTGAGTTTATATGTGTGGAGAAGGTATTTAGAAACGTCTTGATGGTATCCAAGAGTTTCCAATAAGTAGTATACCTTGCAAATGTTGATTGTACATGTTTGAGACACACGAAAGACAATGATACAAGTCCAAATATATGGTGGACAAGAAAGTTAAGTTTGTTGTCCCTAATTGCAGTAGTTAGTAATAATATATATCATCAATGAAAATGATAATGAATGTCTCCAACAAGTTCCTAAAAGTCTAGTTGAAAGAGTAGGAGATAAACTAGAAACAACTAGGTCAACCCAAGTAATATAGCATTAGAATTTAGAAGTGAAAGAAGGTTGTAACAAAATATAATTGTAGAAATATTTTGCAGTCTTATGTATGTAACAAACAAGTTATTACAACAAGGATATTAGTGACTAAAACTTCCCCAAAGTCTACCAAAAATGACACTAGGCCTAGTAGTTTATGTCGGCAAACTTTAAGCCACTTTCAATGGTTGATTTAAGAGTTATTAGAGAAGTTTGATTAGGGTTTTTGCAGCCCTAATGGATGTAGATACATTTTTCTAATAGAAGAAATAATTACTTGAAGAAATATGATACCCTAGTGGCTCAATCAAGCTTATAATGAAAATAAATGAATTCAACCTATACAACCTTTAAATCATAAAATTTCACATTAATCGATGAAATACTTTATTTCTCCAATGAAATTTATACTAGTGCTTTTAAAAATTGGGTTATGGAGTCAAGTAAATAAAGAGATAAAATATGATATCTCCTTGGGGGTGTAAACCCTCTTACTCCCCAAGGCAAGAAAATGTAAAGCTAGGAGATACTATGAGGGTGTAAACCCTTTTACTTCTCCTAGTAAAACCTTGTGCAACAAATAACTTCAAGACAAAACGATAGATAATGGTGGGGTTGTAAATCCTTATACTCCCCAGTAAATCTAGAAAATCAAACTTGTGACTAAGAAATAAAGCATCAACAAGATAAATCTTTACCTAGCATCAAGAGATGACAAGATAAATCTATCCTTACCAAGATAAATCCACCACACATGCCAAATAATATCTCCAAGAAGGATAGCGCACTAGTTCTTCCACCAATAGCATAAAGAAAACCAAGATAAAATCACAAGAGGAAGAAGGTTTCCCAAGGAAGGAATAAATTGCAGCCAAGTATCCTTCTCCACAAGGGACAACTATGTTCCAAATGAAATAGAGTTCACCTCTATTTATACAAAATGTTCTCAAAAATGTTTTCCCGCATAATGTTAGGGTAAAACAAAAGATAGGGGTCAAGAGCCCTAATCTTTCCCCTTTACACAAATAATAATAAAATATTTAACTAAATTTTAAATTTGCACAAGTAAAACCCTAAAACAAGATTATGTCACCCCTTTAGGGGATGTTTTGATACTTTTGCTAAGTTGTTGGGCTTGCAGAAGGGTGGGTTAGGCTTCCAAAAACCATGTGTCCTCGATCCTTTCTTTTTCATCTTGTCCCAAGACTTCCTTCTTCCAAAACGCACCATGTGTCCTCATCACCACCCCATGCCCCTCAAACATGATGTCAAGCCCCTTAAGGTGACATTTTAAGCCTCCAAAGAAAAACATTTGGCTTGTGAGGGAATGGTGAGGTCGTCCAAGATGTCTTCTAGGCCTCCAAATAATGTGGTCTTCATCTGGTATGTGTGCCTACAACATCCAACCTGTGGGATATTTTTCCCATGGAATCCCAAGCTAGGCTTGTTCTCCCAAACTGGCCACTAAGCAAGGTCCTACAAAACAAAAGGGTACGCCCTCCATAGATATCAAGTCATAGATATCATGACAAGTGTAAACCACATCTAATAAATAATGCACCTAAACATGTGCATCAAAACTACCTCATCAAATTAAACAATGCTCCAAGACCCTATACAATTGACCAAGTTTAGGTATGGGAGGGGTGTCATAAAATTCCTATTGGGTAGACTAAAACCCTCAAGTAGAATATGCTTCCAAGGATTTCATTTCAAGGTAATGTAGTGGATGATGAGGTGGAAGGGGTTTAGAATTCATAGGTCAATAATTTTCATGACATACAAGGGCTCGTATTATTTCATTTATGGGTTCCTTTGTAGAGGGTGTGTGGCACCTTTGTTTGCGATGAAATTTTTCCAAGCCCATCTTCTTTCCATTATTTCTTCTTAGATCTTCCTTTATCTTTATCTTTATTTCATTTTTTAAGTAACAATTTGAAGGCCATTGTCCCTACTTGGTGTCTAGATAATGGCAATGTCATTAACAAATACCTTGCAAAAATGAGAAGGTTGGCTTGTGGTGAGACCCCCTTTTTCTTAGTTGTGTAACTGAGAACCACTACCCTGGCTTGGTGACCAGATGATGGTAATTTCATATCGTTAAATACACATTATCATTATAGGTCGACTGGTGATGAGACCTCCCATCCTCCAACTAACCCCTTAAGCATTCACTATCATAATGTTTTTTATGTCCCCGATTTATTATAGAGAATCCTTTCATTTCTTTCTCGGGGATCCCTAGGCAAAGAATATCAAAGGTATATATTTAGGTTTCTATCTTTTTAGCCAACAAGAATCCCTCTAGTCCTTCATCCCCTTCTTCCCATGAAATGAGGTACATGCCCTTCCTGGGTCACTAAATTCAAAGGGACTAGAATATGGAAATATGATGGGAATGTAATGAGAATAAAGTGGGAAGTATGGTCGAGAATGGTAGAACAACCTCTTGAGGGACCCGCAGTCACAAAACTTCCCCAACGGTTAGCCACTTACTAGGAAATCCATGACACTCACCAAGGTGAAGCATGGTCAAAATAATAATGTCCAAGCATGCATTCTATAACCAAAAGCATATTAAATACAACATGTTTAAATGCCTCAAATATTAGGGTTATTACCTTCCACAATAACTGACTTGTACCGCATGGAGAAAGACCTATCTTCCTTCCAAAATATGGATGGTGTGGTGGATGCACTAACAATGGATCAAAATGTGGTGATAGAGCAGGATTCTATATGTGAAAGTGGACACTTCTAGTCATGCGGTCTCTCGACACTCCATATCTGCAACCTGAGGGCCTCGAGACATCATCTCCTTAGTTATCCCACAAAATGGGGATAACATATGGCTCCTACTTGGGGACAAGTGTGTGTTGTAGATTGCATGAGAACCTCAGCATCTCATGGCATGCCTGTACCTACAATGAAAAATTAAACCATAAAATCTAGGGTGGTTCTATCACCCTTTGTCCATATACATTAAAATCCAAATGGAAACTCATCTAGAAAATAAAATTTTAGCATTTTTTTCAAAAATTTCTAAACTAAGCATGAAATCAATATGCAAGTAGATAAAAATGAAAAATAAAATGCATATAAACTAATATGAGCAATCAATATGCAAATGAAAGGAAAGAAATATGACCTACCTACTTATCTAGGGCATAGGCCCTAAAGATCAAGTGATAGGTGATGTTAGGTGAAGTCATGCAACCAGTGCAACCAGTTGATTATCTCATCAAAGTATCTCCCCCTGTGATTAATTATGTAAAACAACAAAGATAAGTGAAATACATAATGATCATGAGAATAAATAGATATATAATCAATCATGAAATGAAATGAAGAGATATGGGTGGGAGGGAGGAAGTCCTGTTGGAAAGAGAAACCATCATTTTGATCATTGTTCCTAAAAGTATAGCCACAAGCATGATCGATCCATCTCTGAAGAGGGATACCATATGTAAACAATGAATCGTCTTCATCTTCACTTAGAAAACCATTCCTCCCTGAAGATTGAGAATATATGAGATATCCCAATAAGACGTCATGATTTCCCTAAGAAGAAGGGATGAGGACAGGCTCAAGTCTAGAGAAAGAAAAATGTGACCTCTTCATATATGAACCCCTTTATAAATCCTCAATATGAAAATACTTCCTCTTCGTAGAGTGATCCTTTGATCAATTTGAGAAGGCCACGTCCTGGTATTCATTGGAAATCGAGGATGAAGGTGTCTAAAAATCCTCATAGAACAAGTCCACATCCCCAAAATGATATGCATCACAAGTGCCAAGGGGTGACTGAAAATCATCCTGAAAATTCTGTGATCAGTTATCCTTGAATAAATATGTAATCATGGCATCATCAGGATTCCAAACATTTGAATCATACACACATGAAAAGTATTCCTCTGAATATGACAAATCAAACCCATTTTCTTGAGGGCTGCCCTCAATGGTGTAAATAGGGTCTCCATCAAAATTGAAATGATCCAAATCCCATTTGTGTCTCTAAATCTATATGAAAGTTTATATATGCTCATCAACCATATCCAAAGGTTCTTTCAAAACACCATCTGTATGACTAGAAATGTCCATCTCTTTGTCCACTTGTACAGGAAGAGCAGAGATTGTGGCAGATTCAACATGATCTTCAAATTATTCATCGCTGAGGCTAGTTTCTTCTTCAACTTTATTAACATGAGGAGAAGAAGGATGAACAACCCCAACTTCATCAGGCGAGAGAAAAGATAATGATTCCTCAAAATGTCGCAATTCATCAGGATTCTTTTTTCTCTTCATGGATGCACTCTTACATCATTTCTTCATTACACAGGGCTTGATCCGCACTACAAATTTATTTGTCTTCCTTTTTGCAAAAGGATCTGTCGTATCCGAGGGCTCCTCTAATACTTATTCACTTCCATAGTCATGGGATAAATAGTCATCAAGTTTTTCAAAAGGGTTACGACTTATAGAGGATTGGATTTCTTCATCAAGTGGAAGGGAAGATACAATCATTTCATCTTCATAGAATTTCTTGTTATCCATAGAAAAACATTCTCTACATAGAGCGTCTTCAAG
Organism: Picea engelmannii; assembly: GCA_009831015.1. Classification (NCBI taxonomy): domain Eukaryota; kingdom Viridiplantae; phylum Streptophyta; class Pinopsida; order Pinales; family Pinaceae; genus Picea; species Picea engelmannii. The sequence goes on along the minus strand of ML778696.1, from coordinate 412,642 downwards.
CTTAGGGAAAACATATTGCAAATCTTGAGTGGTTGGTCTGCAATGTCTGATAAATTCTTCAATAATCTTTGTAGACGAATGTTGGTTGGACTTCGTCTTTTCTACCACTCTAGGATGAACCAAGTTCAAGTCTTCTATGGTTTCCAACAAAACCCCTCTAAAACCATCGGCCCTCCTAGTAAACGAGAAGGCAACACAACTCAAAAAATGCAATGCGTAGTCTGACCTGAGATAGTTCTTATCTGTGGCTGCAACACTCAGGTTCTTGCAGCCTAAGAATGAGTGGGGATCTGGCATTCAACTCTTTTATCTTCATTTGTTTAATCTAAAATTTATCTTATCTTGATTAATCTGTCATTCTTACTCATGCATGTAAAATAATAGATCTAACTAAGTCATTCATACATTTGTATAACATCTAATCATCAACAAAAAATGAGATGCATAACATTCAATCTCATAACACATGATCTACCATGGTTCACCCCTTCTAGGATGTGTCCACAAATATTTGGTTTCTCTGTGCTTTGTTATTATGTTTCCAAAACTACAATGCCTCACACATTACAAATCTCCAACAAAACAGGTTGATATCTACAATGAGGGGGACTAGATCACACCAGGATCCTTAGCCTGTGATCTAACCCTCAATATATACCTTATTTTCTCTCCTCATCTCAACAACTTACAAAATAGATTGGAATTATAGTCCTTCAGTCTTCAAAAAACATAGTAACAATGACCAACAACATGACATCCAACTCCGAACTCTCAACCTAGACCTCTTACGTGCCTATTCATACATGTTTTTGGCTTATTATCCATTACATATTCTTACCAAAACCCTAAACCTATCATGGTTAGGTCTTCTTTCATGTGTGCTTCACATGCTTTCATCCTCTGCATGTGCGTTTACCTTGCACGTGATGCTTTTCCTTCCAGCTGTCTTTTCCTTCTTTGTGCTTTATTCTCCAAAATTAGTCTATATTCCAAAATGGGCGTATGCCCAACATTCCCCCAACAATAATAAGTGACTTGTACCAAGACACCTAGGCACTGCATGCCCCCTTGATAGCCTCTGCTAGACTGTGGAACTTGTCTGTCAGTCCCCTTCCTCGTGTTTGGAACCAAATGACCTTTTCTATAAGTGTTTTTAAGTTCTGTGTTGTGAATTCCTCCTGAACCATGGTTGTGCATTCCACCTATGTCAGCGCCATATTATTCTTCTCTTCCTCCACCTGTTTGAACATTTATGTTGCTTTCTCTTGGAGGGGTTCCATCTTCTCTTGTATCTCCTATTTGTGTGCTTGTGTCATCTTTAGTTCAGCCTACAATATCTTCATTTCCTGCATTCCTTTAAAACGCTCAATGCTGCCCATTTTCTTGTGCCTCTGCTTGAGGTCCTAGATTTCTGTGTTTATCCTTTCTTCCTCCTAGTCCCACCGCTAGACGTTTGCATCTTCCTCCATATTTGTCTAGAGTTGTGTTGTTTTGTCAAATAGTTATGCTACTATGTTAACTTGTTTCTCCAACTATGCTAGTTAGAGTGAAACTTCTACTTTCATCTACTCCTTAACCTTAGGTCGAGTTGTCGTAGTCAAATTTTCCTTTAGTTCCTTAATCTGTTTCCTATAGTGGTCGATGGTTTGGGAAATATGATTGAGTTTTTCCTCTGTACTTGGACTCTCGGTCTGCGTGCTATTCGGAAGGTGGTTATAGACTATTGTCACTCCCTATTTAATTTTACTTGCACGTTATTTCTATTGTTTGGTATCAAAATTTATTGTTCAAGCATGAGATCCAATTCTTCCTTGTCACTTTTAGTTTCCCGTAGTTCTGTTGCATCTGTCCTTGCGAGTGGCTACACCTTTTGCGCGACGCTGACTTGGAGTCTGTACAACTTCTTTGTTGGTATCTTAGCTAATACCATGTCAACCTACACCAAATCTTTCAGTGGTGTTTGTGTTGTGGTTTCATCCATCTGTATCATGTCCTTTGTTATTATGAATGTTGGACTTGCCTACACAGTTGTGTGAATAGTGTGTTCTGTTTGTGGCATAGTCATTGTCACCACTGTTGTTTCTCTCTCAGTGAAGGATTATGTTCCCCTTTCAGACCTCCACGTAGTCCTGATTTGCTTGAGGACCTATCTTATTCCATCCAGGTCATCTTTTATATACCCCCTTTGGTTATTTTCTTCTTCAAAGTCTTTTGCAACGTGGTCTTGCACCTTTTCAACCAACAAGTTAGCGTCGTCCTCTGTGATTTTGTACTTGGGTGGCTCTTTTTGTGCCTTTTCCTTCTTGTCCATTCCTCTTGACTATGGAATTGGATGCTTAGGTGGCCCTGGTTCTTGGGTAGTAGATGTTGTGGGGGTTCCCTATGTTCTCGTAAACCCCACTCCTTGTTCTTTTTGTTACGAGGCAATGTTTTTCTTTCCTCTCTGCGCTTCCTTCTTTCATGCACCCCCCTATTTTATTGCACCAATTTATGTGTTGGTTTCATCTTTTTGGGTGTAGCATTGTATCCTACAAGTGTCTTCACCTTCCTTGCGTCCAACTCCGTGCCCTTAGATACTTCTTGATGTAAGAATTGGATATTCCAGTAATTGGGCCAATCCCTCATGGCAATTTCTATGTCTTGCTCTGTGACGTAGTATCTCAGTTGAAGCCACTCCTTTCTTGGATCCCTGCGTGCTTAGATCCACATGTTGTTCTTGGATGCCTTGAAGTTGGCGATGTCCTTGAACTGCATGACCACCTATGGGGTAATTCGTCAAGTATTGGCTATGCTCTCTTGTATTTATGTAAAGTACTTGGCGAAGGTACGCATGTTTGTGCTTATGTTCTTGGGTTCAGAGTTGCTCCCCAACAACATGTATCATGCTACACGACACTGACCTATCCAGCTGCAAAAGTATGAATACAGGGGTTCTCTCCACCCTGTCAGTGTGACCAACATGAGTAGCCATGAGTAGTGGAAATATGTACCAGTTCTTGTGCATATTTGCAGTCCTCCATGAATAAATTGAGAAGGTATGGGGCCCAGCTGAGAGACATACCATTCACACACTACACTATAGCTATGATGACCCGGACAAAGTCTTCTTCATTACTACATTTTTAGAACATTTTACAGGCCATGAGTTTAGTGGCCATCTATGTTGCAGCATCGCTAATCCTTTTGATAATTATTCTGTGCGACCCCCTATATGTCCCATATGTTCTCTTCATTTCTTCCTCCAACGCCTTCTCATTAGTTTTTTCGTCCAGGTAATGCATGAGGTTCTCACCCATTGACATCAGTCCTGTGATTGTTGTGATTAACTCTACATCTATGGAGATAGGCTATTCCATCCATATAAATCCTCCATGGAGGACCACTATCAATAGCTTGATGCAGTTTCTCACCTCTTTCCCCCTTCCAAAGTGGGTAATATCCAATAGGTTGAGGATCCCAATGTTTGCTAGGATAACTGCCCATGGATTTGGTTGTAGGAAGGGGTCTCTAAGGGTTCTTATCCCTATTCTATCTAAGTAGACCTTCTCCAAAAATTCAAGGAAGTTTCCTACGTCGGTTACATCGTGGTCTGAGTACCTCAATTTCTCCACTCAACCTAGTAGTGTTGGCGTGGTTTTCACTCCCTCTGGAATGTGCAGGGGAAAAATTGTTGTGTCTGACTGCCTGCACGGAGAGCATGCCATAGGTTGTTTTCCCTTTCATTTTGGTTGTTGACTTGAAGACCCCACCTCCATTTGTCTTCTTTCTGCATCAGGGTCTGGCTGACTAGTGATATCCTCTACCAAATTCTCCTATTTCTGCATGGTTTCTGCTCTTGTGTTTTAGGGTATTGTCACCTCTATCTGCATAGTATCTTGGACATTCACTTGCAGGACCCCTTCGTCCATCGCAGTATCTAGTGGGTTTCCTATGTTATGCTTAGGATTTCCCTATGCACTTCTGTCCAGGTCAAATTCTATGGTTGACGCAGATGGACCCTGTCTTTATTCCACCATTGGCGTAGGGTCTATGGGAGCTTCAATCGATGAAGGAATTGCATCGACATCGATGAATTCCTAAGGCTGACTGGTTTCCTGTCTGGGATATTCTACCTCCTGTGGTTCCCTACTACTTCATTGTTTTCTCCCTAATTGGCTTGGCACACCCATATTTGGTGTTGCCATCGTGGGTAGTGGTTGGTTTTTGCTGACTAACTCTTCATTGGTTCTCCCTATGTCAACTAACTTCGGCTTTGCGTACTCTATCTCTATGCAATTTAATGATTTCATAATGGGTATTATGTTTCCCGTGTTTCCCCTTTATATAGGTGAGTCCTGAAGCTTCTCAGAGATGTTTCCCCAACATTAATTAATGTAATGGTGCTTTATTCGTACTTTTTCATTGAATTTCATAATTGCTTCCAGTTGGGGCATTTTTTCTGTAACCTCCATTTTTTTAATTTCTGCCTATCCTGACCATAATTGTTGTTAGTTGGTGCCTTTTCATCATAATTGCCATTTTTCAAATTTTTGCCTTTTCTGACCGTTGGTCCTTTTTCCTGGGCGTTGAGTTTTCCAAGTTCGTAGTATGTCGTTTATCCCTTGCACATGGACATTTTATTTTTATCGTGCTTAGTCTATTTTTGTTGCATGCAGTCTTATGATGTCCGGCGCGGTAACCCCCCCCCCTTTTAACTATAATACACTATATACATATCTCTTTACTGCACGATCACTTTATAAGTACTAGGAGGTCAACTTTCCCTAGAGAGTTTCATTTGACTCCCATTGATCATTCCTCTGAGTTTTGTACCTCCAAAATCTTTTAACTATACAACTCCCCCATCTGTGACAATCTTCACTTCATATGGCCCCAACCAATGAATTCTGAATTTTCCTGGGTGCTGAAGAAATTTATTGGCATACACCAAGACTAGGTCTACCTCCTTGAAACTCTTCCTTTTAATATGTTTGTCATGCCAAGATTTGTCCCTTTCTTTTTGTACGTCTTGGTGAAATCCTACTAGAATCCTATGTTATTCCATCTCCATCAGTTGACTTATCATTTCTTGTACCGTGCCTCGTTCTGTCATGTTAGTGATTGCTGCTATGCGCAAACTAGGTACCAAATATTCTAATGGAACCACTACTTATTGTCCATACACCAACCTGAATGGTGTCTTCCATGTCAAATTTTTTCATGTAGTCATGTATGCCCATAATATTGTTGGTATCCTCCAATCCCAATCATCCCTTTTGACATTGCAGATCTTTGTCAATGCATTCTCTAGGATCTTATTAAAGGCTTCCACTGTTCCATTTTCTTGAGGGTGATATGGTGTACTCTTTTGATGATAGACATCAAACTCCTCAGTCATAGCCTTGATAGTACTATTGATGTAGTGAGTTATTTGGTCACTCATCAAAATCCTTGGGCATCCAAATCTAGTGATCACTTGCTCAAACATGAAGTGTGGTGTTGTCTTTGCGGTTTAATATTTTACTGGTGTTTCTTTTTCCCATCTTGTTAAGTACTCTATCGTAGTAATGATATACCTTTCTCTTGACCTCCTTGCTGGTGGATAATTGGTCCCATAAAATCTATTTCCCATTTGTAGAATACTTTCAAGGTTACTTGTGGTATTAGGGGCATCTCATCCCATCTATTAGGTTTTCCAACCCTCTGACATACATCACATGTCTGGCAGTAGTCCTTTGCATCTCTGTGGATGGTCGGCCACCATAGTCTTGTGTGAAATACCTTCTGCGGGGTAGATTTTCACATAATGTTCTCTAGTTATTCCCTCATAACCATTTGCTAGAATCCTAGGCCTCTCATGTTCTAGTACACATCTTCTCAAGATGATGTCTGGGCCCATCTTGTATAAGTGTCCTGCAATCAATTGAGAGTCTGCAACTCTGACTACCAGATTTTTCTTCTGCGTAGTGTTTAATTCCTGTGGCGCAGTCCCTATACTAAAGTATTGAATGATGTCTACAAAATATTCATCAGATACTTGGAGTGAAAACAATTGTGCATTAGGGAATTTGTCCTCTAAATTTGTAGGTTCTTCTCCATTGGTGATCCTTGACAGGTGATCAGTTCCTGCATTCAAATTCCCTGGTTTGACTATCACTTCAAAGTCAAAATTTTGAAACAACAGTAACCATCTACAGATCCTCCCCCCCAACATTGGCTTATTGAATAGGTATTTGAGGGAAAACATATCTGTGAACATTTTAAATTTTTTCCCAAGTAGATAGTGTATGAACTTCTGCAGCGCATATACCATTTCTAGGCCTTCCGTTTCTATGGTATTGTAATTCTTCTCTGACTCTAACAATTTTCTTCTTGCAAATGCTATAGGATGATCTAATTCTCCTAGTCCTGGCTATGGAATAATAGATCCAAGTGTTATGGCCAATGCATCTACATGCACATGAAATTTCTTTTCCCAATATGGGAATACTACTATCGGTGTTGTTACCATATTCTCTTTTAGAGTGTCCAACCCTTTTTGACAGTCCTCATTCCACTGAAATTTACTATATTTTTTCAATAGTTCTCCATCATAGGAGTGATCTGTGCATACCCTTTTATGAATTTCTTGTAGTAGCCTATGTGTCCCAATATTTCTCTCAACTGACGTACTGATTTTGGTGGTGGTAAATTGACAATCACTGCAATCTTGGTAGGATCTACTAGAAAGCCTTGTTTGCACACTATATGGCCCAATAGTATCCCAAAAGGTGTCCCAAGGATGCACTTATTGATATTTAATGATATTTGACACTGCCTACATATTTACAACATCATCCTTAATACCTCTACATGATCTTTCAATAGAATGTAGACTATCCAATCATCCATATATACTTCCAAAAATTGATGGATAAATTCTTTGAATGCAACCATGAATACTCTTGAGAATATTGTTGGTGCATTCTTCAGTCCAAAAGGCATGACTGTGTACCGGTAGGATCCCCATTCTGTGGAAAAAGTGGTATTGTACCTGTCTTCTGGGGCTATCTTAATCTGATGGTAGCTTGAGAATCCCTCTATGAATGAAAATGCTTCCTAGCCTCCTACATTCTCTAATACCCCATCTGTGAAAGGTGTGGGAAAATTGTCATGTAGGAAAGAATCATTCAATTTCATGAGATATACATAGATCCTTATCCCTCCCTATTTCTTCTCTTGAATTACCATAGGGCTTACCCATTCATATTCCTCCACTAGTTCTATGATACCAAATTCTAATATTCTGTTAATTTATGCTTTTACTTTCTGCTTATATATTGGGTTCATTCTATATGGTCTTTGTCTAACTTATCTAGCCTTAGGTTTGAGAGGTATCTTCATCTCTCCTAGCTCTCCTGATATGCCTTTCATCTCAATGTACTCACATAGTAACTCTATTATTCTTTCTACCATCTGTTCATCCCAGTAATATCCAATGCTAGAAATTTTAGGACAATCATTTGTCCCAATATTTACTTTATTCACATTGATTGGCACAAAAAATACTTCTGATTCAAGAGATGGAAATTCCACCTCCCTTTCTCCTTCAATTTCTGTAATTTGAATGTTGCTTGGGTCATTTTCATCCGATGCTTCTTCCTGCACATGGTAGCATGACAGTAGTTCTTTCACTATCTGTCTATTCTGTTGTTGATACTCTCTTATAAGTTCAACCTATGGTTCTTGAATTAATATTTCCCCTCTGATTTGTTTGAGTGTTGAATCCATGTTGGGGTTTTCATGTTCAAATGAGAAAGTGACTATAAAATTCTATTGTAATTTTCTCCATTCTGCAGTTCCTCTGCACAGTTCTTGGTCTACATACCAGTTTGTTGGAATTCCTTCCAATGTGTGAATGAAGTGATGAGGCCATTCTTTCGGTGGTGTCATTTTCCATAGTGTTCTGCACTTTTCAACATGTTTTGCTGGTGTCCCATGTCCATCATATCTCTGCAGTTGATTACTTCCATGTTCTATGCCAAATATGATGCACAATAGTCGCTCACATTGGTACCAGTCCTTAACTGTCTCTTTGTGTGCACCCCACCATCTTGCAGGTGTTTCCTTGAGTGTTATGACCAAAGATAAGAACGTATAATTTTCTAACACTTCATCTTCGTATATTGTTAGGAATTATTCTAAGTTGTTCACCCCATGAAATTTGGGAGGTTCTTTTTTCTCTATACCTACCCATATTACTGCACAATCTATTCTTGTGCACCTTCTTGTGGAGACTTCATGTAATCTCTGTTGCCAATTCTCCAACCCTGTATCTAAGTCTGACGTGCATGACGTGATACTTATCCAACTGAGTACCCCATATGCAGTTGGATTCACACAATCCTCTTCTCGCATGTTGGTTCTATATAACTGGTTAATTTCCTTCAGGTCTAAACAAGTGGGTTCTACAAACCTTTCTCCTTTTGATGGATCTAGTGGCACAAAAAAATTGTACTCTCCTGAATCGAATTTCATATTCCTCGTCTTCAAATTGAATATGGCTTGATTTTTAAATGCCCAATCTAATCTAAGAAATATCAGATAAGGTTTTGTGACATGCACTATTTCTATCACTTCAAAATCAACTTTAGTGCACACTCCATCCAAATCTATTGTCACATCCTTTAGCCTTCCAATTGACAGAACCTTGTGTTGATTTGTTAGTTTCAACTGAACAGGTGAATATCCTAATGTGGGCTCTCCCATACATTTCCATGTATTCTTGGGTAGCACATTCACTTCAGAGCCTAAATCTAGTATAATATCCCCCATGTTGAAATGTCCAATGTTGACATTCAGTCTGAATTTTGTTCTTGTCCTCCTCCTTGTATGCAGATGATTAACTATTTTCTTCTTTAGATTTCCCTCTACGTTTGTGTTACATATTTCTAACATATTTTTTAACACTTTAACAGATGATATATCCTTTAGTATTTTAACACATGATTGCAGAAAATTGTTAGGATATTTAGACACTTAGGAGTTCGTTAGGATCTACTTGGTCTAATATGTCGTTAGGTAGAAGTGTGTTTCTTTATTATGCATTAGTATGCATTTGTAGTTAGGAAATCTGATGGTCACGATATGTTCCTGACATAGAGTGATCCAACGGTTCATACTCTCCTCGATCTTAATGACCATTGATCTGTGGCTTAACACCCGTTTGGTCCATGATATCTATTTAAAAAGAATGGAGGGTCATTTGCCGATGATTGATTGTGAGAAACTCTCTTGTAAAATCTCTCTGTAATTTTTTTCTTTGCATTAATAAACTGCTCCAAGTGGCTGCGTTGGTTGGGGCCGTGGATGTTTTCCCGTAGTTGTTTTACCACGTGAAAACATCAGTGTGTTGATCTTTGATCTGGTTATGTGAGTGGTTACTGAAGGTGTTCATCCTCTGTTGGAATACCTGTGTTGTCGAACATGGTATCAGAGCCTGTTTGAAGACCCGCTCCTGTTGTAGAT
>ML778696.1:302450-373739 GCA_009831015.1 Picea engelmannii | reverse complement strand
GTGTATCTACAAATTTAAGATGACCCAGAAGCTGAAATTTTTACCATAGATACCTTATTTATTTCTGTAAATAGAATTTGGAGTTCAGTGTCTGAAACGTTACAGAAAATTTTTTATAGTGAAAATTACGCAATGACTTAGATCAGGATGATTCTAGAACACTATCTTGTACAGGCTGTATATATAAAAGTATAAGGCCTCAGGAGCTAAATTTTGAACCCAAGGTACCTTGATCCGTCTACTAAATACCCTCCAATATGTTACTTTTGAAATTTTGTAGAAAAAAAGTTATAGAAAAAATTCCAAGGTGTCTCAGATGTAGCAGCAAAACCCTAAGACCTTGATCTCTGATACCATATGTTAAGAACCAAATATCAATATAGCATAGATAAACCTCAGAAAAAGTACTCAACGCCTTGAAAAAGAGATAATTTCAGATAATAAGCCTCTTCGAGGGGGAAACCTCCTTTTACCCCACTTAAATGTTCAAGTACAAGATGATTCCAAATGAAAATGTATCCTTGGTATATATAGGAGACTAGGAGGTATAATTACAACTAATGGACTAAATCCGACAAAAATAAAATAACATTACTAATATAATATGCCCCAATTAAGGGGTAATGAGCCAATATTAGGGCTTAACAAATGAGAAGATGGAAAGTTTGGAATTTGAAGAAAAGATAGATATTTCATGTAATCTGGATAATCTGTCATAGGACGCCCTTTAGATAAGATGTGAAACATAGTGCTTAATTGAATTATCTTGGATAACAAATTTATTTCCATCATCTTTTCGAATAGAGATGTGATGCTTCCTCCACCTGCCTCGAGTTTTTGCTTACTTATTAAATATTCATTATATTCATCAACATATTTGACATGTCGACATTCCTCAGAAGATTTCCATCTAACAATAGATTTCTCCTTACCATCTACAATTTTCTTTTCATACACCTTTCCTACATGATTTTCAGTTGTATCTAACTGTTAAAATAAATATTAGTTTATAATGGTCAATTAGAAATTAGACTTAGGAATTAATAAAATCAAAGTGACTTTAGGTTAATTTATTTTCTTTTAGGTCATATATTTGCTTTTAGGTTATATTTTCACTTTATCCCACATTCATAAAGTGGTTTGACTCTACTTGATTGTAACCTATATAATAAATATATTTTCTCTCTTATTTCATTGATTGAATTAGATAACCTTATTCAAGTTATCTTGGTTTCTGTGTGTGCTCAATTTTCGTTACATGGTATCAGAACAAGGTTAGGGCCATCGAGTCTGGGAGTGCGTGAAGACCTAGGGAATGTTGCCAACAGTGATAGATCGAGGGATTGCTAGCATAGCACACTCAAGGAGCCGAAAGGGTTTCGGATCAGCCAGAGCTGGGTTCATTTGATTTTTTGGTTTTAAAATCCAGATTACAGGTATTTTTCCATTATTTATCTGCTAAGTTCAGTATTTTACAATCATATATGGCTACATTGACCAACATCATGTTGGAAGGAAACCAAAAGTTCTCTAGGAAGAACTACAATACCTGGAAGCAATGCATGTTGGCCATTTTTGCGTACCGGTTCCTGTCAGATGTTGTTCTGGACACAAGTCCTCGTCCCACAGTTGCATGTAAATACCAGGACAAGTTTGATGGCAGGTCGTGATGCTAATCAAATTGTTTGTGACAGATGAGATGCTACCTAAGGTTCAAAATGAGAAGACTGTTGCAACGATCTGTAAACAGTTGAAAGAGACCCATGAGATTTCAGATAAGGGTCGATCATTCTTTTTAAAGAATATGTTGTTCTCGATCAAGATGAGTGAGGGTGCCTCTCTCCAAGAGCACTTACTCAAGATCAAGGGCATCCAGGAGTAGTTGGAGGCCATTAGTCGGAAGATGGAAGAAGAGGACATGGTGGTGATCACACTGAACAACTTGCCAGGGTCCTACGAGCACTTCATTGAGACCCTGAACATCACAACTACAGACATTGACCTGAAGTTTGGAGAGTTATCCAATAAGCTCTTGCAGCAGTGTTATCAATGCAATTTCGTCCGCAAATGGTTACAAGAATTCAGCATTGTCAAACAATTATGAGGTCACCCATGGACCATAATTAACACAAAAACATTTCCAAAGGGTGAGAAACTATACATCTAGTGCAAAAATTAAAGGGTTCTATGAACACACAGGGTGGACATGCACATGCACAAAAAAGAAATGCAAAAATCACACACATGTGCACGATGAGTGACTGTTGTTGCAAAAATACGCACACTTGAGAAACGACACGTTTATGAGAGTCGTCGGCCTCCCACCCACTTCTGGTTCATCTTCCAAGTTGATTTGACACTCAAATCTGGACTCGATTCGACTGGGTGGTTGGTCAAAGACCTAGATATGCTCTAATTAGCCTCTTTTCACACTACAAACTAGTTGGACAATACCTCAAAGGAATGCTATAAAAAGGCCATGGATACACTTCATTTTTCAAGGAATTCATAGCAAAGTTATGTTGCCATTATTCTCTTAAGGAATCCTCTATCCTTATCAAGAGTATACTAGCATCATTGCATTGGGCAATCCATCTCACCCCTTGAGTGGATTAACAAAGAATTCTTTCACCATTTTCATTTTCATTTTCAAAGTTGTAAGAAGAGATTATTTGTGGGGGTCCAAGAGGCCTCCATTGGAGGAAGAAGGGACTCATAGTCCTCTTTCTTCTCAGTGTTTTCTTTCACTAATATCAGCCTTATCATTGGTGACATGGGTCTCGTTGTTTCTTTTGTCCTTATGTCCCTATGGTCATTAATTTAGTTGTTGTTTTATTTCTTAGTTTAATTCTTAGTTGTTATTTTATCTTTCATTCTCCAACCCTTTTCCTTGCATCTTTCCTGCTTAGCAAACCCAACTAAGCTTGCAAGCACCTCTATTTTTCTCACTAAGGTGATGAAAGAGGCACGACTGATTGGCAACTCCACTGGGAAAAGGTATCAATTTTCTACCCTATTTGGGTTTTTCTAGCTCTTCTTTTGGTTTATTTAACTTGCAGGTGCATTAACCGGCCTAAGACGACCTGCTAATCATCCAATTCCAAGTTGAATTGAGAGAATTCCATCCAAAATTCTCATTCACGGCTGTGTGTCACCTGTGTGCGGGTTTTTTGGCCCATAGACGCGCATCCTGCACACATGTCCCTAATTCACGGTTTTGTTCTACGAACCTGCCCCCATTAACTCTTTTTAGTCTGTGCACATGTGCTCAATGCGCCTCTGTCTCCACTGAGACCCGTGCACCTGTACAAAAAAATCACATTGTAAGGTTTTTGAGATTTGGGGAAGGCCTTTAGCCTTCTTAAAAGTGATTTCAAGCATGTTTTAAGCTGCACCACACTTATTCCCCTCTTCATATAAAGGGATTAGTCAAAACACATAGGAACTTAGGGGGTTAAAATCATTATTTCCTCTTTTGCTTTCATTTTCGCCACATAGATGGCTTGTTTTGACTAAAAATATAAGTTGGAAATCATTTGTAATCACATCTAACTTGCATTGGGACTAGAAGGTGGATAACAATTGCTTAGTATGATTTTCTCTCATGCCTCCAAGCGACCTTGAGAATCAGAAAAAGATTGTGGAACAATGTCATCTCCCTTAAGAAGATTAAAACCTTTAGGAGAGGACAACAGTCCTTCTTGGGACTCCTCTTAGTTTATTTTTTCAAACACATCTTAAGATTGTAACGGGCCCATACATGCCCACATTCTACAAAGATAGGATAGTGTTGAAATTTACTTTCTTTGATCAAATCACTAGGGAAGTTTAAAGATTTTGTAATGGGCCCATACATGCCCACATGATCACAATCTAGGATGTTTTCAAAGATTTTATTAGATTAAATCACAATAGGGAGTTAAAGGAATAGTAACAGACCCACATGTCCACATGCTAGCTTCCTAGGGACTTTTAAATTATGCAAGTTTGTACCAAAGGAGCTTAGTTAATTAGGTAATCAACACTTGTAAGGAAAAAGAGAAGTCCACATGCAACAAGGTGACACCTAATTCATTAAAAATTGGCACACTTTCACACAATCACACACAAAAGTCACTTATCACTCACATAGTTTCTTCTTGAAACGTGGAGGTCAAAGTAAGTTTCCTCCAAAGGGATTCCGAAACACCCCACCCTTTTCTTGACGAAACTATCCACTCCCATTTAATTTCAACGAGGTTGGTTCACACCCCCAACCTCTCAAAACAACTACATATAATTTTTTTCTAAAAACTCACTAAGTTTTCCTCCACAGGAGGTGCCAAAAGAACTTTTTTAGTCTAGGTAGGATTTCGGGGATAGGCATCCAAATAACTCCCTGTCATTTGGTTCTCACATTGTCAAAACCATAGAAGTTGTCAAATAGGGAACTGAAAATCCTCCAAGTCAAGTGTTCCTAACACCATAAGGCAGGGAGATACCCGTGAAGGGTTGAAGGCCGAGGTCTGATTGTTCTGTGCATCCCCCCTTGAGGCACCCACCTCTTGGACGGGATCCAGCCCGTGACCCATTTCTTAGGCCGAAAATCTAAATGTCGCACTTTGACCGAGGTACCTAGTGACCAAAATTTTAGGAAATCTACCCAGGTGGCAATTGTGGGCTGCAATTACACCTTGATTGGATTTTGTGTGGCTATTGGGAAATATTGCCAGCTCTTTTGGGATATGCCCCCTTTACCCCTCATTATAACCGATTATTTCATCCTTCACTAGTTTCTCTTCCAGTGACTTTAGACCCCACTATTGAGTACTATTGGAAGGTCCAGTGCTATTTGAGAGGAAGGGGGTTACGTCTTTTAGGACATGAGAATTTTTTTTCTTTGATCCCCCATGCGGACAAAACCCACTTATCCACATATATGCTACTTTTCCTTTATGTATGATGCACTTCTGATTACATTTTGATTTGGATATATATATTGTGTAAAGTTCAAAAATTTGCAACAAAGGTTCTTATTTACTTTCTCTCATCACATTTAGCACGCATCGACTCAGCTAGTCGGACATCATAGGGGACCCACAAAACCCCCATCATTCCAGACGCTTACTAATCCTCCCTCCTATTTTAGGGGGAGTTCCTAGTCTTGCCACCTCATTAAGACCACCTTCACACACTCCTGTGAGTGCTATTGTCTTAGGATCAGCTTTGCTTGGTTCCACATTACTTGGGTCCACTTCCCAAGTCCCTCCATCCACTCGCTCTCCTTTTCATGGAAGTGGAGGACCAACTTCCTCTCAAGGGGGAAGTACCAACCCACCTAGTACCCCTCAAGGGTCAGGTTCACAACACACTTACACCATGGCTGGAGCTAATCCTCCCCCCCCCACTGCAGATGCCATATTTGGCCTCTCTTAACATACTAGATCTAAGAAAACTCACCAATGATCYTATATTGCATGACCCCACATGGCCTGCAATGCCCACCAAACTACCTTCAGACATCCCCAAGTTTGAAGGAAAGGCAGGAGATGACCCTGCAAACCATGTCATGAATTTCCACCTATGGTTCTCTTCCAACATCATCATGGATGATTCCATCATACTACGATTATTTCAATGCACACTCATAGGCCCATCAGCCAAATGGTATGTAGATGAAAAATCAGGGTCCCATGCGACTTTCGAGTCCTTGGCCAAAGCATTTTTTACCTTCTTCCAATTACCTATCCACCATGAAAATGGTCTTGAACTACTCTCTAATTTCAAACAAACCTCAGCCACACATATCGTTGATCAAATTCATGAGTGGCGTAGACGACGTAGTTTATGAAAATCTGAAACCACCAAACAACAATGTCTTGACTGGTTTCTTAGATCACTTGTCTCTCTCCTTGGTAAAGATGTAGCTTCCACTTTCCCTCACTCTGAAGAAGAAGCCATCAGTAAGGTTCAATAGTACGACCTCATCTATTCACAATCAGGATACTTATACACAGTACTTCCTGATCTCCCCAAACCTATGCCATTTAGTCAAGACAAACCCAGGATGTCTCACTCAGCAGACAGATTGATCGGTAATACCACACACCACAGTCCTCAACCCCAACCACCACCAATGTATGGAACACCTCAATGTCCATCGACATACAGAGGAACCTCTTATTACCCCCCACCCCCTTATCAACAACCATACCCTGTTGTTATTCCTCCACCCATCAGTGGGCCACCACTGGCACCCCCACTACACCCACCTATCCAGACAAGTTCTGGTACCCCCTTTACCTCAGCTTATACTATGAGTACTAGCGAAAGCACCATGCCTTCCTATGTACCTTATGGATCACAACCCCCACAGAATCCATACTTTCCCTTTCCTGGTCCTCCATAGCCCATGGCCCCCCCACACCCTCATGCTGGGGTGAATTTTGTTCAACCCTCTCCCATTCAGCAATATCAAAATTTTGAACAGCTAAATACGGAAAATCTGACCCATCTGTCGAATAATGCCAAAAACAAAGGAAGAAACATGAACAATAACAACCCAGGCCAAGGCGGGAATCAACCCCAACAAAACCAACCGGCTGGGGGCAACCAAAACCAAGGGAATCAAATCCCCCAAGGGGGCAATACCAATAGGCATCAAGGGAGAAATAACAATACTATCAAAACCAATTTCCCTTGTGCCCTTTGCGGTGAGTTCGGTCATTATACTCATCATTTCCCCCAAATCGTTGATTTCAAACGGATGAAAGACTCAGGTAGTCTACCACATCCTCCAGCACTGCCTTCCCCTCAGCAGGCCCCACAACAATACATGCAACAACCCTCCCCCAGCTGTGCTGCAAGATCTTATTCCACACCAAGGTGTGATAAACATCCAACAGGACACGTAGCCTACCCCACCTCAGGTGGGATAGTACCTCAATCCAAACAATCCAGCAGATCACACAATCCTCCTCACCAGTGAGGAAGAAATCCTGCTGCAAACATGTAATCGTCAGTATCATGCACTCGCTGAGTCTCCTCCCATTCCTCCAAAAACAAATCCTGCACCAACGGGACCCCCGTTGGTGATCCCTCACCCTAACATAGAACCACCTCTTCACATCCTTCGCATCCCATTGCGCAGGAATGTCCACAACCCACAAGCTAGGGTAGCTCATAATTACAGTTTGGTTGATAAATTAGCACAATCCCCGACTGCCATGTCAGTCTTATAAGTCCTTCAGACTTGTCCCATTCAACAGAAATCATTACTTTCCACCTTGGGGGCAGTTGACCCCGCAGATACTCAACTCATTACATTTGATCTCGACAGTGGAGAACCTTGCCTTCCCTCTTTGATCGCTCTTCAAATCCCAGTGAAAATACAGAACATTACAGTTCATCGGTGTATCATCGATGAAGGTGCATCTACATGCATTATGTCCAAATCTGTATGGCAGAAACGTGGTTCCCCCGAACTCATACCCTCTGCCATTACCTTACGAGATTATGACGAATGACCATCATCTACTGAAGGGCTCTTCCAAAATATCCCCGTAGAACTCGGGGGCAAGACTACTCTCATCGAAATTGAAGTTATCGACACCCCACTCGATTATAATATCCTGTTCGGTCGTAGCTACATGTACACTATGAAGGCAGTTGCCTCTTCTGTCTTTCGAACAATGATGTTCCCCCACAACAGGAAGATCATTACCATTGACCAAGTCTCACATTACGAGCCTAACCCATCTGCCAACATCGATAACATTCTCCCTCTCATCCACATGAGTCATGATGCATACCCACTCATCGAAATGGGTCCCAGAATTTTCAAAGATCCATCATTGTTAGGAACTTACCATGGAGCACCACTGCTCCTTCATCCTTCCAATCAAGTATGTGCCGTATCATCTAACAAAACTGACATAGAGGATACCCTTCCTCCTAGGGAGGCTTCTATCATATCTGACATCCCACTAGTCACAGAGCTCCCCCCTCATGAGCCTCTTGCGAACTCGTCGACCCAATTGGTCCACGATTTCACCTCTCCCCAAGGCCATATCCCAGTTTGGGAGACAGTTCCCCAAGCCATTACTAAAATCCCCTTCTTTTACCCTCCACCTAGTGTACAATATTTCCAAGTAGCCGCAACGCTTACCCTCCCTAATATGGTGTTAGCAATTCCAATTTGGTATTTACATCCACCAGAGATGGTCCTTCGACCATCCCTTCCCCCACAAATGGAAGGAATACCAATGACGATTCCCATACTCACTCCCGCCATACCCTCTACACCCCCACTCAATACTCTCCCTGCCACAGCTGGGGGCAGAAAAAAAAATAAGGAGCCCACAACTCCACTTCCCCTGCGCGTCCAACCCCCTTGCGCGCTATGTGAGAAAGATGGACACCAAACCAACAACTACCCATCTCTACTGGAGTTACGGAACTTGATTCCACTCAATCAAACTCCATCAACACTCACCACCATATCAAGTACTGTCGTTACCACCCCTCACTCAAGTAGTAAAGGGCTGCGATCCAAATTCACTTGCACTATATGTTCAAAATATGGCCATTATACACACCATTGCCCAACACTACCATGCTTTTGGTAGACATTATTCGTAGTACGCCAAAGATTCTAGAGCGAACCCAGTCCAACTACGTCATCCCTACCAAAAATCACTAACATCCATTATGTCACAACTTCAGTCAATGAACGTATGAGATTCCCTTACTCTCTATGTGAATCCTTGGATCATTTTACATACCAATGTCCTATGATCATTGAATATAGGCAACGCCAATTGACCCTACTTCAAAGACCCACTGAATGGATGGTTGACCTTACCATGTCACTAGAGGTTCTTCATATCATTTCTCCCGAACCCGAATCCCTCCCGACACCTCTGTGGTTCTTGGATGACCTATCCGAGGATTCACCCCCAAATCCCCCCAATTCTCCTATACATTTCCCTACAAAAATATTACACCCCACTACCACTAATACTCCTCAATACTTCGATATTGGTTTATTATGAGCGAACCATCGCAATCTCATTGCGTCATTCCCCCTGCTTCCTCATCACTAGGGGTAGCCGCATGACAACAATCATCGATATCACTCTTCATGACCCCTTGTATTCCCACCAATTCCACTGTGATGAGAAAATACTCGAAGAGTTAAACACCCCCGACTACCCATGGGATGCGCTACACCACCGAGCACTCTTCTTTCTGCAGGAAGCCTCCAACCCTCCTAACCAACACCCCATATACGTGGTCGAAACCAAGGATTTTATCCCATCAGGGCATATTGACTAGTTCAACAACCCCATTCCTGCCCCTGATGATTTTGAAGAAGGCAACATGGCCAACATTTCCCCGACCATCAAAATCAACATTTCCATAAAAAAATGGCATCGTCGAGGAAATCACTATTGGAGCTGCTTGCACTCCTCAAGAAATCACTGCCTATAAATCCCTCTTCCAGGAATATCGGGATATTTTTTCCTGGTCATACACAGAAATTTCTGGCCTTGATCCCTCTATCATCAAACATCACATCGACACCTGGCCCGACATTACACCAGTTCGTCAAAAACAACGACTGCTACACCCATCCAAAGAAGTAGCCATAAAAGCCAAGATTGACAAATTACGCGCAGCTGGGTTCATCTACCCCATTACCTATACCTCATGGGTTTCCAACCCTGTACCCGTTAATAAAAAATAGGGCACTATCTGTGTCTGCATGGACTTTCACGATCTCAATCACGCATGTCCCAAAGACAACTTTCCAATGCCTTTCATCGATCAAACTATCGATGACTGCATAGGCCATGAGGCTCCATCCTTCATGGACGGTTTCTCTGGTTATAATCAAATCCAAATTCACCCAGCCGATCAGTACAAAACCACATTCACTACCCATTGGGGTACTTTTGCATATCGTATCATACCTTTTGGCTTAAAGAATGTTGGCTCAAATTTCCAATGGGCTATGACATACATTTTTCATGATCTAGCTCATATCATCCTCGCATACTTGGACGACCTCACGGCTCGATCCAGGAAATGCACCCAACATGTTGATGATTTATAGATCATCTTCCAACGGTGCCGTCAGTACAACATCCGCTTAAATCCCCTCAAGTGCGTATTCTACGTCATTGCGGGGTGCCTCCTCGGATTCATCGTTTCCCAAAGTGGTATTACCGTGGACCCCCTCAAAGTCCAAGCTATCACTGAAATTCCACCTCCCCAGAATTTACGTCAACTCCAGAGCCTACAAGGAAAGGCCAACTTTCTACGGCGATTTGTCCCAGACTACGCCAGTCGCGCACATGGTTTCCTTCACTTACTATGCCATGACATCCCATTTTACTGGGATGAACATGCCCAAAAGTCATTTGACGATCTTAAAATGGCGCTCTCTAATGCCTTTTAATTAGTGCACCCAACTATAATCATGACTATATCCTCTACATATCAGCCTCAATCATCTCAGTAGCAGGAGTTCTCATTCAAATCGATGATGACAATTCTGAGCATGTCATTTATTATGTTATTAAAAACCTCTCAAGGCCACCCTTGAAGTATAAACACGAAGAGAAACTAGCCCTTGCAGTCGTCCTCGCAGTCCAGAAACTGCATCATTACATTCTGCTTCGCACAACTAAGGTCGTAGAAGATTCCAACCCTATGCAATACTTGCTCAGTCATAGGAAAATTAATGGAAAATTTTCCCGATGGATCATTATCCTTCAGGAGTATGATCTTGAATTATCAACACCCAAGAGAAAGAAAGCCCTCGTCCTCACCGAACTTGTCATGGCCTTCCCCTCTGACACAACCAGTGCCCCCATCAATACCGACTTTCCCGACGAACACCTCTTTTACATCACATCAGATGATCCTTGGTACAGTGACCTCCTCGTCTCCCTCCAAACTCAAAATCTCGATAACCACCATTCACGAGATGATCGTCATTGCATTCGCCACCAGGCCCACCGCTACCTCCTCATCGAAGACATCTTATACTGGCGAGGGGTCGACACCATTCTTCATCGATGTTTGACCATTGACGATGCCGATAGAGTCTTGAACTACTTCCATAGCGACGCATGTGGGGGCCATATGATCCAGGGGGTCATTCGTCTTCAAAGTAACACCGATCCAAGATAAAGAAAAAAATGGTACAATGGCAGCCAGGTTTGGTATCAAGACTTTGCCACCTTGAAAAAGGGGTTAGAGCATTATACTCTTTATCAAAGTTATAGCATATGTTACTTGCTCTATGACTTGACTTATGTCTAAGATTCATCACATATATATATGTCATATATATATATATATATATATATATATATATATATATATTAACAAAAGTCTATGGAACCGACGAGTTGTAATGGTCACATATATGTGATGTCCCATACATATATACTATCCTTTGTGCACGGGTCGATGGATATCGTTTAACATATGAGCCAATCCCACGCAATGTTGCAACATCAACCGTTGGCGGTTAAGAAATAGTGCACAGTCAAGTCATATGCCATTTGACAGGTAAATGGTAACATCTCACGGTTAGTCGGCTCAGTCCTGGCAGTCAGCTCGACCGTCGAACAATAACATGAAATATTAAGCCTGAGGGTGCGCAGTTAACTGACGGGTAGCACTTCCGTTGCAACGTTTTGTGCACAGTTTAATGCGATTTGTTGGAACAGACCGGGGATGATGTCCATTCAGTGGCATAGATCTGTGGTAACATAAAGAAGATGAGTTGAACCTTTACTTATCCTCCCAGCGCACGCTTTAATAAACGAGATTCTGGCCAAATTTCGAGGAGTTTGAACCACGTTCAAGTATCTTTCTGTTGCTTGACGGGCATTTCGTAGTTGGAACTAATGCACGAGGAACATAATCGGGATGGAGCTGTGTGCTATATATCCATTGTTCAGCTAGTAGGCATTAGAGAGTTTTGGAAACATTTTGTGTTGTTGCATTATAGAGTCAACTACGTTCTGTAGTAGTTTTACTACTGTTGAAAGCTTTATAATTTCCAGAACTTGTAGTTTTGAGGACGCTGCACAGTATTCCTATTTCATAGTCTACCGAAGATGTTCCTGTAATCAATTGTACCATTTTTGAATATTTAATTGGATCGATACCCATTGGAGAGGGACCCGGAGACGTAGCCCAGTGAAGGGGGTGAACTCCGTTAACAAATTCAGCATTTGTGACTCTCTTTTCTGCTGTGTTTTTCACTCTGTTTGTGTTTTCATTTTTCCTGTTATCTTCATTCTATTTCAGTATCACATTTTCATATTACAGTAGATATTTACATGTTAAATGTTTCGTACACATGTTGAGCATTCATATGTCTTTTAAAAGAACTAAAAGTTAGATCTTATGGATCAAATTAATGGTATCAGAGCAGGTTTACTGTAGTGCAAGATTGTGAATGCTTACCAGGTCAAAATATCAGCTCGGTGAAGGAGAATTAGTTGAAGGAGACCTTGAGATTGGTTCAAGGAAAACATTCCCAAAAATCATGTCTTCTCCACGAGGGGAAGAAGAAGGACATGGGGAGCGAGAGAAATCTGTTCTCACTGAAACAAAGTTTCTAGAGGCCTTTATCAACATGAAAACTATGGCGGAAATGCTTTTTGATGAACGTATAGAAAGGAAGAAGAAAGAAGGTGAAACTTCATCCAAAGAAACAGAGATAAAGAAAGAGGAGAAGGGTAAAGGTGTAGGTGATGATGATCCTACTGATACTAATAAATCCTCTTCCTCCTCTCATTTCAATAATGCTAATATGCCATATTTCAAACTAGATGTGAAATTCGAATTACCTATCTATAATGGAGACTTAGATGCTGAGAAACTAGATAATTGGATTAAGCAGCTTGAAGTCTATTGTAGGGTGTAGGGCATCAATGATGACCCTTCCAGAATCCAATTGGCTACTCTAAGGATGAGTGGAACGACTCTTACTTGGTGGGAGAGAAAAGTTCAGCAGGATCTTCAAAAGAATGGTAAGATCATCTCAGGTTGGACTGATTTCATTGAGGTTTTGAGAAAACAATTCTATCCTTTAGGTCATATACAACAATTAACTATGAGTTGGAAAACATTTAGACAAGCTAAGGGAAAGAATATTCAGGACTATACTCATGAATTCAGGAAGAGAGCTATTGCATTGAACGTGTCATTAGATACAAATGAGACTCTTCTTAAGTACATTGGTGGGATGCATTCTTATTTGAGACATACTTTATTGATGTTTAACCCCAACAACTTAGATGATGTATGTGTTCAAGACACACATTTAGAAGCTAGGGGAAAGCATGCTAATGATACTTTTGTGAAGAAATCAACTAAGTTTGACAGCAAGTCGAAAGGTAAAGATAAGGGGAAAAAGAAGATGGCTACTGTTAAGAAAGAGGGTGAAAAGCCTACATGTTCGCATTGTCAGAAGGGACATGATGTCTCTAAGTGATGGAAACTTCATCCAGAGTTAAGGCCAAAGAGGTACGGAGGAAACAAAGATAAAGCCAAAGCTACTGCAGCAGTTATTCAAGACTTGGGATCCGACTCAGGTGATGAAACAAAGGTTAAAGTTGTCAGAATCCAAGGTAAGAATAAAGGTATCTCACATCCCATTGATGCAAAAGCAAGTTCGTGTGCAAGTACAAATCTGCCATCTACTTCTAAGAATAATGATAAAGCTAGAAGTGCACTGTTTCATGTTTGAGTCATAGCAAATCACACAAATATTGATACATTGTTTGATAGTGGATCACAAGTAAATTTGATATCAAAAGAAGTGGTTAAGAAATTACATTTATTTACTATGCCTCATGAAAAACCCTATCCTCTTGGTTGGGTTACTAATGATACATGATTGTAAGTTACAAAGAAATGTGTATTGAAGTTTGCAATTACTGAAAAGTTCATGGATGAGGTAGAACTAGATGTAGTACCACTTGACATTTGTGGGATTGTACTTGGGAGTCCATATTTGTATGATCGTAAAGCAGTCTTTTATAGAGAGCAAAATAAGTATCATCTTTTTAAAGATGGTATGGAATATATTGTACGAGCACATAAGACAAGAACGAATCTAGCAATAGTTTCTGCGGGACAAATGAAGAGGCTGGTAAATGCTAGTAAGAATTTTGTGTTAATGATGGTTAAGGTAAAGAATGATGAGATATTTAAATCTTTTGAGGGGTGTGATCCTAAACATAAATCTGAAATAATTGAAATCATTTCTGAGTATGATGATTTGTTTCATGATCCAAAGGGGTTACCACCAAAGAGAGAGATTTAGCATGAGATACAGTTGCAGCAGTATATGCCACTTCCGAACATAGCCATGTACCAGATGTCTGTTATGTAGAATGAGGAAATCAAGAAGCAAGTTCCGGAGCTGATTGAGAAAGGGGTCATTCTTCCAAGCACTTCTCCTTGTGGATCTCCTATAGTCTTGGTTCCAAAGAAGGATGGGTCTTGGAGAATGTTCATCGACTACAGGGCCCTTAACAAAATCACCATTAAAAACAGGTATCCTCTTCCTCGCATTGATGATTTGCTTGATCAGTTAAAACATGCAATTTACTTTACTAAATTGGATTTGTGTAGTGGGTATCATCAAATCCGGGTTGCTGAAAATGATGCTTGGAAAACAGCTTTTAAAACGAAACAGGGTTTGTATGAATGGCTTGTAATGCCTTTCAGGCTATGCAACGCACCTGCTACTTTTATGTGGGTCATGAATGTTGTTTTTCATCCCTTTATTGATGATTTTGTAATCGTATACTTGGATGATATCCTTGTGTTTAGCAAAACCTGGGCGGAGCATATTTTACATGTAAAGAAAGTCTTAGATGTACTGAGGAAAGAGAAGCTTTATGTGAAAATGTCAAAATGTGAATTTGCTAAAACCTCTTTAGTATATCTAGGCCACATAATTGGTGGAGGCTACCTACGAGTGGACCCAGCCAAGGTTGTTGTCATTGTAAACTGGCCACGGCCTAACACCGTTACTGAAATCAGAATTTTTCTGGGTGCGGTTCAGTATTGGAGGAAATTCATTTCTGGGTTTTCTTCCATTGTTGCCCCATTACATGCGTTGACAAGCATTAAAGAGATTTTCTAGTGGGGAGGCAAGCATTAGAAATCCTTCGACACTTTGAAAGAAAAGATCAACACATCACCGGTTCTGACATTGCCAAATTTGCAGCAGCCATTCGAGATCAAAACAAATGCCAACGGGTTTGCCATGGGAGTCGTTTTGATGCAAGGGAGGAAGCCAGTCTGTTACCATTCAGAAACGTTCTCTACTGCAGTAAGTAACTATCCGACTTATGAAAAAAAGTTGTATGCTTTAGTACAGAGTGTGAAGAAGTGGAAACATTATATCATGGGTAAAGAAGCAATTATACATACTGATCATCAGCCACTTCAGTATTTACAATCTCAAACTAAAGTACAACAAAGTAGACATTTAAGATGGATGGTATTTTTACAGCAGTTTCATCTTGTAATTAAATACAAAAAAGGGATTCATAATAAGGTAGAAGACATGTTATCGAGGCCACCTACAAACGCTTCAATCATTCTTCAGAACAATTCATTAACACATGAAAGTTATATTGAACAGTATGTGGAAGATAAATATTTTAAGAAAGTATATGCATCACTAATACATGGTAAACAGGAAGAGAACTATTATGTGCATAATCAATTCTTGTATCATCTTGGTAAACTTTGTATTCCAGAAAAAGAGAGAGTACATTTGATTCGAGAAGCACATAGTTCATTGATTGCAGAGCATTTTGGAGTAAGTAAAACATTGTCAGTATTGCAGAATCATTGTTATTGACCTCATATCCAAGAAATTGTAGCTAAATACATACGAGGATGTGTTATGTGTGCAACAAGTAAGCCTAGCAATAGGAAATTGCGTTTGTACACACCTCTTCCAGTTTCTTCTCGTCCCTGGGAAAGCATTTCTATGGACTTTGTAGGAGGACTACCTATGTCTAGAAAAGGGAATGATTACCTATATGTTGTTGTGGACAGATTCAGCAAAATGTGTATCTTGATGCCATGTAACAAGCAGATCACTACTGAACAAACAGCTCATCTATTCTTTCAGAATGTTTGGGTACATTTTGGGCTACCCATGTCTATTGTATCGGATCGGGATTCCGGGTTCTTGGGGGAATTTTGGTCAACATTATGGGAGCTTATGGATACTAAACTAAAGAAAAGTACAGCTTTTCATCCACAGACTGACGGGAAAACAAAGGTAGTGAACAGGACAGTGGTTCAACTGCTCAGAGGATATTGTAGTAAACATCCTAAACTTTGGGACGAACAGGTGTAGTACATACATCATGCTTACAACCATGCAGTTCATTCTTCCACGAAGAAATCTCCTTTTGAAACTTGTTTGGTTATCTGCCAAAAACACCTATGGACTTCTCTTTTGGCAAATATGCAGTGGATGGACATCATGATGCAGATAAAGCTTTAAAATTCATTCAAAGAATCCAAGTAGTGCAGCAGGTAGTTCAATAACAGTTGGAGAAGAGCCAGACAAAGTACAACGCCAGGCATGACAAACATCGAGTTGATCATCAATTTCAGGTTGGAGACCGAGTTTGGTTACATATCACCAAAGAACGAATGAAAGGTGAAGGTAAAAAGCTTAAGCCTATCAGGTATGGTCCTTTTTAGATCTTGGAAAAGATTGGTACTAATGCGTTTCGCTTGAATTTACCTCCATACATGCAAATCTATTCAGTTGTCAATGTTGAGAATCTTAAATTGTATGAGCCTCCTATGATCATGGATGAGGAAACTAACATGCAGATTCCTTCAGTTGATGATATGGAACCTGAATATATGAATGAGTTGCAGGATGATGTCATTCTTGACATAAATGTAAGGACTTCACAAAGGGGGGAATGTTGAGTACCTTYGAGTGGGGCTTAAAGGTATGCATCCTAGCAAAGCAAGATGGATGGAGATTGGAAAAGTGAGGGAGTTGTACCCTCACTTACTTGCAGAGTGATTCAGGCTTTTGGAGGTCCAAAATCTCTCCAATGGGGAGGAATGATCCAGGGGGTCATTCGTCTTCAAAGTAACACTAATGCAAGATAAAGAAAAAAATGGTACAATGGCAGCCAGGTTTGGTATCAAGACTTTGCCACCTTGAAAAAGGGGTTAGAGCATTATAGTCTTTAGCAAAGTTATAGCATATGTTACTTTCTCTATGACTTGACTTATGTCTAAGATTTGTCACATATATATATGTCATATATATATATATATATATATATATATATATATATATATATATATATATATATATATATATATATATATATATATATATATATATATATATATATATATTAACAAAAGTCTATGGAACTGACGAGTTGCAATGGTCACATATATGCGATGTCCCATACATATATACTATGCTTTGTGCACGGGTCGATGGATATCGTTTAACATATGAGCCAAGCCCACGCAATGTTGCAACATCAACCGTTGGAGGTTAAGAAATAGTGCACAGTCAAGTCATATGCCATTTGACAGGTAAATGGTAACATCTCACAGTTATTCGGCTCAGTCCTGGCAGTCAGCTCGATCGTCAAACAATAACATGAAATATTAATCTCGAGGGTGCGCAGTCAACTGACGGGTAGCACATCCGTTGCAATGTTTTGTGCACAGTTTAATGCGATTTGTTGGAACAGCCTGGGGATGATGTCCATTCAGTGGCATAGATCCATGGTAACATAAAGAAGATGAGTCGAACCGTTACTTATCCTCCCACCGCACGCTTTAATAAACGAGATTCTGGCCACATTTCGAGGAGTTTCATCCACGTTCAAGTATCTTTCTGTTGCTTGACGGGCATTTCACAGTTGGAACTAATGCACGAGGAACAGAATCAGGATCGAGTTGTGTGCTATATAGCCATTTTTCAGCCAGTACACATTAGAGAGTTTTGGAAACATTTTGTGTTGTTGCATTATAGAGTCAACTACGTTCTGTAGTAGTTTTCCTACTGTTGAAATCTTTTTAATTTCCAGAACTTGTAGTTTTGAGGACGCTGCACAGTATTCCTATTTCATAGTCTGCTGAACATGTTCCTGTAATCAATTGTACCATTTTTGAAGATTTAATTGGATCGGTACCCATTGGAGAGGGACCCGAAGACGTGGCCCAGTGAAGGGGGTGAACTCCATTAACAAATTCAGCATTTGTGACTCTCTTTTTTGCTGTGTTTTTCACTCTGTTCGTGTTTTCATTTTTGTTGTTATCTTCATTCTGTTTCAGTATCACATTTTCATATTACAATAGATATTTACATGTTAAATGTTTCGTACACATGCTGAGCATTTGTATGTATTTTAAAATCACTAAACGTTATATCTTATGGATCACCATATTTCGGGAATATCCATTGCTCAGAAGATCATCCGAGCAGGTTACTTTTGGCCTACCTTGTTTCACGATTGCATTCATGTTTTGAAACAATGCAAGAAGTGTCATCTTTACGCCAACAAAGCCCGAGGACCACCTACTTTTCTTCATCTAGTCATCACTGCCGGACCTTTTTGTAAATGGGGCATTGACTTCATGACTTGTAATCCCCCCTCCAACAATGGCCACAAATACATTGTTGTCGTAGTTGATTACTTCAAAAAATGGGCGGAAGCTATGCCCACCTTCAACAATACTGCTGACACTGCAACATGTTTTTTCTTTAACCACACCATATCTTGCTTTGGAGTACCACTCCAACTAGTTTCCGATCACGGGAAACACTTCGAGAATGAGATTTTCGTTGAAATGTCATCTCGGTTAGGATTCTCCCATGAGTTTGCCTCACCATATTACCCTTAGTCTAACAGACAGGTCGAAGCAGTTAAAAAGGTCCTCAAGACCATGTTACAGCGCATGGTTAATAAACATAAGACCAATTGGCATCATATGTTATTTTGCGTGCTATAGGCTTACCATACGGCTGTGAAAACAACCACTGGTTTCACACCATTTCATCTAGTCCATGGGGTTGAGGCCACTCTGCCCATTGAGTGCGAAATTCCCACCTTATGCATCGCAATTGAGCTATTACCCGACACTACTCCAATGGAGCAGTGCTTGCTAAACTTAGAATCCCTGGATGAAGATCGTCGATCTTCATTACAAAACAATGAGGCAGCTAAAAAATGATCAAAGGCCACCTTTGGTCGACATGTCAACCTTCTCTCATTTCACGAAGGCGACCTCGTCCTTGCTTATGATATCGCTCACGATACCTTTGGTGATGGAAAATTTGAGTCACTATGGCATGGCACATACATTATCCAACATTGTCTCACCAAGGGCGCATACATCATGGCCTCTCCTGAAGGTCTCTCTTTCAAAGAACCCGTCAACGGGTTATACTTAAAGAAATTTTATGCCTAAACATAGCAATTCTACTTTAGGTTATTTCTTTTATAGTGTTTTTAATATTTTTTTCCATCCCTCACGTCTAAACTATCATTTGTGCTATTGACAGATGCTTCCTCCATTGGCTTACCACATCAGTTACCCCGACGGTGCCAGTTGTTGGACACAAATCTCACTTCAGCAGCTTGGGCCCTCTATACCCCCTCACATGAAATGCTCCATTCGAGCGACATATGTTTGGGTTCAGCCACCAACAAACAAGACAAATACACTGCCGTCAATGGCCTCCTTGTCGATGCCCAACATCATCATATTTGTCACCTTAGCGTCTTGCTCGACTCTCAACTAGTCGTTCTCCAACTCAACAATGTGTACCGCACCCGCTATCCTTGCCTCTTTCGCAAATACCTGTAGGTTATACTTTTATCTTGACATTTTGATTCCATTACATTTACACATATTCCAACACAATTGAATCAAATTACAGATAACTTAGCTAATATTGTGTTAGAYTGGCATATATCACATCAAGATACCTCTACACATACATAAACATATCAACAACCTGTCACAGCATATATATATTAGACATCATCAACACATTAACAAAACACATGTAAACATCACATAGATCTCAAAATGTATACTCATGTATATATAAGACGGTCCACAGTTCCATCCAAATGTTTACATACAAAAATACAAGTATCTGCAGGCCAGTGAAGCACCTCGGTACAAAATGGGCTGACCAACCTATATACAAAAATACAAAAATACATAGAGCACCACTCAAGGTGCCTCTAGAGCACCACCTCCTGCCCCTCCTTCAGGCGGTGGTCCCCCACACACTACTGGTCCCTCCTAACCGAGAGGTAACCATCTGGTCATAGTAGCACCTACTACTGTTGCTCGTCATATCACGGCTTGCTACGGTGGTGGAATCCCCACACACTGCTCCAGGATGCCCTCATCCTGGATACGTAACAACATGCCCTCAGGAATACCCTGTAGCACCGCCTCCAAGAAACGTCGTATATCCTCAAAATCTACTCCAACATCCGCCAGAGGTGCATGTGATGGCCCGACACCTAGGTCATCAAACCGACATCTCCTCACTGCTCTCTCTGGTTCAACTAGCCTCGCCTCGGCGTCCTCATGCCGACGTCTCTCTCCTACCCACGACCCTCTGCAACTCAACCTGACGCCCGCGAGGTGCCACATCTGCACATACAAACAAACAAAAGATAGTATCAACATCTATACCAAATACACATGTCATACTATCTTAAACACAATCACTAGATATCAAACTCATCAACATACCTTGATGATCAAAAATCTCCCCTGGAGGTAACACCATGTCCGGATCATCCCAGAAGTCAACACCAGCATATGGGAACTGCAATATCACCTGCGGTATCTATCACCACACCTGCGTCGCCTAAGCTGTGAAGAAGTGGCCACCCTCGCCACCACCGTGGTGAAGCAAAATAGTCGACCACTACCTCAATCGCGGCTCTTGCACCCCAGGAGCACCCAATAAAATCCTAGGGTGAAACATAGGCACCCTCTCCAAAAACCAGCCCACTAGGATGGACCCAAAGGAAAACTCTCTTGTATCAGTGGACCGAAAAAAATCCATCATCTAGCTACCTTACCATCCAGTACCCTCTCCATCACACTCAGCTGACCACCACTGATCCGCTAAGTCGCAAGGGACCCATACACCCTCACTATCATTGCTTCTATACAATGATGTGCTAGAGCATCCATCGCCCTGATGCTCACCTTGGAACAATATCTTTGGCCCACTATCACTAGCGCCACGTCAGCAGGTAATACTGGCTCCGTCGGTAGGGGCATTCCCAGAAACGGGAGCCCTGTCAAAAAATATATGTCCTCCACCACAGTGAAGGCAATCTACTCTCCCCGCACCATGAAACAATGTAGGTCCAGACTCCACATCTGGATAAGGAACTGCAGGAGATGCTCTTGTGCCCATATCAATAGGCACTCAAAGAACTTCAGTAGCCCACAGGCTGCTAAAGTTGCATGAACCCCTAGATCGTCAATCGCCACATCATCCCTCAACTCGGACCAATCCCTCTCTTGCTAGTTGACTAGCATCGTGCATAATGATCACCTATAGCCACATAAAACAATCCTAGGTCAACCACCTTGACCATCAAATTAATTAAAAGGATAAATTTTACACCCATTAACCTTGCCTCCAAGGCGCGTCTATTTAAACCACAGGCGCGCACCCATGCGTGCTTGTTCACTCTACAGGCGCGCACTCAGGCACGCCTGTTCACTCTACAGGCATGCACTCAAGTGCACCTATCCATCCCATAGGCGCGCATATGAGCGCGCCTGCTCAGCCTACAAGGGTGCTTCCATGAGCCCCTGTCATGAACACATGCATGCATCAAAGTGTGCCTGTCCACCACAAAACAGTGCACACATCCATGGTTGTGTATCCAACAGGCACACACATAATGCATGCCTTTTTCCCCCTTACGGGTGCCCCCATGCATGACTATCCAGCTGGCAGGCATGCACTTATGTGTGCATACTCCTGAATCACTTGTGCACGTGGGGGCCCACACCCATAAAACCCCCTGTACGGCCCTCCATACAGGCCCTACCCAAAAATGGAAAACCTAATTCTATGCAGGATGATCAGACTACTAACTTGAATCTCGTTGGTCCTCGATTGGTTGCCTCGTTCTCCCAGAATCTCCAAATCTCCTCTAAATACCTCTCGTCCAGTTACTCTAGCAGCAAGTACAAATGAGGTGGCAATGTGGGCCCTACAGCTATATATAGGCCTTTTTTCCAAACTTCCACTCACCATTCCGAGAGCTCCGGGTGTCCATTCTTCAAATCATCTTCAGCCACGGGATTAGAATCCCAACATTTACATCACGACAGTCCCCAGGCCACATTTCATCATGAGCCCCTGGGATGCCATTTTTTTTCGTACCTCGACCAGGTACGCATTCTCATAGTCAAAATTATCAAATAAATGCTCGTATGTTCGATTCTCTTAAGATATGGTTTGCGTCAGGTATTTGGTTTTCATGTGTGCAGGTACTTGGTCGACATACATCAACGCAACCCCTTCAGGTATATACTCAGCACTGGCATGTAGTAATTCCCTCCAAATCTCACTTGCATCTCCAGTCACACCCTCTGACATTTACCTCTAGGATTCCCATCTCCGGCTCTGCAGTACCAACACCTCCATTTGCATCTTCGGTACTGTCACCTAGTAGCACTCTTACCCACATGAGTTGTCCCATTAATAGCACCCTTTTGCGCCTTTAACACTCATGTTGTTTTTCAAAACCCTTTAGGGATGGGAGTCCCAATAGTCTTCCATCATGTCTCGAATCAACCACATGTGACATACTCCTTCACCTCATTTTGCTAGCTTTCCCACCAGACTCCCAGATTATCTCTTCACGGTTCTTTTTTTTTACTGCACCTCTGTAGTATCATGAACCCTCCATTTCATCCACAATCAGTTTGCCACTCTGCAAATTTACCTTCATTTCACCTACCTCATACAGAAACCCACCCATGGGGCCCCCACCCTCCACTAATTTTCCAAGCAAATTGTGCCTTACTCGGGCCAACCATATTACATTGGGGCACCCATTTATGTATTTGTACACTCATCCCAAATTATTCTTTATTTGTTGTACAAACGCCTTTATTTCCAGCATTTACATTACCTTTGGTGACCTTCTTTCTGGCAGACGCAACCCATGTCGCCCTTTGGTTGGGGAACTACCTCTCATCTACCCTTGACAACATCATCCATATACTTCGAGTATCCCATAGGCCACTTACCTATTCCCTCTGAGTTTTTTCACTTTGTCTCGCCTCTGGCACAACTTATTCCCTGTCTTGTTGTCCCCCTGACACTCGACCTCGTTGAATGGTTGCGACCATTTTTTACCTCACATATACCCCCAACCAAGGGTAGTATTGAGTCTTCCTACCTCTTGACTTTGTCCATGTACCTCTTCCCAATTCCTAACCTCACCTAGTAGATTTCATGAAGCCCTTTGCTTCTAGGAGTCGCGTCCCCCTTTTTGTCGACATCAACACAGTTTTCCAAAAGGGTGATTGTATGTTGACTCTCATTACCTTACCAATGAGAGCTCTTGGATGGAATAGGGAGAACCAAAATTGCTCCCTACTATCATTGACCCCCATAACATTCGACGTCAACACTTTCTCATGTTACGGTGGGTCTTACTTTGCGACTATTGCGGTTATTTCTTATATTCACCGAAGACCTCTGAACTTGGTTGGGCTATCAATGCCTACAAAATTCGTGATACTTCTTACAGATATTGTTGCCTACTGTTCAGAGTATGTTCCTCTATAGAATTGTATTCTGCCTTTATCATGACCTCCCCCGAGGGCTCTGCAGTTGTCTACATCAGCAATTCATTCCTTTTTGAGTTACATGACACGAGCATGGGGCATGCCCGCCTCATTTGTACATAGTTTATTTTTACACACCTTATAGAAGGTTAGGTTCTACAGGTTCCCTTCTCCCTCCAACGGGTAACTCTTGAGAACCCCACTATTACCACTCTCAGTAGAAGAAACATTGATGGATTTCGGCTATACGTATGCTCCTAACCTCATCCATCAGGGGGCATCTGTTATCACTGAAATTTCGTTCGCAAATGGTTACAAGAATTCAGCATCGTCAAACAATTATGAGATCACACATGGACTAGAATTAACACAAAATAATTTACAAAGGGTCAAAAACTATACAACTAGTGTAAAAATTAAAGGGCACTATGAACACACAGGGTGTGCACGCACATGCACAAAACAGAAATGCAGAAATCGTGCACATGCACACGATGCGCGACTGATGTTTCAAAAATCCATGCACCTGAGAAACGATGCATTAATGAGAGTGGCCAGCCTCCCACCCACTTCTGGTTCAGGTTCCAAGTTGATTTGACACTCAAATCTAGACTGGATTCGACTGAGTGGCTGGTCAAACACCTAGAAATGCCCTAATTATCCTCTTTATACACTACAAACTAGTTGGACAATACCTCAAAGGAATTCTATAAAATGGCCATGGATACACTTCATTTTTCAAGGAATTCATAGCAAAGTTATGCTGCCATTATTCTCTTGAGGAATCCTCTATCCTTATCAAGAGTATACTAGAATCATTGCATTGGGCAATCCATCTCACCCCTTGAGTGGATTAGCAAAAAATTATTTCACCATTTTCATTTTCATTTTCAAAGTTGTAAGAAGAGCTTATTTGTGGGGTTCCAAGAGCCCTCCCTTGGAGGAATAAGGGACTCATAGTCCTCTTTCTTCTCAGTGTTTTCTTTCAGTAATATCAACCTTATCATTGGTGACATGGGTCTCATTGTTTCTTTTTTCCTTATGTCCCTATGCTCATTAATTTATTTATTGTTTTATTTCTTAGTTTAATTCTTAGTTGTACTTTTATATTTCTTTCTCTAACCCTTTTCCTTGCAGCTGTCCTACTTAGAAAACCCAACTAAGCTTGCAATCACCTCTATTTTTCTCACTATGGTGAAGAAAGAGGCGCAACAAGCAGGATAGGTGGAAGAATAAGTTTGGGAGTAGCAGTGAGACAGAGTGTTTAGAGCAGGCCTTTGCAGCCAAAGATAAAGGAAAAGGAAAATGGACAAGGAAACCTGGTCCAGGCAATGATGAGGATGCCACCAAAAGCTTGAATACCATCACTTGTCATTACTGTGGCAATACTGGTCATATGAAGAAGCACTGTAGAAAGAAGTTGGTAGATCAGAAGCACAACCATGGAGGGTCTCAGCAGAAGGCCCATGTCGCAAAGCACACAGAGGAGAAGGAGGCAACATTCTATGCCTTTATGGCCTGTACACAAGTAGATCAATCCAAGTCATCTTCTTGGTTTGTTGATTCAGGTGCATACAAGCATTTCACCAATCAGAAATATTGGTTCACATAGTTTACACCTAGACCATCCAAAGACTCGGTGATCTTCGGTGGAGGCGAGTAGTATAATATAGTCGGTAAGGGGAATGTTCAGATTTCCTTCAGAGGAAAGATGCTTATGTTTCTCAACGTCCACTATGTTCCAGGTATGGAGCTTAATCTTCTCTTAGTTAGTCAGATTATGAGGCACTCTCCTCACTTGGATGTCAACTTTAGCAATCACAAGTGCTATATCATTGACAAGAATACCAAGAATAATTTTGCTCTTGGTGTGGAGGACCATGGTCTATTCAAATTGGTGGATATTGGGCAGGGAAGAGAGCATGCACTGGCAGTGAAGAGTGCATCAGACATATGCACACTATGGCATCATAGGTATGGGCACCTCAAATTTAACTACCTCTCTCAGTTGGCATGAGAGAAACTGGTAGATGGACTTCTAGACATTCAATAGAAGATTTAGGGAGTTTGTGGAGCTTTCCAGGCAAGGAAGCAACATCGAGTGCCATTTGATGAAGGACAATATTGGAGAGTGCAGAGTTTCCTTCAACTAGTTCATACAGATATATGTGGACCAATGAACATGGAATTAATCATCGGTGCCAGGTATTTCCTTCTGTTTGTTGATGATTTCAGTAGGAAAATGTGGGTGTATTTTTTGAAGTTGAAATGTGATGTGTTTAAAGAATTTCAAAACTTTAAAGCATTAGTCGAGAATGAGTTAGGTTTTCATATTACCTCTCTTAGATCTGATAATGGTGGAGAATTGTTCTCCAAAGAATTCAATAATTTTTGTTCTAAACATGGGATCAAGAGACAATACACCACACCCTATACTCCACAACAGAATGGGATGGTTGAAAGGTGAAACCGCACTATCACAGAGATGTCCAGATGTATGTTGCAAAACAGGTGTGTTCCTAACAGGTTTTGTGTATAGGCAGTGTACTTGTTGAATAGATCTCCCACAATGGTGGTAAAGCAAAAGAATCCAAAGGAAGCATGGTCTAGAAGAAAGCCCAAAGTAAGTCACTTGAAGGTCTTTGGTTCCACTACTTACACTTGGATTCCAACTGCGAAACGAACCAAGTTAGATCTGAAGAGTAAGAAGATGATTCTTACAAGATACAACGACACCCATAAAGCTTACATATTAGTTGATGTTGACACTGATAAGGTGATCTTTAGCAGAGATGTTGTTGTTGATGAGGAGGTTGGACCCTTCCATACTCCTCCCTCATTCAAAGTTATTGAGCAACCAGAAGTCATTGAAGATTCAGGTGTCAAGCTTCTGATAGCTCCACCTAAAGGGGGGAAAGATTATGGGCATGATGATGAGGATTCAAAACAGGATGAGTCTCCTAGTTCAGTCAGATCAGTACATTCTGAAGAAGGAAGCCCAAGTCATGGTGGCTATATTAACTTGGCAGCCAGGGATTCCAAAAGACCCAAGTGGTGGCGCAACACCATTGGAGATGTTCGGATAGGAGAGATGATCGACTTAAGATCATCATGAGGTAAGAGTAAACAACAGACTGGCACAATCAACTTTTATCTTATGGCCAATATTCGGGAGATCTATGAGCCTTAGGTATTCAAGGAAGCAAAAGGAAGACCTGAATGGGAAAAGGCCATGGAGGCCGAACATGAAACTTTAATGAAAAATCAGACTTGGGATCTCACATCTCTTCCATCAGGGAAGAAACCCATTGGCTGCAAATGGGTGTAAAAGGTCAAGTACAAGGAAGATGGTACACTTGACAAGTACAAATAATGGTTAGTTGCGAAAGGATTCTCTCAGTGAGAAGGCATTGACTATGAGGAGACATTTTCTCCTACAACGAAGATGAGCACTATTCGTCTTGTTCTAGCCATGGCAGCACAACAAGGTTGGAAGGTCCACTAGATGGACATGAAAAGTGCCTTCCTCAATGGAGCTTTGAAGGAAGTGGTATACATGTGCCAACCAGAGGGGCTCCAGGTTGCAGGAAAGGAGCATCTAGTTTGCAAACTAAAGAAGGCTCTATATGGTCTGAAATAGGCACTAAGGGTGTGGTACATCAACATTGACAGGTATTTGGTTCAAAAAGGGTTCCAGCAGAGTCCTTTAGATTCCAACTTATATGTCAATAGAGTTGGTAATGGGATCATTCTTCTGGTTGTTTATGTGGATGATATCATTATTACAGGTAGTGAGGAAGATGCAATTACATGGATCAAATACAACATGAGAAGAGCATTTGACATGACATATCTAGGCATCCTACACTATTGTTTGGGTGTAGAAGTTTGGAAAACAGGGAGAAACATTTTTGTCTTAGAAGCAAAGTATGTCGGGAGTTTTCTAGATAAATTCAGGATGGAGGATTGCAAAATCGCCTCTACACGTATGGAGAAAGGGCTGAAACTTTCAGCCAAGACTGACTCAAAGGCAGTCAGTGAGTCACTATATAGATAGCTATTGGGTAGCTTGATATATCTTACAACCACTAGAGCTGATCTGAGTTTCGATGTGAGCTTCATTTCCAGATTTATGACAGCGCCGAAAGTAGAGCATTGGACAAAAGCGAAGTGAGTGCTGAGATATGTGAGAGGGACACTTGACTTTGGTATTCTGTACAATAGGAGCAAAGACCGGAGGTTGTGTGGGTATACAGATTCATATTGGGCAGGTTCTGTTGATGACGGAAAATTCACTTCTAGATATGTCTTCAGCCTTGGCATGGGTCCAGTCATATGGACTAGCAAGAAACAACATGTAGTTTCCCTTTCATCGACAGAAGCAGAGTATTGAGGATCATTGAAAGGTGTATGGGAGGCAGTTTGGCTCAGGAGGATGTTATCAGATATGCAGATGCAACAGAGAGAGCCTACACCCTTGTTCTGTGACAATCAAGGGGTAATGAAACTTGCTAAGAATCCAGTCTTCCATGAGCATACCAAACATGTTGATACACACTGTCACTTCATCATACAGCTTGCAGAAGATGGAACTATTGAGCCGCGGTATTTTCCTACAGAGGATCAAACTACAGACATTTTCACCAAGTCTTTGGGTCCCGAAAAGCATGTAAAATTTTGAAAGAAACTTGGTGTAGTGAGTAGATTGACCATTAAAGGAGGGTGTTGAATTAAATATTAGTTTATAATGGTCAATTAGAAATTAGACTTAGGCATTAATAAAGTCAAAGTGACTTTAGGTTAATTTATTTGCTTTTAGGTCAGATATTTGCTTTTAGGTTATATTTTCACTTTATCCCACATTCATAAAGTGGTTTGACTCTACTTGATTGTAACCTATATAAGAAAGGTAATTTCTCTCTTATTTCATTGATTGAATAAATACAGATAACCTTATTCAAGTTATCTTGGTTTCTGTGTGTGCTCGATTTCCGTTACACTAAATTCATCTAAAATGTTGTTGGCATGCCAAGTTTCCAACTACATATATTGCATCTAACTTTTGGTTTCTCTTTCTCATTTTTTGGAGCTAATGGATCAATAAATGGAAATTTTAAGACCCAATCTGGTTGGAAGCCTCTCCCTATGTCCCATTGGCCCTTTTGTCTTTTCCGTGAATTGATTGTGTTCTTTTCCAATGAAATATTTTCAACATTTGTACTGCCAATTTCTAGTGAAAATGCATTTATCTCACTTTGATCACCATAGGAACATATTTCCTTATCTATTATTTGGATATTAGATGCATTCTCACAAGAGTTGACATATCTTTCATTGATAGGTTGCTCAAAAGAGCTTGAAGCATGAAGAGATTGTGGATCCTTGGATTGAGGTCTTTGAAAGTATGATGATAGATCATTTTGTCTTGATCTTTTCTTCCCACAATCGGTGTTTGACATCTCAATAAATATTTCACAATTGAAATTTCAAATTGATCTAGAAGCCAAAAGTGAAACCTGCAAGAGAAATAATATAAAATTAGTAAAATTCCTACGAAGTATAGAATATTCAATTTGAACGAAGCTACTCTAATACTTTCTCCTAAATTTCTCCTCACATTGTGATATGCTTCAAGACCTAGAAATACTACAAAGATTAATGGATATAATGAAAAGAGGTGCAAATCCATACAAAGATACAAATTAAATCAATCAAAAACAAAAACTTAAAATCCAAGGAGAGGATGTACTAAAAAGTTACTTTTAGCTATTTGGTATGTGAAAAGTTTGAACATTTTCAATGTCCCATCAATATATATAATCTTAAGAAGGGTCATGACTTACTATTTTTACAAAAGTGAGGTATCCATGTGACCAAAACCTATAACCACTTCATGAGCCTTCTAGTCTCCCAAATGGTGCTTTAGGGAGTTAAATATTCCCTCTTGGGGCCACAAGTGCCCCCCATCTTTGGCAAGTACATTCTTTAATCAATGAAAATAGGTCAACCTTTTTCCCCTATTTAGAACCCAGCTAGCATGCTACATGTTGATTTTGACATGTTATTATGTGAAATGTTTATCATAATTTTTCTATCCCTTCATGAACCTACAAATTAAAATGGCATTTATTCTTGACCTCCTAGCAATTTTCTCTCCAACACCTACAATTTTGGGTGTCCACACACATATTTACAAAAAAGGAGGTTACCAATTTCCCTTGATTAATGACTCAACAATTTACAACTCCTAATAGATAATTATGTATGGTTTTCTCCTCTTCCCTTTTTAGATGACTAATTTCTATGTGATCTAGCTCTTGTATATGCTCTCTAGATTACTAGGTTTATTATTTTCTTTGCACATGCTCTTGGATTAATGTTGGTTGTCCATCTCCATCATCCTCCTCTCTCAAGGAGGTGTTGCCAAAAGTGTATCCTAGCTTCTTTGGTTATGATTTGGGCCTAGTCTCTTCATCTTTAGCTGGAGTGAGTGCATCTCATGGTGGTTGTGAATATCTCCCTTCCTGTTTCTATCAATCCTCCCTTCCAAATTGAAAAAACTGCATCTTATAGTCCCTATCGATCCCATGCAGTCTGTTGAACACAATGGGAAAGAAACCAAAGCAAAGAAAATCCTTCTTGATTTTGTGAAGGAACACTTGATCCCTCACATCATAGAGAAGAAGTCAGATAAGGATATGTATGATGCCTTGATTACTTTGTATTAGAGTGTGAATATTCTCTCAAAATTCTCCTCAAGAACAATCTCACCACCACACACAAGTGACACAAACACAATGGCTAGCTACTTGATGAAGATCATTGAGTTGAGAGATCAATTTGCAACAACTGGGATGAAGGTTGGGGATGTAGAGTTGGTGTCCATAGCACCGAATGTTTTCTCTTCAACATGGGAAAATATTTGAGCAAGGTGTCTATTCTTGTGAGAATTTTCCCACCTTTGATAAGCTTTAGGATGATTACATCCAAGAGGAGACAAGGCTAGATATAGTTTTAGCTGGAGTGGAGGAGATCCAAAAACTAGCCCTCATCGGGTTGGTGAGAATAGGAGGTAAGAAAGGAGTACTCAGGAGGGGTCAAAAACACAAGGAGGTAGAATTAGGTTCTTCAATTAGGGGAAGAAAGACTTGAGTCACATGAAATGTTACAAGTGCCACAAGATGGGCCACCATGCACCTTAGTGTGTAGAGAGGAAGAAAGATAAACACTAATATAAATAGTTTGAAAGGAGTGTAGAAGCTTCAGCTGGAGTATATGAGTTAACATCTAGACTTGAGACAACTTATTCATGTTATTGTGCCTTTCCACTAATTGGTTTTGGTGTAGGGTGGCTGTCCTATTTATATTCACGTGCCAGACAAAAAGAGGACTAAATTTGAACCATTGAGCATCAAAAGGGTATATTTTTTGGTTACAATGAGGCCTCCAAGGCTTACCGAACCTATATTCCAACTCATTGGAAGACAATGGTAAGTTGAGATGTTAAATTTGATGAGAATGGATGGTCCTCAAGTCTCATGAGCCTCCCAAAAAGGTTGAAGAGGGAGAGAAGCTTGTTGTTCCAAAGGCTGATCTGAAATAAGAGCAATCATATTTGGTTTAGGAAGGTTCCGATGAAGGAACGTAGGCCTCTTTACCCACTAGTTCAGCTAGGAAGTTGAGATGGATTACCCAAAGTTTGTAGGGGGAACATGACCAAGTAGGAGCGCCAAAATATTATTTCTAGATGAGTCATCCCCTGAAGAAGTTTCCTACTAATGTTGCATTGATGTCTTCTATCATTGATATAGAGCCTTCTATCTCTCAAGAGGTAGCTAAAGAGAACATATGGTAGGATGCTATTATGGAGGATTATGATGTGTTGGAGACAGTTCCAAAACCCTTGCTTCCAAGCATGTAGATGTTGATGAAGTCTTCCTTGAAAAAGGGAAATACACCTTGAAGGTTATAAAAGCTTGATATGTAGAGGGAGTGACTTGGCTTGGTGAAGAACACCTTCCTCACAAAAAGGGAGTGTTAGATTTACCTTCTTGCTCAGAAGGTGTTCTCCTTCAATATTTGTGCAACAGTAATGATCAGATCCATTTCCCAGCACTAGATTCCTTACAACAATGATTGTTGTTGAAGGAGGCCCACTAGTGTGAGTCTAATGTAGGTGCAATAGTTATATACAGTTAGTGGTTAAAATCACATGCATGCATGTGCCATAGTTAGGATTTAGCTTGCTATCATTAGGAAGGTACAGTTGCATGGTGGAACATCCATGATTCATCATTAGTGATTGACATCTATTGGATATGGTGTATGCATGATATATTCGGATCAGGCACATGCATATTTCCATAATTAGGGAGGTTGTAGATCTCAAGAGAGATAAGGCGTTTCATGTTTGGTGCTCTATTTAGGGAAGGCACAAATCCCAAGTCAAGTGGGTTGCACTATATGAGAAGACTTGAGTCGAAATTCTATTCTAGGAAACTCACTCATGCATGTGGGAGCACTGTCCTATGCATTTAGGGTTAGGGTTTTCAAATATGGATTTTGGAGTATACTCTTGTATTTCAGCCCTAATTGAATTTTTCATCTATGGAAACTATGATTCATTGATTCTACTTGATTTGGGACATGTGACTGATCCTCCTTACTGGATCTACCCATTAATCAAAAATACTTTTGTATTTGTCTCTCTGACCTTTATGACCAACTGTAATACATCGATTTCTTTCTCCATGTAGGAGCTAGCTAGTTGACTTTTTCAGAATCTATGACCCATTGCATTTTAAAACCTACATTTCTATGCTTGTTTCAATTTAGAACAAGTAAAACACACAATTCCCTCTCCTGACAGTCCTAATGGACCAATTCTTAAAGTTCTTGTTCTCTTGTTCTCTAATGAACTCTAGGCCTTTCCTAATATTGGCTTACCATTTTTTTGCTCATTCAAGTTTGTTTCTGTTGCCTCTTTTTAATTTATTATCTTGTGAGAGTTGATTCATCATCTAGGATAGTTGGAAATTGTTCTGTTTATTTTGGTGACTTTCCCTGGTGTCTATAAATTTGCCTACAATAATTCTTACCATACTAGTCTACATGAATTCTTGATATACAGAGCCCAAAAATAATTTTGAGCTTTATCCCAAGGTTATAACTTAGAACTAACAGCTCTAATACCAGTGTAACTACCTGCAAGGTTAGGTAGGCAGAATAAAACAAATCCTGTCATAAAGCATTGAACACGAAGTATACTTGAATTGCATTCATTACATGACCAAAAGAGTTTTTTTTGGGTAGGAAAAAGTAGTCACATTGAATTTACAGCATGTTTATAATGGTGATACAAAATTTCCCCTGTTACACTCTTTAGGATTGGGGTCTTCATACTCTCTTGGCCTGTATTTCTAGATCTCAGATAGTTCCTATTAAAATTTATAGATTATACTGAAAAAAAAAACATGCAAAAAAGCCTTGTAAAAGGGACTAAGTACATTAACAAAGACAGTGGTATGGGAGTAGCTATTTAAAAAAATACACTGACAAGTACTACCCTAGAGACGTTCACACTCCTTGCATGGTTATATAGGCAAAAAATAACAAATCTTGTCATAAAGAATTGAACACAAAGAAGTGATACAAAACTGCCCTACTACATTCTTTAGGATTTGCTGCCTCATACTGTCTCTTCCTTTATTTCCAGAGCCCAGATAATTTCTACCAAAATTTGTTTAATGTACAAAAATGGAAAAAAAACCCTTAAAGGGACTAAGTATTATGGGAGTAGCTATTTATTATTTAGACAAATATGATTGTGGGATCTGCATACCCTAATCAAACACATCACAACATGAGAAATATTGGATTTGTTAATACAATTTGTCAGTGGCATGTCGTTGGGGTATGTACCCTTGAATAGATATGATGCTAAGATCCCATGCTT
Organism: Picea engelmannii; assembly: GCA_009831015.1. Taxonomy (NCBI): domain Eukaryota; kingdom Viridiplantae; phylum Streptophyta; class Pinopsida; order Pinales; family Pinaceae; genus Picea; species Picea engelmannii. The sequence goes on along the minus strand of ML778696.1, from coordinate 339,895 downwards.
AGCCAATATCCATGTAAATACCCAATGGAGTTATTACAAAAACCTATTTTGTATGGTAATCTTATATATTTCCTTTAGCTATAATTCATCTAGTTCTTCAATTATGACGTAACTACTAAGGTCCATGACCAGAAATTTGAATCATATATTATACTGATTCTTTTGTTCCAACCTTCTCTTTAAGTAATAAATGAAAAATTCAAAGAGTTGCAGACTATTCTATAACTTCTATCTGATTTCATAGATATGCTCTTTGAAAATTTCAAGATTCTAATTGCAAATCTTCAACAAACCTTTTATACTAGTTTTGTGTAAACAAACAAGGGAAAGTTGAAAATTGTCTTGTTCCAACAATTATGAGAATCTTATGATTATTGTAGGGAATCAGTTTGGTCGGAGAGGTAGAAAATATAAACACAATGGTTAAAAACAAAATATATCTAGAAAAAGTTGGTAGAAAATATCCTTCACATGGATTGACTAAAATGTTTGATATAACATGTTGGGATAACCGTACCAAATTCTAATTTCTTCTGCTCTGAATAGGTGGCTCCACCAACGGCTCCACCACTAGCATCTCTAGCCCTTTTTTCCATTCCGACGAGGGGAAATAAGCATGAAAATTTGAGATATGTAAACCAGGCCTTGGGGAATTAGATATTTTCGAGATGGTCACTAGATAGTAGACTCTGTAGTGCTCAAGAACGAACCAGACAAGTAACAAATATCTGATTTTAACCCAATGCATATATGGGCATTGGGAAAATCCCATACAATTTATACCAGGTGGGAGGGCCAAAATGCTCTCAAAAATCCCGTTGTTTTTTGGAAATCGGCCAAAGGGAAGATTGTAGCTACCCAGTGCCCATACCACAAAATCTGTGCAAATTAAACCATAAAACCTGATTTTACCAAATGGTAGGGCGAAGAAGCTATCAAAATTTCCCATACTTCTAAAAATTTGGCTAATGGAAGCTTGTCCCTCCAAATTTCAGGGGCGAAATATAATTTTTTTTCCTCTATCTCTCCTAAAAACACGGGCTAACCCTGTACATGATTTTTCCCCTAAAATAAATTATGGGCTAATGATATAAGTTTTAAAAAATCACTCTAATACAAAAAATTCGCCTAATAAAAAATTGGAGGCCCCTAAATTTCACCCATGAGCGAAATTTCTCCCCTAAAATAATCTATGCCAACGATACAAAGTTTGTTGCAATATCATGACTCAACCACCATCGATCAATTTTTACTGGTAAATGTGGACCCTTGATTTAATTTCGACCTCCTTTGTTGAATTTCAAAATTTCTTCATTATTATTATCCAACATGTACGTGAATAAAAGATTCTTAGTGGTATATAATGTTAAGTGTAACATACACTTGACAAGAAATAAAAAAGATAGGAGACTATGGATCTTGGAGGATTCAACCCTTGGAAAATTGTTGAATATAATAATAATTTTGCATGCCCAACCAACCACCACTATTCTCAATCAACAATGATGAGTCACCCAACCAAATGTTTCCATGTGTCATCATTCGGTAAGACAAAAATCTATCAATAAGAATCTTCCATATGTCATCCAATAAAATCATGCCATGTGGAACCATCCATTTAACTTCCATGTGGATATATCTCATTGGTTAATAATGTGTCATGTGTCACTTGGAGGTGTTCCTCATAGAACTTAGGATAGGAAAAATATTATTAAAATAATATGGTTGGTTCGTGGGTTTACGTGAATGTAGAGGTAGGTGAGGAAATCACTGCGAACCCGCGATAATACATAGTAAAGAATGAGCGTGAAAATTTCTAAGTGTAGGTGAAGTGGAGAAGAGAGGTAAAGAGTTTTAAAATATTATAAGTCTTGAGAATCAATCGGATGGACTTGCAATAACATGAAATAAACATCACCAACCCTCACCAACCCGTGAACCTGTGAACCCGCGATAACTCATATATATTTGGCTAAGTGTTGGAGAAGTTACATAGTAAAGAGTAGTAAAAAGAGTTGAAAGCATTATGAAGGTGGCGTAAGTCAAAGTGCATTGTGAGGGTAGAAGAAATAAAAAATACTCTTAAGAAGTATCACCAATCCACCAACCCACTGTATGCAATAGTAAATAAGACTAAGTTTGGAAAGTATATAATGGATCACATGAAATATGGAAAGAAATATGAAAAATGAAAATAAATATATGAGAAATAAAGGAATTACGTGAAATTTGGGAAATAAAAAAGGGAAAAGGAAAGAAATGGAAAAAAGGGATAATGAAAATGGAAAGGAAAATAAAAATAAATGGGAAAATAAAGGAAAAGGGAAATGAATGTGAACGTGGATAGGAATAAGGAAAAATGACTAAGTATGGAAAATGGTAAGGGGAATATGAAAGTAATGAGACAATGGGAAAAATGACTAAGTATAAAATGAGAAAATTAATAGAGGTGAAGGAAAAGGAGAGGACAAAACATGTCACTTAGAACATTTTTCATATTTCTTCTTGTAATACCTCCATTGGACTTCTGGACAAAATTATGTGTATCTTGGTCATGGAGACTCTGATTTTGATTCCGTGAAATGCATGACGAAGCTGATACTGAGGGATATGCAATGAACATATAATAGCTTAAAAACCTTTATTTTCCAATATCATTGTTTTTTTATTATTCCAGGAGCGAGAACATATAGGTGACCAAATTTTGGTCAACACTCCCCAAGGAAAGAAAATTTTAAGTGAGGAGATACTAGTAGGGTGTAAGCCCTTTTACTTCTCCTAGTAAAAGCTTGTGCAACAAATAACTTCTAGAAAAAATGACAGATAATGGTGGGGTTTTAAATCCTTATGCTCTGTAGCATCAACAAGATAAATCTTTACCTAGCATCAAGATATGACAAGACAAATCTCTCTTTACCAAGATATATCCACCACACATGCCAAAAAATATCTCCAAGAAGGCTCACACACTAGTTCTTACACCAATATCATAAATAAAATCAATATACAATTACAAGAGAGACAAGGTTTCCCAAGGATGGCGCAAATTATAGAGTTCATCTCTATTTATACAAAATTATCTCAAGTATGTTTGTTCACATAATTTTAGGGTAAACCCAAAGATAGGGGTCAAGAGCCCTAATCATTCCCCATTACACAAATAATAATAAACAATTTAACTGAAATTTAAATTTGTACAAGGAAAACCATAAAACAATATGACATCACCCCTTTATGGGATGTTTTGATACTTGTGCTAAGTCGTTGGGCTTGGAGAAGGGTGGGTTAGGCTTCGAAAATCCATGTGTCCTCAATCCTCGTATTTTCATCTTGTCCCAATACTAGATTCTTCCAAAATGTGCCATGTGTCCTCATCACCACCTCCATCCCCTCAAACATGATGTCAAGCCCCTTAAGGTGATGTTTTAGGCCTCCAAAGAAAAATGTTTATCTTTTGAGGGCATGGTGAGGTCGTCCAAGGTGTGTTCTAGGCCTCCAAAGAATGTGGTCTTCATTCGGTATGTGGGCCTACAACATCCAACTTGTGGGAGTTTTTCCCCATGGAAGCCCAAGCTAGGATTTTTCTCCCAAATTGGCAACCAAGCAAGGTCCTACAAAAGAAAAGGGTATTCCATCCAAAGACATGAAGTCAAAGATATGATGAAAATTGTAAAACACATCTGATAAATAATGCACCTAAACATGTGCATCAAAACTACCTCATCAAATAAAACAAATTCTCTAATACCATATACAATTGACCAAGTTTAGGTATGCGAGGGATGTCATAAAAGTCCTATTGGATATACCAAAACCCTCAAGTAGAGGATTCTTCCAAGGATGGCCTTTCAAGGTTATGTAGTGGATGATGAGGTGGAAGGGGTTTAGACTTCATAGGTAAATGATTTTCATGACATACAAGGGGTCATATTATTTCATTTATGGGTGCCTTTGTAGAGGGTGTGTGGCAAATTAATTTGCAATGCACCTTTTCCAAGCCCATATTATTTCTCTTATTTATTCTTATCTCTTCCTTTCTCTTTATATTTATTTCATGTTTTAGGAAATAAGTTGAAGTCCACTGTCCTATCTAGGTGTCCATAAAATTACAATGTCATTCACAAATACCTCGCAGAAATGAGAAGGTTGGCGCATGATGAGACCCACTTTCTCTCAATTGTGTAATTGAGAACCACTACCCTGGCTTCATGACCAGATGATGGTAATTTCATACCACTAAATACCCATGATCATGATAGGGTGACTCATGATGAGACCTCCCATCCTCCAATGAACCCCTTAATAATTCACTATCATAAATTTTTGTAGGTCCCCCATTTCTTATAGAGAAGCATTTCATTTCTTTCTCAAGGACCCCTAGGCGAAGCACCTAGAAGGTCTGTATTTACAATTTTATATATTTTACTAACAACAATCCCTTTGTTCCTTTGTCCCCTTCTTCCCATGAAATGAGGTACATGCCCTTTTTGGGTCACTAAATTCAAAGAGACTAGAATAATGAAATATGATGGGAATTTAATGAGCGAAAAGTGGGAAGTATGGTCAAGAATGATACGACAACCCATTAAGGGCCCCCAGGTCACAAACCTTCCCCAAAGGTTGGCCACTTAATAGGAAAACTATGAAACTCACCAAGGTGAAACAGGGTCAAAAACATAATGTCCAAGAAATCATTATATAATCAAAAGAAACTTAAATACATCATGTTTAAATGCCTCAAATATTAGGGTGATTACCTACCACAATACCTGACTTTTACCGCATGGGGAAAGACTAATCTACCTTCTAGAAGATGGATGGTGTGGTGTATGTGTTGACAATGGATTAGAATGCAGTGATAGAGAGAGATTCCATATGTGCAAGTGGAAACTTCTAGTCATTTTTTCTCTTGACATGCCATATCTACAACCTAAGGGCCTTGAGACATAATCTCCTTAGTTATCCCACAAAATGGGGATAACATTTAGCTCCTACTTGGGACATGTGTGCGTCGTAGAGTGCATGAGAACTGCAACATATCTTGGTAGAACTGTACCTACAATGAAACAAGAAATTATAAAATATGGGGTTTTTCTATCACCATTCGTCCATATACATCAAAATCCAAATGGAAACTAATCTAGAAAATAAAATTTTAGCATTTTTTTCAAAAATTTCTAAACTAAACATGAAATCAATATGAAAGTAGAGAAAAATGAAAAATGAAAAATGAAATGTATATAAACTAATATGAGAAATCAAAATGAAAATGAAAGGAAATAAATATGACCTACCTACTTAGTTGGGTCCTAGGCCCTAAAGATTACGTGATAGGTGATGTCAGGTGAAGTCATGCAACCAATTGATTATCATGTCGAAGTATCTCCCCCTATGCTTAATTAGGTAAAACAAAAAATATAAGTCAAATACGTAATGATATTGATAATAAATAGATATGTAATCATGAAATGAAGATATATGGGTGGGAGGGAGGAAGTCCTACTAGAGAGATAAACCATCAGTTTGATCATCATTCCTGAAAGTATAGCCACAAGCCTGATCCATCCATCTCTGAAGAGGGATACCATATGTAGATGATGAATCATATTCATATTCACTTAGAAAATCACTTCTTCCTGAAGATTGAGAAGATATGAGAGATCCCAAGAAGACCTCATGATTTCCCTGAGAAGAAGGGAAGAGGATGTCCTTAGGTCTAGAGAAAAAAAAATGCAGCCTCTTCATCTGTGAACTGTTGTATAAATCATCAATATAAAAATACTTTCTCTTTGTAGAGTGAGCCTTTGATCGACCTGAGATGGCCACATCCTTTTATTCATTTGAAATCTAGGATCAAGGTGGATGAAAATCCTCATAGAACAAGTCCACATCCCCAAAAGGATATGCATCACAATTCCCAAGGGGTGGCTGAAAATCATCCTGAAGATTACGTCATCGGTTATCCTTGAATAAATCTATAATCATGTCATCATCAGGCTTCCAAACATATGATTCATACATGCATGAAAAGTAGTCCTTTGAAGGTGACAAATCAAACCCCTTTTCTTGAGAGATAGCCTCAATTTCATAAATAGGCTCTCCATCAAAATTGAAATGACCCAAATCCCATCTATGTCTCTGAATCTGTGTGAAAATGTCTATATTCTCATCAACCATATCCAAAGGTTATTTCACAAAACCATCCATATGACTGGAAATGACCATCTCTTTGTCCTCATTTATAGGAAGAGTAGAGGTCAGGGTGACTTCAAAAGAATCTTCAAATTATTCATCACTGAGGCTAGTTTCTTCTTCAACTTTATGAAAACGAGGAGAGAAAGGATGAACAAACTCAACTTCACCAGGAGGGATAAAAGATAATTATGCCATAAAATGTTTCACTTCATCAGGATTCATTTTTCTCTTCATGGGTGCACTCTTCCATCGCTTCTTCATTACATGAGGATTAATCCTTACTACAAAGTGCTTTGTCTACCTTTTTTGAAAAGGATCTATCATATTTGAGGGATCCTCTAATACTTATTCACTTCTGTAGTCATGGGGTAAAGCATCATCAAGTTCTTAAAAAGGGTCATGACTAATAGAGGCTTGGATGTCTTCATCAAGTGGAAGGGAAGATACAATCACTTCATCTTCATTGAATTTCTCATTATCCACAGGAAAACCTTCTCTGTGTAGAGCATCTTCAAGATCATGGAAAATATCTTGCAAACCCTAAGTGGTTGGTCTACAATTTCTAAGAAATTCTTCAACAAGATTTGTAGAAGACCAAATAATTTTCAGATCACATGCGTGTGCAAGGAAATTCCTTTGAATTGTTTCCAGAGAAGATACAAAAATTTTTGTTAGTACATCTTCATGCAATACATTTATACTTGAGGCATACTTCATATAATTGATGGCAAAAGTGACTGCTAGACTTGGGTCACCATTAAATTTGGGAAATTTTCCCTCCATTATGTCGTGCAATTCTTAGGATATCCAGAAATATCCTCAGCATCAAAGGAGGGATACACATTATGGAATTCCCATGGTAAAATCCATGAGGCCATGGTTCCATTACTTAGGGTAATACCTCAATGTTGTCTCCATATGAGTTCAAGGGTCATCAAAGGGTGGAAAGGGATAATATGGGTTCTTAGAAGGTGGAGTCGACAGATGAAATTCAAGAAGAATTCATCAAGGGTGGAAAGGGAAAGTTCCTTAGGTGGAGTCTCTAGGAAAGATAGGGTAAGGGATTTGGGGTAGCTTGCCAAAGTGTCATTAGGGTTCGGAAGAGGATTCAAAATTCTCCGTTCAAATGGTGCCAAAATCTTATTCCACAAGTTGTAGATTGAGAATATCCTAACCCAACCACCAAATGGCAACAACTAAGAGAGAAACTACCCACTGTCACCTTAGGAAGGTGTTCTCGTCACTTTATAAGTGAATTTTTCACCTCAAGGGGGGAATCCCAGTGACCCTAGGGTGTAATGAGATGGAAAGTGTGATATATGAATGAATTCCCCTACAAGTCAAGTTTGTATGTTTGGATAAGGGATTGAGTAAGGTCTTTATGGTAGCCAGGAGTTTCCAAGAAGTACTAGACCTTGCAAATGTTGATTGTACATGTCAGAGACACACAAAAGACAATGATACAAGCCAAAATATATGGTGGACAAGAAGTTTAAGATTGTTGTCCCTAATTGAATAATTTAGTAACAATATATATCATCAATGAAAATTATAATGAATGTTGCAAACAAGTTTCTAAAAGTCTAGTTGAAAGAGCAAGAGATAAACTAGAAACAACTAGGTTAACCCAAGTAAGATAGAATTAGACTTTAGCAATGAAAGAAGGTTGTAACAAAAAATAATTTCAGAGCTATTTTTCAGCCTTATGGCTGTAACAAACAAGTTATTACATGAAGAATATCAAGCACTAAAACTTCCCCAAAGTCTACCAAAAGGTGTGCTAGGCCTAGTAGTTTATATGGGAAAACTTTAAGCAACTTTCAGTGGTTGATTTAAGAGTTATTAGAGACGTTTGATTAGGGTTTATAAAGCCCTAATGTATGTAGATAAAAAAATTAACAACATTAAGAATTACTTGAAGAATAATGATGCCCTAGTGGCTCAATCAATATTATAAGGCAAATAAATGAATCCAACTTAGACAACTTTCAAATCATAAAATTTTACGTTAATAGATGCAATATTTTATTTCTCCAATGCAATTTATAGCAGTGCCTTTAACTATTGGGCTATGGATTCAAGAAAATAAATATATAAACAATGTTATATCCTTAGGGTTTTAAAACCTCTTACTCCCCATGGTAAGAAAATGTTAAGCTAGGAGATACTAGTAGGGTGTAAACCCTTTTACTTCTCCTAGAAAAACCTTGTGCAAATAACTTTTAGACAAAATGATAGATAATGGTGGCGTTGTAAATACTTATACTCCCAAATGAATGTATTAAATCAAACTTGTGACTAATAAATTAAACATCAACAAGATAAATCTTTACCTAGCATCAAGAGATGACAATATAAATCTCTCCTTACCAAGATAAATCCACCACACATGCCAAAGAAGAGATCCAGGAAGGATAACACACTAGTTCTTCCATCAATAGCATAAAGAAAAGCAAGGTAAAATCACAAGAGAGATAAGGTTTCCCAAGGAGGCTTCAAATTTCATCCAAATATCTTTTTCCACAAGGGAGGGCTATGTTCCAAATGAAATACAATTCATATCTATTTATACAAAATGTTCTCAAGTATGTGTGTCCACATAATTTTAGGGTAAACCACAAGATAGGAGTCAATATCCCTAATCTTTCCCCTTTACACAAAGAATAATAAACAATTTAACTAAATTTTAAATTTGCAGAAGGAAAACCCTAAAATAAGATGATGTCACCCCTTTAGGGTATGTTTTAATACTTGTTCTAAGTTGTTGGGCTTGGATAAGGGTGATTTAGGCTTCCAAACATCATGTGTCCTTGATCCTTTCCTTTTCATCTTTTCCCAAGACTTCCTTCTTCCAAAACGTGCCATGTGTCCTCATCACTACCTCAAGCCCCTCAAGCATGGTGTCAATCCCCTTAAGGTGACATTTTAGTCCTCCAAAGAAAATTTTTTGGCTTCTGAGAGCATGGTGAGCTCATCCAAGATGTCTTATATGCCTGCAAAGCATGTGTTATCCATCCAATATGTGGGCATACAACATCCAACCTGTGGGATTTTTTCCCCATGGAAGACCAAGCCAGGATTTTTCTCCCAAATTGGCCACCAAGCAAGGTCTTGCAAAACAAAAGGGTACTCCTTCCAAAGATAGCAAGTTAAAGATATCATGAAAAGTGTAAACCAAATATAATAAATAATGCACCTAAACATGTGACTCAAATATACCTCGTCAAATTAAACAAATGCTCCAAGACCCTATACAATTGACAAAGTTTAGGTATGGGAGGGGTGTCATAAAATTCCTATTGGGTAGACCAAAATCATCAAGTAGTGGATGCTTCCAAGTATGGACTTTCAAGGTTATGTAGTGGATGATGAGGTGGAAGGGGTTTAGACTTCATAGTTCAATTATTTTCATGACATACACGGGATCACATTATCTCATTTATTGGTTCCTTTGTAGAGGGTGTGTGGCACCTTCATTTGCAGTGCACTTTTTCCAATCCCATCTTCTTGTCATTATTTCTTCTTAACTCATACTTTCTCTTTATATTTATTTCATGTTTTAAGGAACAAGTTGAAGGCCACTATCGTGTATTGGTGTCCAGATAACGACAATGTCATTCACAAATACCTAGCATAAATGAGAAGGATCACTCATTATAGGACCCCCTTTCTCTCAGTTGTGTAACTGCGAACCACCACCCTGGCTTGGTGACCAGATCATGGTAATGTCATACCGATAAATACCCATGATAATTATAGGATGGCTCAGGATGAGACCTCCCATCCTCCAACTAACCCATTAAGCATTCTCTATCATTTATATTTTTAGGTCCCCCATTTCTTATAGAGAAGCTTTTCATTGTTTTCCTAGGGAACCATCGGTGATGCATCTAGAAGGAATATATTTAGGATTTTATCATTTTAGCCAATAACAATCCATATAGGCCTTCAATTCCTTCTTCCCATGAAATGAGGTACATTCCCTTCTTGGGTCACTAATGTCAAAGGGCCTAGAAGAGGGAAATATGATGGGAATGTAATGAGTGGAAAGTGGTAAGTATGTTCAGGAATGGTACGACAACCCCTTAAGGGACCCCTATTCACAAACCTTCCCCAAAGGTTGGCCACTTAATATGAAATATATGATACTCACCAAGGTGAAACATGGTCAAAAGTATAATGTCCAAGCATGTGATTTGTAATCAAAATCATCCTAAATACAACATGTTTAAATGCCTCAAATATTAGGGTGATTACCTACCACAATACCTGACTTGTAACACATGGAGAAAGACCCATATTCCTTCCAAAAGTTGGTTGGTGGGGTGGATGCACTAACAATGGATCATAATGTGGTGATATTGTAGTCTTCCATGTGTGAAAGTGCACACTTATAGTCATGTGGTGTCTCATCACTCCATATCTGCAACTTGAGGGTCTTGAGAGATCATCCCCTTAGTTATCCCACAAAATGGTGATAATATATCTGAGGAAATAAAATCCCCAATTTAATTTCAAATTTGGAAAATTCACACATGTAATTGGACGAATTTCGTGTTGCATAGTGCCCATAACTAAAAATTGGTGTTTCTGGGAAAAGCCCCAAATTTACGGCTAAATTCATGGGGAAATTAGACATGGAAGGATCAAATTCCATGTGTAAAGATTAATTTATATGTCAAGCATTGAAATTGATGGTATCGATCTTAAATATAGAGCTTAAATGGAAGGATTAAAAATAAAATACAAATTATGAATTTGGGAATTCTTGGGTGTTTTGGAAAAAAATTGAAAATAAGCAAAATTAGAAAAATTTCAGTGTTTTTCCGTACGTTGATGTTAGAATGGCGTGGGGGCCACATGTCAGATAATGTGGCAGGAAAGTGACAAGTACTTCCATGGTGGCAGGAAAGTTACATGTACTTCCATGGTGGCAGGTACACGGTGGAAGAAATGGAAATGGTTGCGGTTGACATGGATCCTGAGTGGTAAAGCTTTCTCGCCTCAAAGAACCATGGGAAAAACCTTCAAAACCTTATTGTGGGGGGTTATGACGAGGTTAGGATAACCACAGGAGGTGGGGGTTCAAAATGCAAGGATGTGTGACACATCAACTAGGACTTAACTAGAGTTAATGTTTTCAGGCCCTCGCCTATGTGTTAACATTCGACAGGGAAGGGAGGCCTTAATGCGATGTGGGTTGTCGATCACCACCGACACCCCCCAAACCTCCACAGTTTGATCACATTGATGTAAAAATTCACACATCAAGGTAAATGGGTGTGCATGGTGCTCTCCCATCCCAACGACCCAATACAAAGGTACGACATGGAATCTAAGGACTTGTGGGTCCCGAAATATAACATGTGTGCACTAGTGAATGGAAAAGAGATAAACGAGATGGATGAGAGGGATAGGAGGTGAGGGTAGCTAATGGGGAAAGACTAAGGGGTCAAGGGAGATGACATGGTGCCACCTTGAGGTTCCAAGTGGACTTATATGCCATGTCAACATCCTAGTCAGTAGAAGTTAACCATATTTTAAATATAATAGTGAAAAATTGCCCAGAAAATGGGTATTTTCCAGGTGTTCAACTTGTAGTCTATTTTCAGAGGCCTAAGTGAAATTTTTGGGAAGTAAAAATTGAAATTGTCTTTCCTTATGCATCTTGGATATTATAGCTTGGATAGATATTTCTAACGGTGTAAACCATTCTTCAAATGGAGCTAGTATGAAGGAGTTACAACCCAAACAGTGGAGGGTAAATTTTAAGACCAAGTTAACTTTCGAGGGCCATAACTTCCTCCTCTGGAATTGGATTGGGGCACAAAATAAATAAATGGAAACAATTTGAGCCATAGATGACATCCATAAAGCTAAATTAAAATTATGGGCTCATAAAATGTATAGGAGGGCATAGAAGGGACCTATAGTAATCAGGGTCAAAACTATTATTTGGTCTTAAACATCAGCATGTTGTATTTAGCAGTCTGGAGCTCAGATGAGGGGGAAACTTGGCGTAAGTGTCTAGAATATGATTATGAAGGAACCTAGTTAGACTCTTGCCAAAAATCCAAAGGAAAAGGTTTAAATATGTATAAGAAAAAATAATAATTGCACCTGGTTGAGGGGTGAGCAGAAGGAATTAATGTGTAATATTCAAATGACCATAATGTTCTTCTCAAGATTTTGAATTGATAAAGGAAGTATGCATTGGAAAGGTATTGGATAGAAGAGTTGGAATATCCACCCAGAAATTTGAACCGGGAAGTTAAATTCACAAGGAATCAAAATAAAGGATTATGGTACCCTCATGGAACAAAAGTGTGCCTAGTATTTATAGATTTCATAATTATTTAGTCTAAAAAATCTTGTTTCTTGCACATTTTTCAGAGTTAAAAGAAATTTGATCAGAACAGGCTCAAAACATAGATCATAAGCATGAAAGATTCATAAGGAAACTACAACCATGATTATGAGATCAAATGGATGTATGTCAATATAGGTAATGAGGGTACACATTCAAATGGACATGGAGAAGGCAAGGAATAAAGCATGAAATTGGTAGAGACCATAAAACGTTTGCGAAAGAATGTCCATAGTTATAAATTTGATAATGAGAGGTTTATGAAATCTAAGAAGAAACAAGAAGGCTTCAACATCAAGTTTATGCATAGATTGGAAAGAATAGAGAAGAATATGGATAAGGAGACCGAGTCAAGAAAATCAAGGAGTCACAGGTCCCATGATGAGAGGAGAAGAACAAGAAGTGTTTACAAGCATCACCATCACTCTCCAAGGCATTCAACTAGGAGGGAACATAGTAGTTCAAGTCCATATCCTGTAAGAAAGCATAATAGGAGGTTTGGGGTGGATGAGCTACATGGATAAATGAATAAAATCATGCCTCCTACTTTTTATGGTGAGCACAATAAATATAAGGATGCTGAGACCTGGCTACTAGGAATGAGGAAGTACTTTTAGTTAAATAATTACTCTTCACAGGAAGAAGGGATAATTTCCATCTACCATCTCAAAGGAAAAGCATCAATGTGGTGGGACAATTTTTTTCAAGTGCAAGACATTGATGAGAAGAATGTTACTCAGAGGGAATTTAAAAGGTATTTTCAAAAGAAATACTTAACCACATGTTACTATGATAAGAAAATGAAGGAATTATATGAACCTAATCTTGGGAGTATGACCATAGATGAATACGAAAGGATGTTCTTAGAATTATTGAAGTATGTTTATTTAATCAAGGATGAACAAGTTAATATTCAGAGGTACTTGAGTTGGTTGCAATCATTTATTAGTGATAAGATACACTATGATGATCCCAAGACACTAGAGGAAACCGTAAGGAGAGATAAATTCCTCTATGATCAACATAGAGGAATACCAACTTTCCAAAATTCTTGGGAAGACAAGAAGAAAATCAAGGTGGAGCAGAGGCAGAAGGGGACTAAGCCACCATTTTTCAAAAAATATACTTAGATATAGGAAGATTCTAAAGAGTCGAGAATGACAAAAACAGTGGAGAAGAGATCAAGGAAACCACCTATTAAATGTTGGGGTTGTGGGGGAGACCACATGTATATATATTTCCCTCATAGAGTTGAAAACATGAGAACTATTCACAATGTTCAACAAGATGATGTAGTGGAGGACATGGGAAGAAATGTACCTAGGATCTACGCAAGGATGGATAACAAGAAAGATGAGTTTGAGTCACATATGATTGAAGTGGAAGGTAATATAAAAAATAAACTCATTTATATTTTAATTTATTCATGAGTTATTCATAGTTATGTAGATCCTAATAATGGTGGAAATATTTCAATTTCCAAAAAACAAGCTTGGGAAACCATGGTTGGCGCAACTAGCTATAGGAGAAACAAGGAAAATTTATGAGGTGGTTAAGGCATGTCCAATGGAGATGAATGGACTAAACACAAGGGAAGATTTGAATATCATACCTTTGGGATCATATTATTTCTTAATTGGTATGGATTGGTTGGACATGCATCATGTTTTACTAGACTTCTACAATAAGGATTTTACTTGCTTGGATGAAAAAGGAAACTTGAAATCATTACAACGTATTCCAAGAGATGTAACTATTAGAGAAGTTTTATCTTTGCAGTTAAATAAAAGATTCGGGAAAGGATGTCAATTATTTGTAGCACATATGGAAGAGAAACCTAATGATAAAACACCAAATATTGAAGATTATGCAATCCTAAAAGAGTTTTAATATGTATTTAGAGAAATCTCAGGGTTTTCTTCCAAGAGAGATATTGATTTTTCCATTAATTAGATGCATGGAGTAGCCCCAGTTTCCAAAACCCCATATAGGATGATTACACCAGAACTGAAGGAATTGCAAATGCATCTTGAAGAACTTCTGAAGAAGGGGTTCCCTAGTATTATTTTTGAAGAAAAAGTATGGAACATTTAGGCTTTGCATTGACTTCAGACAATTGAATAAGTTGATTTTTAAAAACAAGTATCCTTTTCCAAGGATAGATGAATTCTTTGATCAACTGAAAGATGAAAATATATTCTCCAAGATTTACCTCATACTAGGCTATCATCAGGTAAAAATTAAAGAGGAAGACATCAACAAGACTTCGTTCGGGACAAGGTATGGCCATTATGAATTCACTGTGGTGCCATTCAGGTTGTCAAATGAACCAAATGCCTTCATGTGTTTAATGAATGGTATTTTCATAGAATACTTGGATAAGTTTTCTATTGTATTTTTGGATGAGGTACTTATTTACTCAAAATCTGAAGAAGAGCATGCGAAACACTTCAGAATGACACTACAAGTATTGAGAGAACATCCGTTGTATGAAACGTTAAGAAAGTGCTCATTCTACTAGAGGAATGTTCATTACTCGGGTCATATCATTTCAGAGGAAGGAATAGAAGTGGACCTAGAGAAGATAAAATCCATTGAAGGATGGACAACACCAAGGAATGTCTTAGAGGTGAGATCTTCATGGGACTTGAAAGATATTATAGAAGGTTTATTAAAGGATTCTCTAATATTTCACACCCAATCACATCTTTGCAAAAGAAAGGCGTGAGATTTGAATGGATTGTTGAATGTGAAAGAATATTCAAACACTTGAAGTATTTATTGACAAGTGCTCCAATATTTAGAATTGTTGATCCTTTTATCACCCTGTAATTTCCCAGGCTAAGGAAGAAATTGGTAAGGGTAACTACAAACCACCTGGAGTCAAGGATCTATCCCTCCAAGACTCAGAGAGGGATCTCTCTGTCCGATTTAGATTTGTTTGAGCATGGATATTAGGATAGTTATGAGGATAGAAGATTTGTTTTTAGATTTTTGGTTGAGACAATGAAAAGGGCCATTGGGAAAAATCGAGTCAAAAGTCAAAGTGATTAAATGAATGGATAACTGAGACAAAATGTAACCAGATGTTGGCAGCCATATGAATCTCTATCTTTCTCTTTACAAGATGTCTACACAAGGTTTTTGAACCCTCATTACTTGTCACAACTTTTTAAATGACACCATTATATTTTGATTTTGCGTACCTKCTTTTCGTTTTCGTTTTCACGACTGCAAGCGTGAAAACCCACAATTGGAATTCATATTGATTACATCAAAGGATTAATGATCATTTGGTTTATCATGAACCTACTTGTTTACATGGTAATAACTCCTTGACCTCAAACATACCACTGGTCACATATTTATCGAAACACCAAACATTTATGCATTTGACTATTGTTAATATGGTTTCGATTTACAAAATCTTTGACACAATGGTTTGATTGACACATTGATTTTTGGGTCAAATCGTGGTTATGTAATGGTTCATTTGACATGTTGATTAAAATTCTTTTGGATATGCACTGTTATGATTTGAATGTACCATTACACCATGGTGCCATTCCAAGTACAACCCGACATGATATTCTTGCATGGCCTCGATTTACATCACTATCCTCACACACATAGAATTAATGCTCTTCCCTTGCATTTCGGGTTGTCTTTGCGTTGTGTTGGGGAAACTTCGGGACAATGGTTCTATGTCTACCCTGTCAAACCCTATCGCCGAATACCATGTTGATTTTGTGCTATTAGCTATGGCTCCTATAGTGAGAATCGAACCCAACGGTGTCCAAACTTTGTTGTTGTTTGATAATGCCCGAGAGGACCTAGAGAGGAATGGTTGGCGGGTCTTTGTTGAGAAGTTCGAGGGTTTCAAACTGGCAGTTACTCAATAATTTGTGCTAACGTTCGATGGTTGTAGAGCCAAAATTTGGGACATCTAGCTCGAATTGAACAAAGATTTCATTAGCTCAGCCACTAGTCTGCCAACCGTGGGACAAAAATGGTTTAAAAATTCAAAAGTTGACGAAGTACCCTAGTCACTATTGTTTACCTCAAGGAAGATTAACAACTGTGACAAAGGTACGCTTGTTACAGCTCTAAAATCTAGATGGCATGATTTGTTGGCTATTATCAAGCAGTTCGTTACCTGTGAGGGTAGATACAATTTAGTTTTCTTATACCACTTGCGGTTGCTCATGAGCTTCATCAATTTTCCCTTAAACATGCCATATTTTCTCCTTCGGAGTTTATAAAAAATGGATAAGCATTTCAAAAGGGAGAAAGCCGACTCCAGCCTCTTCCACCACTATTTAATTAAAATTATTATGGTTCATCAGTTGAAGTTGAATGGCGATTGTTGGGACGCTTTCTTGTTAAGGCATGGTTTTGTTAGTCCTGAAATAGGACAAGTTGACAAATCCATTGTTACAGAAACCCTATTTGGGCCTTTCATTCCCCCTCCTTCTCTCTTTCCCTTTGTTGAACCCTCGACCTACCCGAACACTACCCAACCCGACACCCTACCTGATTCATGTCCAAAAGATGGTGGTAAGCCTGTTAAAAAGTCTACAAGGAAAAAGGGTAAAGGTAACAGTAATATCAATTACAAGGGTAAAAAGGTCGCGCGTTGGGTTTCATGGTGTGCTCGTAATAAACCTAACGAAAACATAGACCAAAAACTAATTTTGTTAAGTGAAGATTCTGATTCCAAAATCGAACGGTTTCTAACCGAAGAGTATCCATACTCACACAGACTTTGCTCAGTTAAGCCCTATGACTATGTGACGAACCTCTCACCGTGTCTTAGAGACAGCCCCAACTTCCCTAGGATTAAACTCAACAGAGAACCTACTGGTCAATTAAGAAGTTCCTCACCTGTAAATACACATCCTATTCAACCACAGTGCAATGAATGTAAGTCGTGGCTTGACCGATATTATACAGACGTCCCTTTGATCCAATCTTAGATCAAGTCTTTGGAGGACAGAGTGAATGCGCTAACCAAGGAGAAAGATAGATTGAAAAATGTAGCTCAAGATAATGATGAAAGACAGAAGACTATAGGCTCTGTTGTCTGTAAAAATGTGGAGGCGACCACTGCGATTGTCAATTCAAAAATAGCTTGATTAAAATCCTTGAATCTGAGGTATGGTATTTTAAAAGTAATTTTAGGATGATATTGTTTTTGTTTTGAATTAGCATACAAGATTTGTTTTCTCATATTGCATCTATTTATGTTAATAAAACACGATTTTGTTTATAATAATAACTAGCTACAAAATCGTGAGATTCTGTAGCTAGTTACTAAAATTCGAATTTGTTGATTTTACAACTAAAATGAAATCTGAAATCATGTATTCTTGTGCGTTTTCAGGTACATATGAATTCTAAAGGAGATTGGATCGCTAGTGAAATCTCTGAACAAGTTATTTCTTTACATGGTTTTAGATTAGGCTATTGGTTTTGCGTAGAAATGGGAATTTGGGAGATTGTATTCCCCACAATTTTTGGAACAAATTTGATAATTTCCACAGGGAATGTTTTGATCTCGTGGCCTTTATAAATGTATTATTTTGTAAAAAAAGACCATCACTGCCTGGGAGCAGAAACTATGGATTGGTGATTATTCAGACTTGAATGAAAGTGGATATTTGCATAGCTTTAGCTTCAATATATCATATTTTTGTTCAAGTTTTGCTCATTTTGATTTGTAATCAAATTTTGAATACTTTAGATATCATAAGTTGTTACAGGTTGATATGATGGGATTTATATGGTGTCCATGTTTTTATGTCTCTCATTTTATATACAATAATTAATTTGTTCACATTTGATGATTAGAAGATTGATCTTCTTTATTCAATGAACAGATATATGAAAATTTTCATACTCAGATTTATCTTAATATGATCGTTCGTCAAATTATAAATTGTTGTTGCTACATATCTTATGTTTTCTATCATTAGCAATTCAAAGCATTACTGCTTCGCATTTACGAGAAGCATTGGTAAAATCTGGTGCGGGTTGGCCTCATCAAACAACAAACGTTACACACAGGACACATAGGATATGCGATTACAGGTTAGTTTGCTAGTAGCATTCTAATAGTTTACTTAATGTAATAATTTTCTGTAGTTAAGATACACTGTATAGATTGTTATTTTTATTTCGCAACTAAATAGCTATCATTTCATTTCTAGTTTATAAAAGTTATATAAAAAAAAAAAAATACTGAACAATAGCTTTGCTGTCAATTCATAATGATTTTCGCAGATTTCGATCAAAATTTGCAATTTGTGAATACTGTACATAAAATAGAAATATAAATATATCGATACACTGTACATTTAATAAGTAGAACTACTATTCTATTAGTTGGTAAACTGTGAATATATCTTAGGCTGTATATAGTTTTCAGCAGTTGTTTTTCATTTAGTTAGTTTCTTTAGTTTTTGTCTTTTCACTTCCGTAGGACTTAGATCGGCTAACGGAGCCTCTAAACCCATCAGAGTGGATTAATCCAAATGGCTTGGGTTATTTAGACAACCCTGGACCAGATTCACTCCTCCAGTTGACGAGCGATTAATTTCGCCCATCAACAAATGGCACTAGAAGGAGGGCCTGAAAATTATTAATGGCATGAGGCGGTCGTAAGACTCCTCCACCACCTACCTGCTCACCAATAGTGACAAGAATTCATTCAAGAAACAACATTGTCCCTCAAACAACAACCACATCAAATGACGATCTACGAATCATAGTTGAACCAGTAAGTCCAAATCTTATAGGTGGTGACGTACAAGAGATTGTCCGCCAATCTCTCATAAGAAAACATAGTGCCTTCGCCCATTTAAGACAACCAAATCGACCTTTGGACCAACCATTAGATTTATCTGATATCAGAGAACAACTTGGAGGCATTAACCTCACTTTAAACCCTACATATCCAATCCTCATCTCTGTAGCAAGAGGATCTGGAATACCACCCTCACCACCTCCTTCATCCCCTTCTTCTTTGGGAGAAGAATCCTCTGACGAAGGCACTTCTTCATCCTAGCCTTCGACATGGCCCACACCAATGGCCAACCAGAACAATCCTTCCATATTCTGGCTTGACCAAGATGCAGTGGCCATACCCGAGCCTCAGCATCCCTTACCCAAACATCCAGAGAAGTGGCTCCCTAAATTTGAATCGGACTCTAAATAGATCGTCGAAGATCACATCAAAAATTTTATGTTAGCCATTAGACTCCGTAATGTCGAGCACGAAGATGTAGTCTGTAGATTGTTCCCCTATACTTTCGAGGGCAATGCCTCTACCTGGTACTTTTCC
Organism: Picea engelmannii; assembly: GCA_009831015.1. Lineage (NCBI taxonomy): Eukaryota > Viridiplantae > Streptophyta > Pinopsida > Pinales > Pinaceae > Picea > Picea engelmannii. The sequence continues at coordinate 319,991 of ML778696.1, read as the reverse complement.
CAACAACCCCATACCATCGTGTCATGGGAGAAGTTTGAATCCTTTTTTCTTGAGAAGTTTGGAGACGACAAGTCCCCAGAAGTTCTAGTCATGGAGCTTTCTAGTTTAAGAATGAACCCCAAAGAGAAAATCAAAGATTTTAACCAAAGATTCTTAACACTAAAGAACTGAATCCCTATGGATTCGATGCCTGCTGAGAATCTTATCATAGCATATTATACTAAAGCCTTACATCAAAGTATATCCATTTGGGTAAAGAGATCTAAGAAATCCATGTTGTTAGAGGCCTTCGAAGAGGCCAGTCAGATCGAGAAAGATATCCTTAGCTTAAAAGACACTACTAGCAACGAAATAGAGACTAGTTCATCTTCCAAAAAGAAGATTGAAATCCTCCCTAGACCTGTCCAAAACAAAACACAACCTGAAAGCTCAGATCTAGAAAACTTACAAAAAGTCGTTCAAAAACTTTCGAATCAAGTTATAGATTTGAAAAGGATGGGCGAAGAAACTTCTTCGAGCAAAGGGTCTTACAAATCCCTGTTTAGGAAGCCTTTTCCCACCAACCGACCTAATTCAAATACCAAAGGCTTAAATCTAGAAAGCATGCAATTCGCTATTCAAACGATTCTAGAAGCACATGATAACTTGATGCCTCTTGAGGTCCCTAAGGAAGTAGTTGAACAAGAGACAGTTGAAGAAGATGAATCTTCTCTGAACATTTTTGGACACTTCTTGAATAACATTTTTCAAGCTAATTTAGAGACAGTACATTCCTACAATACTAGGAGTAAGACAGCAAGCAAGCCTTCTTCTGAAAACACTACGAATTTGCCCCCAAAACAGTCTAAAACAACCGAGATTAAACATAATTATGTGAACCCAAGCTTAGATTATGATTTAGTTGAAGATCTAAAAAAGTTAAGGGCTAACATTTTTGTTTATTAATTATTAAAATTCCCGTTTCTGCTACAAAAAATGTTACAGAATATCGCAGAGAACAGTAAAAATGGAAACCCAAGCAGTAACAAAGGTTTTCAGAATAACCCAAAAGTTCCTCAGAAGGCCTCCGCTAAGAATAATTTGTATCATCATGAGAAGAGAGACCTTCCTGTAAATAATGTAACAAATGTAGATAAATTAGTTTTAGAGGTTGCGAGTAAAAAGCAACAAGCTTCCACCATTAGTACTCGCAGAAATGTACCTCCATTTTTGTTAACTTTTGAAATCTTTAATAGGAACATGCACAATTGTATGGTAGATTCAGGAGCATCATCCAACGTAATGTCGTGGTCTGTGTGTCAGAAGATTAATGCTGAAGTTCAACCATCCACCTTAAAGATCATCCAACTTGATCAAACTAGTGTTAAATTTATAGGTGAATTAAGGAATGTGCTTATAAGATTATCGTCTAACCTCAAAGTTCATCAAGTAATTGATATTATTGTTGTAGATATTCCAGAAGTTTATGATTTGTTTTTAAGCAGAGACTGGTCAAAAAAACTACATGGCTATTTCGCGACAGATTGGTCTCACTTGTGGCTTCCCGAGAATGGAAATCCCAACAAAATCAAGGTAAATCATGAACGTTCCCTAAAGTTCACAGTGACATATTTAAATGATCCCAATGAACCATTTACACCTTCTGTCGATTCACCCGAAATACAAGGGATGGATACATTTTTCGGCAATTTCATGGCCAAAACTTCCACTATCACTAACCCAGAGCAGCAGTCTGAAACTGTGACATATATGCAGCCAGCAGTTTCTACCCAATGGTCTCATGCACCCGACAAAAATCAAATATGGTCTCTTTACTTTGACGGGTCAAAATCCAAGGAAGGAGTTGGTGTGGGTTGCATGATTATTGATTCAACAGGTAACAAAACCCTGATTGCATGCATGTTAGAATTTGAATGTACAAACAACACAGCAAGATATGAGGCTTTATTGCAAGTCCTCAGGAAAGAATTAGATATGAACTTTCAAAATTTGACTGTCTTTGGCGATTCGGAAATCGTGGTTAGACAGGTAAAAAAATTTATCCACTGTTTATCTTCACATCCTAAAAGCTACCAATCAGAGGTATGGAATTTGATGAATAAGTTTTATGCTTTTAACATAAATTCTATTCCTAGATTGAATAATTCGGAAGCCGACTTGATAGCTAATGTAGCTTCGAAACTCTTTCCTGCACAAGGCTTGTCCCCAAATGCATTCTTCGTCGAACTGTTGTTCAAGCCATCAATCCCCGACAACATCACAAATTGGAGAGTCTTCGACGACGATCAACAAATTATTAGTTTCTTGCATATGGAAGAAACTTTCCAAGGTGCAGTGATCGACGAATGCACTCATGACGAGAATCTTTGTGACTTCACGGTAATACCAGATCCGAGATCTCTTAAATCTTCATCGGACATGGTAAATTCTATCCCTAAATCTGTAGTTAGATTAGAAAATTTTTATGATCTTCAAGACAAATTCAAAAAATCATTGAACGGTAAAACAAATAGTTCCTCTTTAACGTATGAAAAAGTAAACTTGGGAACTAAAGACAATCCACAGTGCATTAATTTAGGGGTGGGGTGTTCTGAACAAGAGAAAGTCATTTTTATTAAATTGTTTAAGGAATTCAAAGATGTTTTTTCTTGGATGTATGATGACCTAAAAACCTTTGATCCTAACATCATACAACAAGTCATTCCTATGAAACCCCAAACCTTGCCGTTTCAACAAAAGTTAAGAAAAATGCACCCTAAACTCGAACTGACTGTCAAAAAAGAATCAAATAAACTCCTGAATGCTAAAATAATATTCCCAGTCAGGCACATGCAATGGGTCTCTAATCTTATCCATGTTCGGAAGAAGAGTGGTGAAATCCGACTATGTGTCGATTTCCGAAATCTTAATCGAGCATCTGATAAAGACAACTACCCTGTCCCACCCATGGAACAGATCCTTCAACAGGTATCTGGTTCTGAAATATTATCCTTATTGGATGGATTTTTAGGGTATAACCAAGTCCTGATGTCCCCTCCAAACCAACTTAAAACTAGCTTCCGCACTCCATAGGGCACCTACGCTTATAGGAAAATTCCCTTTGGACTCATTAATGTTGGTGCCACTTTCCAGAGAGCAATGTACATCGCTTTCCGAGGCTTAATCAATCAATCTGTCGTAGTTTACCTGGATGACGTTATTGTATTCTCGAAAAACAAAGCTGATCATCTAGCTCATTTGAGATCCGTTCTACAGCGATGCCGTAAGTACGACATTTCCTTGAATCCTAAAAAATCTATCTTCGCAGTAGAACAAGGTAAGCTCTTAGGATTTATTGTATTAAGTGAAGGGATGATTATCGACCCTGAAAGGACTCAAGTCATCTCGAAACTCCCCCCTCCCTCGTCAAAAAAGTCTATGCAGTATTTCTTAGGCCAAATAAACTTTGTCAGGAGATTCGTCCCCATTTTTTTAGAAATGGTGAGACCTTTACAAAACTTAATAAAAAAGAACGTACAATATCATTGGGGACCCTTAGAAAACCAAGATTTTAATTCAATAAAAAAGGCCATAATAGATGCTCCTTCTTTGATGAGCCCCGACTTTTCACAAGACTTCACTCTCTACACATTTGCTTCTGACTGCTCCTACGTTGTTGTCCTAACTCAAAAGAACTTTGAAAACAATGAAATACCAATTGCCTTTATGAGCTCATCCTTCAAAGGTGCAGAACTTAATTACCCAACAGTAGATCAACAATCCTATGCTGTTTTTAAATAAGTAAAGAACTTTCGATCTTATCTTTTGAAATATAGGACAAAAATTATCGTTCCCTACCCAGCCGTAAAAAATCTGTTAGTATAGAAAGAACTAGGAGAAAAGAGAGAAATCTGGGTCACCTCCTTACAAGAGTATGACATATAAATCACCCCAACACAAATAGTGAGAGGTCAAGGGCTATGCAAGTTAGTAGCTGACTCAATAGTAAGACAACAGGAGGAAAATGATATGTCAAACCAAGGACAACACTACCAAAATTTAATCTTCTATGCACAAAACCCTGTTAGCCCCTGGTATGATGATATAAAATTCTATCTTGAACATGGGTCAGCCCCCCGTCACCTCAATCCCACTAAAAGAAGAGCGCCAAAATTTTGATGGAGTACTAATGCACTATCTTGAGAAAGATGAAGTAGAAAAGGTCTTATTAGAATTGCACGCAGGAGAAGCTGGTGGGCATTTTGGTGGAGATACCACTGCCCATAAAGTATTAAGAGAAGGTTATTACTAGCCTACACTTTTTAAAGATGATCATGCCTTGTGTCACAAGTGTGTTATCTTTCAAAAAGTGTCCGGATGAATACAGAAACCAGCCTTCCCTCTATAGCATGTTTCAGTAGACTCCCCTTTTCAGCAATGGGTTCTTGATATTATAGGTCCGATCAATCCGCCATACTCATAGCAACATAAGTTTATCATAACAACCACAGATTACTTCACCTAGTGGTCCGAGGCTACCCCATTAAAAGTTGTAAATACTAGTCAGGTAATTGCCTTTTTGAATTCAAATATTATTACTCGTTTTGGTATCCCTGACTGTCTAGTATTCAATAACGCTTCCTATTTTTCGTCTCTTGAGATGAGTGATTTCGCTTTAGAAAAAGGAATTAAATTAAAATATTCTGCCAGCTATTACCCTCAAGGAAATGGATTGACAGAATCAACTAATAAAAATATGATTAAAATCATCAAAAGAACAGTATCTGAAAACCATAAAATTGGCATAATGCACTATTAAACGCAATCTGGGATGATAGAGTAACTCTGAAAACTGTTGTGGGTAACTCTCCCTTATTTCTCGTCTACGACAGAGAGGCAATTCTTCCACCACATATTCTTCTTCCCTCACTACAAATATCATAGAAAATACAAGAAGAGGACTTCCCCCCTTTGGAGAATTGAATTAACACATTATTAAAACTAGAAGAAGTGAGATCTCAAGCAAAACGGAAGTTGGATCAACATAAACTTGTGGTTAAAAGCTAGTTTGATTCCAACTCTACCTCTGACAGAAACTTTGAAGTAGGTGACCTTGTCCTAAAATGGGACAAACCACATGAGGGAAAGGGGGAGCATACAAAGTTTCAGAACTTATGGCTAGGACCGTTTTTGATTGCTAAGAAATTGGGTCCTAGCTCTTTCAGATTACAGAGTCTAGAGGGACATCCAGACACCTATCCGGTGAATGGACAAGCTCTAAAAAGGTATTTCACTTGATAATAACCCTGTGTATACTGTGTAAATATTTTTTTTTCTTTGTTTGCTGTTCATTTTACTTTGTTGTTTTGGTTTTTATTTTTTCCCTTATGCTTATCAATTTTTAGTTTTGAAATACATATACCTGCATCATGAACTGTTCGGACAAAGAGAACAAAAAAAATTATCCTTTGAAATAACTGCTGAAGGTTGTTTAAACATCAATTATGATATGCCTCTGAAGTTTACAACCATGTTGAATAAATCTTGTTGTTTGAAAGGCGTTTCTTGATTTCAATCTGTAATTAAAGCTTTTCATGATCATCCATTTCTTCTTACGTTGTCCCTGTTCCTTACGAGAACAAATCAAAGATATATCCCCGCCTTCGAAGGTCGGTTTATCAATAAACCATCTCTAGATCTTAATAAAAGATGGTTAAAAAATTCTCTCAAGGTCTATAATTTATTAAAATATATCCAAAATATCACAATTTTCAGCGTCACCCCGCTCGATTAAATATCTTTAAAACTAAATAAATCATTAAAAAGCTGTGGGAAGTGCTTGTAAACCTGTCGAGATACTGAACAGGTCTTCTGGAAATGGGTAAATGCATGCATGATGCCAAGATAACTTCGTCGGGGTACTGAACAGGACTGCAGGCAGCGAAGCAATGTCAGGTATATGAAAATTCTCAGATATGGAATCTTTTGACCTTAAATGTCCTTCATTCTGATCTGGAACTTCCTGGTAGGATACAGATATTGGAGTGGGTTAAATGGCATCCCTGTTGAGGCTATGGATGCCTGCCAGAAGCAATGGCTTTGTCAACAGTATTGGATATTTTAACCTTAATATCGTGACTTGCTTTTGTTAAGATTGTCATCAGTTTTCATCTTTTAAAATAACAAGATGGAATTTTTTATGATTGATGATGATGTTCAAATAGTTTTCTGGTTGTTTTCGAGTTGGATTTTTTCTCATTACCCTAATCTGGACTTGTTCATTTGGCAGAGATAACTGCTTCTACCAGTGTGTCGCCATTGTTGATAGCCATATTAATCTCTATCTTTCTCTTTACAAGCTGCCTACACAAGGTTTTTGAACCCTCATTACTCGTCACAACTTTTTTAACGACACCATTATCTTTCACTTTTGCATACCTTCTTTTCGTTTACATTTTCACAACTGCAAGAATGAAAACCCATAGTTGGAATTCATATTGATTACATCAAAGGATTAATGATCATTTGGTTTATCATGAACCTACCTGTTTACATGGTAATAACTCCTTGACCTCAAACATACCACTGGTCACATATTTATCGAAACACCAAACATTTATGCATTTGACTATTGTTAATATGGTTTCGATTTACAAAATCTTTGACACAATGGTTTGATTGACACGTTGATTTTTGGGTCAAATCGTGGTTATGTAATGGTTCATTTGACATGTTGATTAAAATTCTTTTGGATATGTATTGTTATGATTTGAATGTACCATTACACGAAGGTGTCGTTCCAAGTACATCCCAACATGATATTCTTGCATGGCCTCGATTTACACCACTATCCTCGCATGCATAGCATTAACGCTCTGCCCTTGCATTTCGGGTTGTCTTTGCGTTGTGTTGGGGAAGCTTCGGGACAATGGTTCTGTGTCTACCCTATCAAACCCTATCACCAAATACCTTGTTGATTTTGTGCTATTAGCTATGGCTCCTGTAGTGAGAATCAAACCCAATGGTATCCAAACTTTGTTTTTGTTTGATAATTCCCGAGAGGACCTAGAGAGGAATGGTTGGTGGGTCTTTGTTGAGAAGTTCGAGGGTTTCAACTTGGCAGTTTCTCAACAATTTGCGCTAATGTTCGATGGTTGCAAAGCCAAAATTGGGGACGCCCAGCTTGAATTGAATGAATATTTCATTAGCTCAACCACTGGTCTGCCAGCCATAGGACAAAAATGGTTTAAAAATTCAAAGGTTGACGAAGTACCCTGGTCACTATTGTTTACCTCAAGGAGGATTAACAACTGTGACAAAGGTATGCCCGTTACAGCTCTAAAATCTAGATGACATGATTTGTTGGATATTATCAAGCAGTTCATTACCTGTGAGGGTAGATATAGTTTAGTTTTCTTATACCACTTGCGGTTGCTCATGAGATTCATCGATTTTCCCTTAAACATGCCATATTTTCTCCTTCGGAGTTTATACAAAATGGCTAAGTGTTTCAAAAGGGTGAAAGCCGACTCCAGCCTCTTCCACCACTGTTTAATTAAAATTATTATGGTTCATCAGTTGAAGTTGAATGGCGATTGTTGGGATGCTTTCTTGTTAAGGAATGGTTTTGCCAGTCCTGAAATAGGACAGGTTGACAAATCCGTTGTTACAGAAACCCTGGTCAGGCCTGTCATTCCCCCTCCTTCACTCTTTCCCTCTGTTGAACCCTCGACCTACCCGAACACTACCCAACCCGACACCCTACCTAATTCATGTCCAAAAGATGCTGGTAATCCTGTTAAAAAGTCTACAAGGAAAAAGGGTAAAGGTAACAGTGATATCAATTACAAGGGTAAAAAGGCCTCATGCTGGGTTTCACGGTGCGCTCGTAATAAACCTAAAGAAAACACAGACCAAAAACTAATTCTGTTAAGTGAAGATTCTGATTTCGAAATCAAACAATTTCTAATCGAAGAGTATCCATACTCACACAGACTTTGCTCAGTTAATCCCTATGACTATGTGACGAACCTCCCACCGTGTCTTAGAGACGACCCCAACTTCCCTGGGAATAAACTTGACAGAGAACCTACTGGTCAATTAAGAAGTTCCTCACCTGTAAATACACAGCCTGTTTAACCACAGTGCAATGAATGTAAGTCGTGGCTCGACCGATATTATGAAGACATCCCTTTGCTCCAATCTTAGATCAGGTATTTGGAGGACTGAGAAAATGCACTAACCAAGGAGAACGATATATTGAAAAATGTAGCTCAAGATAATGATAAAAGAAAGAAGACTACATGCTCTGTTATCTTTAAAAATGTGGAGGCGGCCACTACCATTGTCAATTCAAAAATAGCTTGATTAAAATCCCTGAATCCGAGGTATGGTATTTTAAAAGTAATTTTAGGATAATTTTGTTTTTGTTTTGAATTAGCATACAAGATTTGTTTTCTCATATTGCATCTATTTATGTTGATAAAAAACGATTATGTTTATAATAATAACTAGCTACAAAATTGATCTGAAAATAGAAGGCTGACTTGTTATGCTATGCAAGCACCCTCTACCTCATGAAATAAATCTTAACAGGACCTTGCTTCATGTGTTATAATGTGCAAGAGGGTTTATGTGTTAAGTTCTTGGTGTCTTCTTGTCAATGTATATGTGTGAGAAATTTATCTTTTAAGAGATTAAATATGTGTTATAAACCAATATACATCAATGTAAAGTGCAACAAATTACACATCAAAATCACAACAATACCAAGATGATAAAGGAGTTCACCCCTCTCTGGGCTACATCTCCTTGAGCCTCCTTCAATGGACTTGGCTCTTTGGGATTAGTTGTCAAATGTTCTTTTACAAGCTGCTTCTCAACTCCAATGGTTTTACAAACTGTACCATTGGGTTCAGAATACACAAAAACCGCAAAAATGACTGTAAAAACTCTGCAAATGGACAATGGCTCATCCGACAATGACCTCTTCTACATGTGACCTCCAAGCTTCCCTGAACTTGAATGAGGCAAAAACACCTGCAGAAGTCCTCCAATGGATCTGAAACCTATCCCAAAATGTTCAGAGCATAATAAACAGTCAGAAATGACTATTCAATCTCAGAAAATGGACATGGGCTCATCTCAGCAATGCCTCAAACAATGAGGGCTTTAAGGCTCCCTAGAGCTTCCTCAAGATTCAATGGTTAAAAACCTGCATAAGGAGTCTTCAAATGCCTTTGAAAACATCACCAATGGACTCAGAACGTCCAAAAACCCCTAGCTGGGCTTTTACAACACCTGATTTGGTCAAAAATTGAAGAATTTATGCTTGCTGCCATTTTCCTCCTTCATGTTGCTGTTACAGGTTCGCCATCTCGCACCTGTGGAAAATGAACCCAGCCTCTGAGCGTTTTCGCTAACCAAAACCAGTACACGCGCGCCTTCCAAAATTGGTGCCAAATCGTCGCACCGTTAGCGGAACTCTAGCCCCCGAGGACAGAGGTTTTGGGCGCATGGGCCATGTGGCCACGTTCCTCGTGCACAAAAAGGGCTACCTGTTTCATGAATCAACTTGGGCTTGCCAAGTGTCCAGGCACGTTGGTTGTTCACCGTTTGAAAACCCAAAATTAAATCTGTGCGCCCATTTCAAAGTGGTCACATGTGGTCATATTGTAATAGAACCGGGTTCTAAATTTAATACCCCCATCGCGCGCCAATGAATAAACGGAATAATGGTTACATATTAAAACGTAACTGTGTGCCATTGTTAATACCTCGTGCCATCAAAATCATATTGGTCATATGTGAAATGGGTGTGAACGGGGGCTAAACAATAACACAAATCCGCGCGCATAAAAAAAAACTTCGTTTAATGGTCATATAAACAATAAATATAACCGTGGGCCATTTCCAAAACACCCTCGCGCGTTTTATTTTTGTGTAATGGTCATATATATTGGAACCAAATATAAAATTACCCCACGCGCCATTTGCATATGCTTGGTCATATTGCAACGAATGGAACCTCGGGCCGAGGCTTAGCCCTGGCCCGAACCCCCGCCAATTCAAAACATATGCAAATTCAAATATATGAAAAACCATATATTAAGCAAGAAATAACGTGCGGCGAAGTGGTTGGCGGAGCTTTGTTAAGGCGATTGTGTAGTGGGGAGGTCCGGGGGTCGAACCCCGCGGCCTCCACATAAATTTTATATGGTCAAAAAGTCAAACCCAGGGTGCCACGTGGCAGCCCCTGAGTGGGCCACGTGGCACTTTTCTATTCGTTCGATGATGCCATGTGTCAACACGTTACTTGACCACTGTCAACCATTAAATGCCTGCCACGTGTGACCATAATACTTGCTACAGAATCAACCAATGAAAACGTGACACATCACCTACCTGCCATGTCAGCTGTATGGATGCCACGTCAGCTGTACGGCCTATGCCACGTCAGCTGTACGGCCTGCCCAGTCAGCATCAATTTTTTTCCTGTTTGGCTCGGCGAACAGATCATGATAACTTCTCCATACGGACTCCGTTTGCGAAAGTAAATATACCGCCGGAATCAGGAGAACGGGATGGACGCAATGGTACCATTTTCGTCGCATTCTGAGAACATTGAAAATTGAGCAAATTTTAGACTCCTGGTCCAGATTCTGATAAAAAATCGTGAGATTCTGTAGCTAGTTACTAAAATTCGAATTTATTGATTTTACAACTAAAATGCAATCTGAAATCATGTATTCTTGTGCGTTTTTAGGTACATACAAATTCTAAAGGAGATTGGATCGCTAGTGGCATCTCTGAACATGTTATTTCTTTACATGGTTTTAGATTAGGCTGTTGGTTTTGCATAGAAATGGGAATTTGGGAGATTGTATTCCCCACGATTTTTGGAACAAATTTGATAATTTCCACAGGGAATGTTTTGATCCTGTGGCCTTTATAAATGTATTATTTTGTAAACAAATACCATTGCTTCCTGGGATCAGAAACTATGGATTGGTGATTATTCATACTTGAATGAAAGTGGATATTTGCACAACTTTAGCTTCAATATATCATATTTCTATTCAAGTTTTGCTCATTTTGATTTGTAATCAAATTTTGACTACTTTAGATATCATAATTTGTTATAGGTTGATATGATGGGATTTATATGGTGTCCATGTTTTTATGTCTCTCATTTTATATACAACAATTAATCTATTCACATTTGATGATTAGAAGATTGATCTTCTTTATTCAATGAGCAGTTATATGCAAATTTTTATACTCAGATCTATCTTAATATGATCGTTCGTCAAATTATAAATCGTTGTTGCTACATATCTTATGTGTTCTGTCATTAGAAATTCAAAGCGTTACTGCTTCGCGTTTACGAGAAGCATTGGTAAAATCTGGTGTGGGTTGGCCTCATCAAACAACAAATGTTACGCACTGGACACATAGGATATGCGATTACAGGTTAGTTTGCTAGTAGGATTCTATTAGTTTACTTAATGTACTAATTTTCTGTAGTTAAGATACACTATATAGATTGTTATTTTTATTTCGCAACTAAATAGCTGTCATTTCATTTCTAGTTTATAAAAGTTATATATAAAAAAATCAAAAATACTGAAAAATAAATTTGCTGTCAATTCATAATGATTTTCGTAGATTTCGATCAAAATTTGCAATTTTTGAATACTGTACCTAAAATAGAAATAGAAATATATCGATACACTGTACATTTAATAAGTAGAACTACTATTCTATTAGTTGGTAAACTGTGAATATATCTTAGGCTGTATATAGTTTTCAACAGTTGTTTTTCATTTAGTTAGTTTCTTTAGTTTTTATCTTTTCACTTCCATAGGACTTAGATCAGCTAATGGAGCCGCTAAACCCATCGGAGTGGATTAATCCAAACAAAAATGGTTATTTAGACAACCCCGGACCGGATTCACTCCTCCAGTTGACGAGCAGTCAATTTCGCCCGTCAATACCAGGCAGGGTAATCCTGTCAGTGGATCCTTTGAGCTTATAAAATGGGAAAAGAAGAATAGATCGAAGTTCATTTCAAATGCAGAACAAAGCTTATCCGAATTCTACATTCCAAACTTGGAAGAAAACATAAATATTGTTTCAATCCACCACAGGTTGTTAAGAACAAATCCTGCACATTATCTTCTCATAAACAATACAGAAAGAAAAAATCATCTGAAACAGGAAAGTAACAAGTTACATCAGGGAAAACTTCACCACTTAAAAACGATGAACAAATCTAGAAATATAATTCCTTTGTATTCATCCATAATAGTCACTTACAGCCTTTGAAACATTTTTACAGTGGATGGGAAAATTTCCATGCCATCCTTCGTTGCTATTCTAACACCCTCTTCCTTTGAAAGCATAGCCTTTATAGCCTTTACATAAAAATCTTAGATCCTATCAAAGAGGATCTAAAATACTAAAAATAGTACATAATCAAACAGTTTCACAAAATTAGGATCAAGTCCTATCTTAAGGGGTGAAGCCCTTATCCTAATCTGGTAGTCCTTAACAATGTTCAACATCTTCAACAATCTTGTGGGTGATGATAAGGCAACTCAAGATCCTTTTCTGGAACCTGGGAAAATATTCAACCAAAAAAATAGGATAAATTTTGAGCCTTTTGTCCTTTGTATTTGCCACTAAACCTTGAAAAAAGAGGATGATATTTATCTATGTTAAAGTTATAATTCATTTGAAACCTTCCTCGAATGATTTGGCAGCAAAAATATTTGATTTGGGCAAAAAATACTAATGTTCTTCCTGTGTCTATGCTTTCGACATCTTACGTGGATGAAACTGAGTAGCATAAGCTATTGAAAGTCCTAGGATTCGGCAGCTAACAATGCCTTTCCAAACCTGGCTAAGCTTCTGAAACTGCAGGTCTTTGAAGTATTTTTCAAAATTGAAAAAATGGAATTTCTTCGATCTGTCTACCCTTCAGGATCTTCATTGAGGTTCATAGCAACTTCTGCTAGAGATTCTAGATCAGGATGTGTTCTTGGCTTAGGATATTTAAGCATTAGTTTGATCCTTAAGAATCTAACCATTTTATGTAGCTTATGATTCTCCTTGAGCAATTTCTTATTCCTCTTCTACTCATTTACATGCATTTTAGCTAACCTTTCAAAATAATCTCTTACCTCATCTGATGTGTTCTTTATAGTCTGGTTTTGGGATTTAATAACCCTCTCAAGGAACTTCAGATCTAATATATCTTCTTTAAGCTTCTTAATCTTTAATGATTTGTTGATCTCGCTTGATGATGTTTCAGGTAGTTCGAGATCTGGAGCTTCAACTTCAGTTTCCTTTCTCTCATCCATAGGTGTTTCAAACTCAGAATCAGAGTGTGGAAAATTTAGAGTGTTCCTATTAGCAAAATTGCTTTGGCCTTTAGTTCCTTGATCAAAATCAATCTTATTTTTTTCCTCCTTGAGCCTGGATGAATGATTTTTATCTTATGTATGAACTGGTGATAGATCCCTTCTCTTTCTCTTGCTACTCTTTGGTGTAGATGAATTCTTTGTAGGTGTCTTCTTACCCTTAGGCTGGATCTCTTGCTCGAATTCTCCCCAGAACAGAAGATAGTCCCATGTTATCTTACTTCTATGGAGTTCCCCCATCACTATAAGATTGATGAGGCCATGATGGAAAATCCTATTGTTCACATTATCAGGCTTAGCTTGAACTTGGTGTGACATCTTAGTCAAGCTCATATGAAGGTAACGGGGTAGATTCAGTGAACACTTGCCTGCAAAATGATTCATCAGTTTGAAGTGATAGAGCATGAATCTACCATACTGACCTTCACAATTGATGTACACTTGAATTGCCTTAAGAAAATGATATCATTTCTCCTCCAGGTAAGATCTGGGAAGATCCTTCTTCCAGATAATGCTTTGAAATTTAGGCTTAAGGTAAGACCTGGACTCAATATCCTTAGTGTTAGTTGTCTTAAACCATCTCTCACCTTACCTAGGCATATTTGTTGATGCTATAGAACTAGCCTCATCGATTTGTATTACCATTGGACCTAAGGTTACTTTTTCTCCATCAAATATTTGAGTAAAGGCTTTAGCAACACCTTGGTGATACCCCTACAATTTCTCACAATACCTATAGCAACCTGTTTCTTTGAACATATGGAAAATATCAGGTTGCGATTCCAGATACAAGATAGCATTCATCTCCTTCCTGAGAAAATTTCCTCCAATTTCCATATGCAACAAACGCTAATACCGGCAAACAACAAAATCGGGTTGGAGTGAAAAATCAACGCCGATGTAGGGCGAAATGGAAGTCATATGGAGGAAAATGTGTGAGGTAGACTAGTGGTTTGAATGAAAACCTTTGAAATGAACACTTGGTAGACAAAGAACCTTAGATCACGAGGCTTGTTTAAAACTGACTCAGACAGTGATGGTTTCTCTTACGAGGAGATAATGGTAATAATTGTTGATGATGGAAGGATTTCGAATAGATATCTTAGGGTTTCGAATCCTTCATCAAATAATGAATACAAATGAAAATAAATTATTGAGACTAAGAAAATCATATCTGTATATGATTTCGGTTGCACTTAATATGATGATGGTGTTTGTACTACCGACAGTTTGAGAGTCCGATGGAATGGTCTAACCGTTAGCAACCTTGGCACTTTCGGCAACTAACTGAGAGTTGCACCTACCTTTTTAGCTGTTGAAACTGGGAAATTTCGACATCTTACAACACATGATAATTTGACCCTTAGTTGTCAAAAGCTATTTCTTCGACACCTTTACATTCAAGAGTTTAAACCATCTAGTAAAGGTGAAAATGAATCTTTGAAACTAAAATCACACTCATACTGTCTCAAAACCTTCAACTGCTGATATATGTATTCTTCTTGTAAATCATGGGCAAGATGCCACATGACTTACCACACAACATTTATGAAGGTAGAATATTAATCATTTGTATGATTCCTATGAAACATAGGGTCATAACAGTGGCTCCACTTGGGGATGGTACTTTCCTTGTGAGGTGCCAAGAACACGAAAAACAAATAGCTTTACCTTTTGTATGATCTGCAAACCTGCAATCTATTTCTGTCCAAGATCTTTGTAACTGAACCACAGACAAAAATCTGATATGTGTGTTGAAGTTGTTTTGTACTCTAAAAAATATGATTGTTATTCTCAAACTAGAAATTTAAACCAATGCTGAGAATTAAACTGAAAAGCAACGAAGATGCTTATCTAACAAGAATATTTGCATGCCTACCTAATCTAACCTACTAAAATTATATTTTTGTTATGTAATGGAAAAATTCCAGTGAAGCCAATCCAACATTTTCTCTAATAATTTTACTTCTTTACCACTTTTGATCAAACTCAAAAATAGGCCTGCTAATGGTGCTTGAGAGCAGTTTCCATCTTGGTCTTCACCACAAAAGATTTAATAAACCTAAAAAATAGGGAAAATACTAGAAATGGAAAAGGATAATGTATCGAAGAATTTATCCATATATGTATTTGTAGGATCAATATATTATTGGCCCATCCTTTGATTTTCAACTTCAAACAATTCAACATCATGACTTGATTTTGCACCTATGCTTTCTATGTCCTCCAACTCTTCTTTACATGACTGCAAATTCTCTGATGGGATTTATGGTGCTCCTCCAACTGAATAGGGAAATGAAGTTGATTGTCTGATCATATAACAATCATAGATGTTTTTCAATCCATAATTGAATGTTGAAAAAGGCTCCTAACTACACATATCATCTAAAATTGCTATTATGGGATCCTGAAAGGGTTGACAAGATTGCTTCATTGATTCGCATGACAGGTTATGTATTTCTATGTGTTTATCTTTCAACATCTTCTCAAGAGTCTCCTTCAAGATTTTGACTAAGTCAAAAACTAATGGTACAGAGTTGCATTCCAATGTTTCAAATTCTGCTTCAGGTTCTGCATTTTCCCCTGAACTTTGAAAATCAGAGAAACTTGGAGATTGTAATCCTGGATCTGAAATAACCTCTTCCTTAATACTAACATACTTCACTATCTCATCATAAGATTTATATTCTTTGATATTTACCACTTGTTCAGAAAATTCCTTCAAAAATTTAAAAGAGGAGAAACATAAGGGTAAAGTCTGTACACTTATTCCGAGATTTTTTGCATTTTGATCCTTGTTGTCAAGACTTCTATGTATAGATTGGTTGTCCTATTTAAATTGCAATTGACTGTCTTCCTCCCAACAATATGTTGTTGATTTCTTTGTAAAATCCATCTGAATGTAATCCTCATCACACTTGGGAAGATCATCCAAGAAAAGAAAATCATCAAACATACACATCATATCCGTTAATGGATCTTATGCAAGTTGAGTCAGAATTTCATCTTGGACTACATTGAGAATTGAATACATGAAACAATCATTATCCAATCCATGATACCAAGGATGGGATGCAAAGTGTTTGGGGACATGGATCCCTATCTGTTCTGGAACTATCGGGACATGTGGTCTTTGAACAACAAGTTTATGTTTCCTACTAATCGATTGCATCATTTCATTGACATTGTTCATCAGAATATCTAGTTTTACTTCTGAGGACCTCACATACTCCTTTTCTATTTTTTTTTTCCTCAATGATTATAACTTTTCTCTTTTGTTCAACAAGTTAGCTTCCACATCGACTGCAACATTTTGAATTTCTTCTAGGGTTGCGGTGCTCCTTTCTCTTAATTGGAAGGCCATCTCTGGATCGAAAGCATCGGGTTAATGCAAGTGAGATAATCCTGGGGGTGGTCTTATATCAACTGGAAATGCATGATATACCTTATTGAACCTTGTTGAAAATTGATGTACTATCTCCCCTGGCTGTCTTTTCAAATGGTCATATTCTTCTAGGATGAGGAAGACATTTCTCATGATCACCCATCAATCTAGGAAAATTTTTACAAACTGATGGAAATCGCTAATGTTTGCAGTTGGAATATTCTTAAAAAAAATTTGACTTTACCTTGAAATGATAGGGAAAACATTCTGATGCATACATCATCATCTTATACCTCAAACAGATCAAGAAAATCCTAAAGATTTTGAATATGTTTTTCAATAGTGATATTTGCATTTTCTCCATCAAACCTGGGTAGATTATTGCTATAATTGGCAGGGAGATCATGGAGAATAGGAGGCAAATCTAGGGGCTTGTATCTGTTCGGGATTTTTGCAGGTACATGAGGTAAAGAACGAGCTTATAACCATGTGGAGTTTTAGTAGGAGCAGGAGATAAAGCACGAAGCTTATGTCTCACTGGGCTTTCTAAAGGTGTATCTGGGATGTGCACAAGTGTATGAGTATGTACATGATCTACAATTTGAGGCTGTCTCTTGAGGTTCACCAATTTTCACATGATCGATGTAATCTTCAGCAATGTACCTTTGCTCAAGCTTAGAATAATATAGAACATAATTATAGATAAAACTGAAAATGTCTTGAATGCAATTTGGGCTTGAGTACTTGATCTTT
>ML778696.1:246577-259676 GCA_009831015.1 Picea engelmannii | reverse complement strand
GAGCAGATTTGATGTGTTGTCATAGCTTTTGCTTTTCAATATATCGATACTTTGTCCCAAGTTTTGTATATCATTTTGTTTATGGTTTAGTATTACTTTGTTATCTAAATCACATGCATATGATATAATTTCTTACTATTATAAATATCTTGTTCCTTCCTAAGAGATAAAGAACATAACAATTGTTGATTCATTTTGTGAATGATAGCTTTGTCTTCTTCATAGATTGGATTATTATATATAAGTTTGCTGCACAATAGGTTTTCCTTTTGCAGAGATTTATAATCAGAAGATTGTTATGATTTCTTTTATGTCTTGTTTGTCCTATAACATACTTCAAGAAGCATCATAGCTGATCATTTTTGAAAGGCTTAAGGACTTAACGGTGTGAATTTCTTCTGCCAACCAGCTTAAGAAGCAATCTTACACAGGACAGACTTGGAGCGTTTCCAGGTCAATTAGTTAGTTGTTTACTGTTTCAATTAAGTAGTTTAATTTAGATATAATCTTAGTTAGTTATATATTAGATTGTTTAATTTCAGTTAGCTTTCTTTCTTATTCATAAATCATAAAATCAAAAAAGAAATCCTTGGCGGTCTCCGGGCGGCGAACACATGAGTTTTGCAGGTTTTAATCAAATCTGTAGGTTGTTCATAGTGTATATTTGTGAATAAAGAATGACCATAGCTGATAATTAAGTAGTTGATTTGAGTTATTACAATCATAAATAGTGTCTTGTATATATATAATAGTTAGTAGTTTATAGTTAGAATAGTGTAGTTAGTTTAGTTAGTTTAGTTTGTTTTATTAGTTTCTAGTTTCCTTTATTTTAGTTAAGTTTCTTGTATTTAGTTATACTTTAGTTTGTTTTATTTAGATTAGTTAGATTTCTTAGCTCAGATCATTTCTCTCTGGTTTTCATAGAAGACCTTAGAGCGGCCAACGGAGCCGTTAAACTCGTCAGGGTGGTCCATTCCAAACGTCTTGGTTTATTTAGACAACCCTGGACCGGTTCCACTCTCCCAGTTGACGGACGGTCAATTTCACCCGTCAACAAGAGGGAGACCTACGAAGAATGTAGAGACAAGAGAAGAAACTATCGGGTCCAAGGAGGGGATTGAAAACGAAAAGTGAGTTCTGATCACAAGGGATAGAGACTGAGTCAGGAGAAGGAGAGTAACCTTCATCCTTATCTATTCCTATATAGGGAGAAGGAGAGTAACCTTCATCCCTAACTTTCGTTGAGCTGGAAGTGAGAGATTGAATCTCAAAGAATCGTAGCCTAAGCTCGAGAGTGGCTGGTGATATATCCATCGGGAGTGACTAAGCCTATGGTTGGGTGGAAACGAGCACCCCTCTCAGCAATTGCATCACACCTTATGGTTTTTATAAGTTTTTTTATGCCTGGTGCTTTGAATTGGAAATAATGAATTGCATGATTGTATTTATACACCTAAAATGGTTTCTGTACTGAATGATTAAGTTAGAAGTATGTGTTCATTCCTTGAGAACTTTCATATCTGCTTGATTTACTTATGCGCTAGCTTAATCCCTCGGAGGCACCTTCCCATAGAATTTTTTCACTATCCTAGAGTCGCGTGAGTACCTCCTGATTGTGGAGGTTCAACCCCGTAATCACTGTGAGGACAGAGTCCAATAAGCTTAGGAGAGGGAGTTCATGTATGCACCAAGTCTCTGCAAGGTGGGTAGAGACCGAGACTATATTAAGTCCTAAAGTTGAGGAATGAACATAAGGAGTGCATGGAAGAATGTTTCTAAGTGTTACGTTCAAGAGGAAGAGTGCAAAACCCTTAAGCCTTTTAGAGCCAATGAAGCTCAAGAAGAATAGTGAGGTCAAATTATCGAAAGGGAATATCCTTTCGTTTAGAAGAGGAACTGATGAGATCAGTTCGGGAGGATCCAAGGTCTGTCATGACCATTAGATTTGAAGAAGGAGAACAAGCATTAATGCCTTGACCACTTCAGCCTCCACAAGTTTGCACATCGGGAGATTCGCATGTTAGCGCGTTCAAGTCTTCCAAAATCCGATGACACAAAGTAACTTGGACCGTAGATCTAAGGATCTATCGGGACCCTCCTTGAATGTTGGATTTGGTTCTCCAAAATATCGTCATTTCAGAAGTCGGGAATGTGGAGGAAGTTGTGACTTGGAGGTCGCAAGTTGTGTGATCTTGACATCATTTGAATTGTCCATCGGAAGAGATGTGTGGCGAGATATCAGTGTTTCACTGACTCGCAGGAGGAAAAATTAAAAGGGGAGAATAGTGATAACTCGCAAGGCCTGCATTCACGATTTGATAGTGGTCGTCATATCCATAGGAGCGTGAGCCATTGACTTGGTGCTCCGAAATATCAGTATTTCGGGAGTCGAAAAATTGAAGGTGAATCATATCAAGAGTTTTTGATATGCTAAATTGCGACGCGATCTAGACCATCGGATCGGGAGAGTCGAGGTGACTCACACGGAAGGACCCGATATGCAATTTCATGATGTGCCTTTTGATTAGGATTTTGTTCATAGGTAATGGTCATGTGGATGAGGATAAAGGAGGAGCTAGCATGTGCTAGGCCCCTATCAGGATTTCAGAGGTTGGGGAAAGTCAGGATGACTCATATGTAGAATACCTGACATGCGAAGTCCTGAAACACCTTTTGGGTAGATGGGCGGTCACAACCTGTAGACGCGTGAGAGAATCTTGCATCTGGTGCTTGTTCACGTAGGCTGAGTTTAAGAAGGAACTAATCTGGTCCATAGATAATAAGGGCATAGATTTGAATCGTCGATTTTGGACGTTATCGTCAAGATCGTGAGATCGACGATCTCGTAGATTTGTGGGGAAAGGAGATACGAGGATTTTAATATGTTGAGGGAGGACCGCAATTCAAACTGTAAGGACACGTAGAGGGGGTGAGATAATTGTAGGCCCAAAAATAGTTTGACCCCAAACCTCTTGTGGTTGTGACCACAATTGCGTTGTCATCGCCAAAGTCACATCAATAGAGGGGGCTTATCAAACAAAAGGAGCTAACACCCGACACTCTGAGTTTTCGCGGCAGGGAAAAATAGAATGTTGGGGTTTCCCTTAAACCTATACCAAGAGACTGAAAGGTTCTGAATTTAACTATAGAATGAGACCATCAAGGTCTCAGAGAATTGTTTGGCTTCAAAATTGGATATCCTTGACCAGGAAGTCAGACTAGTTCCCTGAACTTCCAAATTAGGAACCATGAATGGAGATTCTGTCCTACGAAAAATTTCATTCCTCTTCGTGGGTGTGTTACAAATTTGTATTAGAGCATGGTTACAACACTTGACCTGCTTGGGCTCATGGACGTGTCACTTAAAAAATATATTTGGAGTACTTTTAAAGAATGACACTCTACCTTACCTCTTTCTTAAAAAGTTTGATTTAAAAATGTTAGTAAAGAAAAGAATGAAATTTTCTACTGTGTATGCATTTAAGACATTTAGCCTTGTATTGTTCATAAACTAATAGATTTTTAGCTAACAATAAGTGTTTTTGGAAAAACTCAAGCAGTCAATGAATCACAGGAAAACTCCAAGACTAAAAGATGGTGACGTGTCCTGAAGTGGGGGATGGATCCCACAATAGAGACGAAGAATCTGACGAAAGGAGGGCGGTGGAAACCCTTCCAGATCTAGATGAAACTGTAAGGAGCCTCGGGGATGAGTTATAGAGTTTCAAGGATGAAAATGATAGATTGATAAAGGAGCAAGAGAAGAAAACAAAACTTAGCAACTGTAGCATGAACCTACAACTAGTCATGCAGACCGACGACAAAAGAAGAGAAGTCAAAGTCCACTTGAGACCCGAAAACATGATTCAATAAGTGGCCACACTGAGAGAAGTACCGCGAAGAAGGTCCAACTTGGAGGTATGGGACACTCATCAGGAGAGCCCTCTGGAAAGGAAGTTGAAAACTCTGAAGGATCTTCTAGTAGCAGGGCCATCTCGCATTCTCAGAGGAAAGGAAATAAATAGAAGCATTCCAAAACCCGTGGTCCTGAAGAGTTCAAGAAATCCAAACCACCCTCTTTCTATAGAGAGATTAAGAAGCGAGAAGAGGCAAAATCTTGGATTCTTGGTTTAAAGAAGTATTTTAGACTCCATGACTACTCTAAAAACTTGAAGGCTCGAATAGCCATCTTCAACCTGAATGGAAAGGCTTCCATATGGTTGGAAGAACTTAGGAATGTGAAAGGATTCCATGAGAAGGACTTGTCATGGAAACAGTTTGAGAGATACTTCAGGAAGAATTATCTGTCAGAAAAATACATGGATGGGAAAAATAAGGAATTCTATGAACTTTGGCTGGGGCATCTCACCATAGAGGAATTTGTCAATAAATTTCTTGAGCTACTGAGGTATGTACCCTACATAAAAGATGAAAAATAAAAAATGCAATGGTTCATTAGTGGGTTACCTCAAACCTACCGAGATAGGATTGATTTTGACGAACCAAGGACCTTAGAATAACCTCTCTGGAAGACGAAGTATTTCTATGAGCAGTTTGCGAGGAAGGAAAGACCCCACAAGGACTTGAAGAAGAAGAGTAGTTCGGGATTCTAGAAGAAAAGGTTTAAATCCTCAATATTTAAGAACTATGGAAAAGATTCTAGGGGGAGCCTTCCTTCTAGAAGTGTAAATCAAAAAAATTTCCCCTCTCAAAGTGGAAATAAACCTTTTCAAACAGTCCCAACAAAGACTGATAACTTAAAGAAGGAACCCTTAAATTGTTGGGGTTGTGGAGAAAAGCATAGATTGAGGGACTACCCATATGAACAACAAAATAGTAAGGGGGTCTACAACATCCAAGAAGCTACCACCATCAATGATGTGGCTAGTATCATGCCACAAATCTATGCAGCCTTGGACAATAATCAAGCTGACCACCAAGCTCCAGTAGTGTAGCTGGAAGGTATGATCACCAACCATCCAATTTCTATTTTAATTGACCCAAGTTCTAATTTAAGTTATGTGTACCCTCAGACTATCAATAAGTGTAAACTAAAACCAATTAGATAGGTTAAATCATGGTTGTTACAACTAGCCACTGGGACCAAAAGAAAGGTGACAGAGGCCATACCAGCCTGCCAATTCACCATGGGTGGATTTCCCACCCGAGTGACCCTTAACATACTTCCCCTGGGATCTTATGACCTATTGATTGGTATGTATTGGTTGGATGCTTATAAAACTAAAGTGGACTATTATCATAAAACTTTAGAATATGTAAATGAAGAAGGGAGAAAAATGACCATCCAAGGGATTCAGAAGCTTGTCTCAGTGAGACAAATATCGACCCTTCAAATGAAGAAGTATTGCCGAAAAGGGTGTTCCTTATATGAAATACAGGTGTTGGAAGTAGTTGAGGATGAAAAACCAAACCTATAGGACCACCCCATATTAAGAGAATACAAGGACGTGTTCCTCGAAGAAGTACTAGGTCTACCTCCGAGAAGGGATATTGATTTCTCGATAGATCTTACACCAGGAGTGATACAAGCATCTAGAATGCCATACAAAATGAGAATGCAAGAGCTGGTTGAGCTCAAGCTACACCTAAAGGAGATGATGGAAAAAGGCTACATCCGACCCAGTGTATCACTATGGGGAGCACCCATCCTGTTTGTGAAAAATAAAGATGGCACACTCCAACTGTGCATAGATTACACAAAAATCAATAAGGCAACCATAAAGAACAAGTACCCCTTACCAAGAATCGATGTCATGTTCGACCAATTGGGAGGTGTGCCCATATTTTCTAAGATCGACCTAAGGTCTGGCTACTATCAAGTTCATACTAAGGATTAAGACATCCACAAAACAACCTTCAGGATGAGGTATGGTCACTATGAATTTGTGGTGGTGTCGTTTGGGTTAACCAAGGCCCTCATGACTTTTATGTGCTTGATGAATAATGTACTCAGCAAATTCCTAGACAAATTTGTGTTGGTTTTCATTGATGACATCATAATATACTCCAAGAACAGGGAGGATCATGAAGCACATCTTAGACTCGTACTTCAAGTTCTAAGAGAGCATCAACTCTATGCTAAATTTATCAAGTCCGATTTCTTTTAGAAGAAAGTCCATTACTTAGGCCATGTCATATCTAAGGAAGGGGTGGAAGTAGACCCCTACAAGATCAGATCCATTATGGAATGGCATACCCTGAAAGATGTATCTGATATTAGGTCCTTCATGGGCTTAGCAGGATACTATAGAACGTTCATAAAAGGATTTTCCAATATTGGTTGTCCAATCACTACCCTTCAGAAAAAGGGGATCAAATTTGTTTGGACATCAAAATGTGGAGAAATATTTCAGGAACTAAAATACCTCTTGACCCATGCACTCATGCTAAAGATTACAGACCCGGATAATGATTTTCTTGTGTGTACATATGCCTGCAAGGAAGGACTCGGAGGAGTCATTATGAAAGAGGGTCATGTAATTTGTTACACGTCCAGGAAATTAAATAAGAATGAAATCAATTATGTGACACATGACCTAGAATTGGCTACCATAGTACATGCCTTAAAAATGTGGAGGCACTACCTCCTAGGAAGGAGATTTGGTCTTATGACAGACGATTATGGATTGAAGCACTTGTTTGATCAACCAAATATCAATTCTAGGCAAGCTAGGTGGATGGATCTTCTTAGCGATTTTGATTTCGAAATCAAACACATCAAAGGAAAGGAAATCAGGTGGTCGATGCCCTTAGTAGAAGTATAAAAATGATTCATCTGGCAGCAGTAAGAAGCTATGAAATGGATGTCAGGGAAAGAATAAAAAATGCACAAGAGACAAATGCATTCTTCAAGACCCTGACATCATACCTAAGACAAGAACCTATAGGGATAAAGTATGAAGGCTACCATATGCTCGAGGGAGGGATGTTGACTTACAGAAACATATTGTATATTCCCAACTATGACGACTTGAAGAGGTTCATAATGGATGAACTACATAAGAAACCATATATTGGTCACCTAGGATATTGGAAGATGATCATGACCACTTGGAAACAATTCTATTGGCTTGGGTTGAAGAAATACATAACTAACTATCTAGCTAAGTGCCTATAATGCTTGCAAGTTAAGGAAGATAATTGACATCTAGCAGGATTATTACAGCCCCTACCGATCCCATAATGGAAATGGGAAACCATCTTTATGGATTTCATCACCAGATTACCAAAGTCGACCAAGAAAAATGATGCCATCATGGTCTTGGTGGACAAACTGAGTAAGTCTGCTCATTTCATTCATGTCAAATAAACTTGGAAGGCTATAGATATTTCCAACATCTTCATGAAGGAGATATTTAGATTGCATGGCATGCCCAAGGAAATTGTATCTGATCAAGATACCAAGTTTACTTCAAACTTTTGGAAATCCCTAATGGCTGGTTTGGAGACAAAATTGTTATTCAACATGTCTTATCACCCCCAAACTAATGAACAGATAGAAAGAGTGAACCAAATAGTAGAATACATGGTAAGGATGCATGTAATGCATCAACCTAATAAGTGGGAAGACTACCTACCATTGGTAGATTTTTCCTACAACAACAGTTATCAAGAATCCTTGAATATGAGTCCTTTTGAAGTCCTCTATGGTAGATAGTGCAAGATTCCAATCAGCTAGAGAAACCCAATGCAGAGAATTACAATCAGACCCGAAAATCTGAAAGAAATTGAACAACAAGTGGTTCGGATAAGACAAAATATGAACATTGCCCAGGATAGACAAAAAAATTACGTCGACAGAAAGAGAACTCCCAGAGAGTTCAAGACCGAAGACCATGTCTATCTCAGAGTTAGACCAGGGAAGAGTTCCCTGAGAATGGGAGTTTGTGCCAAGTTGGCACCTTGGTATTATGGACCCTTTGAAGTCTTAGATAGAGTGGGGCATGTAGCCTATAGGCTAGCACTTCCTCCCACAGTAAAGGCACATAATGTTTTTCATGTTTCATTATTGAAGAAATATGCACATGATACATGATACTAATCATATGATTGACTGGTCTGTGATCCAGGTGGAGTCGGAGGGAGAATTCCTGCCAAAACTCCAATGCATAGTATATAGGAAGGAAACCTCACTCAGGAACCGAACCATTGCATAGGTCAAGGTGCAATGGAAACACTTTGGCCCAGATGAGGCTACGTGGGAAATGGAAGATGCCATGAGATGGGCATATCCGATTTTGTTTACTTATGTACATACATATCATGTTGATAGATAGAACATCGAGGATGATGATTCCTTTAAGGGGGAGGGAATTGTAACACCTTGTTTCCCCCAGTCTATAAGTATAACTATATGGGTTGAGGAACTATGGAAAACTTAAAAGTGTGAATGTTTGATTTGAAGGATCTTGTGTATAAGGTCGATGAATGTAAATCCTGTTATTTTAATGGATAATGCAAACGTGTTGCATAAATGCTGAGAAGGGGATATGCTAAGAAAGACCACGATTTCTAATGAAAAGGTGGTGGAGGGGACCCAGAATGGTTGTGTTAACCTCCACCAAACCAGTACTATGTTGGTTTTAATTTCTCAAGATCAGAACAACCCTCTGACCCAAAATGAATTAAAGGTAGGTTGGTAGGTGGGAAGACCTCCTCAAGAGTTAATGAAGGGATGGGGCAGATCACCCTTCTATAAGAATTCTAGACCTAACCACGGACTGATGATTTGAGCCACACACAATCTTGATGAGGAAGGAAAGAAAGGAAGTGTGGTGGTGGAAAGAGGGATACCTGTGAAGAATGCAGAGATGAGAGAAGAAAATCTCGGGTCAAGGGAGGGGATTGAAAGGGAAAAATGAGTTCTAATCATAGGGGCTAGAGACTGAGTCAGGAGAAGTAGAGTAAACTTCATCCTTGTCTATTTTTGTATAAGGAGAAGGAAAGTAACCTTCGTCCCTAACTTTTTTTGAGCTAGAAGTGAGAGATTGAATCTCAAAGCATCGTAGCCTAAGCTCAAGGGTGGCCAGTGATATATCCATTAGGAGTGGATGAGCCTATGGTTGGGTGGAAATGAGAACCCCTCTTAGTATTCGCATCGCACCTTATGGTTCTTATAAATGTTTTTATGCCTGGTGCTTTGAATTGGAAATAATGAATTGCATGTTTGTATTTATATGCCTAAAATGGTTTATGTATTGAATGATTAAGTTAGAAGTATGCATTAATTCCTTGATAACTTTAATATCTTCTTGATTTCCTTATGCACTAGCTTAATCCCTCAGAAGCACCTTCCTAGATAATTTCATCACCGTCATAGATTTGCGTGAGTACTTCCTAATTGTGGAGGTTGAACCCCGTAATCATTGGGAGGATGGAGTCCAATAAGCTCAGGAGAGGTAGTGCATGTATGCACCAAGTATTTGCAAGGTGGGTAGATACCGAGACTGTATTACGTCCTAAAGTTGAGGAATGACTATAAGGAGTGTGTAGAAGAACATTTCCAAGAATTACGTTCAAGCGGAAGAGTGAAGAACCCTTAAGCCTTTTAGAGCCAACCAATCTCAGGAAGAATAGTGAGGTCCAAGTATCGAAAGGGAATATCCTTTTGTTTAGAAGAGTAACAGATGATATCCTTTCGAAAGGATGCAAGGTCTATCATGAAAATTAGATTTGAATAAGGAGAAAAGGCATTAACACCTCGACCACTTCAGTCTCTGCAATTTCTCAAATCGAGAGATTCGTGTGTTAGCGCTGTCAAGTCTTCTGAAATCCAATGACATGAAATAACCTGGATCGTATATCTAAGGATCTATTGGGACCCTCCTTGACTGTTGGATTTGGTGCTATGAAATATCGACATTTCGAAAGTTGGTAATGTGGAGGAAGTTGTGACTTGGAGGTTGCAAGTCATGAGATCCCAACATCATTAGAAC
Source organism: Picea engelmannii (assembly GCA_009831015.1). Classification (NCBI taxonomy): domain Eukaryota; kingdom Viridiplantae; phylum Streptophyta; class Pinopsida; order Pinales; family Pinaceae; genus Picea; species Picea engelmannii. The sequence continues at coordinate 249,720 of ML778696.1, read as the reverse complement.
CATCCATTGGAAGGGACACGTGGCGAGAGATCATCGTTTAGATGACTCGCAGGAGGAAAACGTTAAAGTGGAGAATAGTGAGAACTTGCAAGGCCTGAGTTCGTGATTTGAAAGTGACTGTCAGATCAAGAGGAAAGTGAGCTATTGATTTGGTGCTCCGAAATATCGGTATTTAGGGAGTCGAGAGAATGAAGGTGAATCATATCGAGAGTTTCCAATAAGAGAAATTGCGACGCGATCTGGACCATCGGATTGGGAGAGTCGAGGTGACTCACACGCGAGGACATGATGTTTGGATATTTAGACACTTAGGAGTTAGATAAGATCTACTTGGTCTAATATGTCATTAGGTAAAAGTGTGTTTTCTTAGTATGCATTAGTATGCATTTGTAGTTAGGAAATCCGACGGTCACGATATGTTCCCGACATAGAGTGATCCGATGGTTCATACTCTCCTTGATCTTAACGACCATTGATCTGTGGCTTAACACCTGGTTGGTCCATGATATCTATTTAAATATCATGGAGGTTCATTTGCCTATGATCGATTGTGAGAAACTCTCTTGTAAAATCTCTCTGTAATCTTTTTCTTTGCATTAATAAACTGCTCCAAGTGGCCGCGTTGGCTGGGGCCATGGATGTTTCCCTGTAGGGGTTTTACCATGTGAAAACATCAGTGTGTTGATATTTGATATGGTTATGTGATTTTTCATTGAAGGTGTTCATCCTCTTTTGGAATGCCTGTGTTGTCGAACATGGTATCAGAGCCTGTTTGAAGATACGCTCCTATTGTAGATCGAGATCGTGAAGCCGAGTTGCTTCATCTCCATTTTCTAGCATTTTAGTACATTTTTGGGATGAGAGGACTGTTCCATTGCATCCGGAGAACTCATTTCATTCAAGAACACTTTTCATTTCACTCGAAAAGGTTTCCGTTTTCCCAAGATATTGCTATTACAGTCAGATCCGGAGGTATAAAGTCTGAATACGCATTTTTTTTTAAATTTTGCAAAGTTTTGATTTTATTTCGGTTTGTATTTTTTTATTTATGGGTTTCTACTCTTTTAGATCTGTGTATTCTCTTTTCCCCATGCCTTGTGAGATCTCAAAAAATCAGAAACAGATAGAAAAAGGTGCATCTTCCGGGTAAGCTAACCGAGATCTAACCCTTGTTGTCATCGAGAAGCGAAATTTTTTTCTTGTGTGAAAAGAGTTTTTTTGGAGCATTCTCTCCAAGGCCATCTTCTTCAACAACAACAACAACAACAATCCTCCTTTTTAACATTACAATATGTTTTTCTAGACCATTTGGTTAAAACTTGCCTTATTAAGTAATAGGTCTTGAGTTCAAGTCTCTCTTTTGTTACCTTTTTTTTGAAAAAGTTCATGCTAAAAATTGTAAAGTGCATTTCACTTCAAGTATAAAAGTGAATCACTATAAGTAGCTTTATATTTTTTTAAATTTATTTAATTTGCATGCAACTTTTCTGTTATAAGGTAACTTCATTGTAAAAGTGATTCCCACTTCTCTTTATAAAAGTGAGTCACTTCATAAAGTAGTTTACACTATCACGTTGCCTTTTTTTTAAAAAGGGCATAACTCTCACATCGGAAGTCTGTTTTCAGTGCTATTTTTTTAAAACTGCACAAATTTTTGAGATATTTCCATCCAGATCATAAGTTTCAGTTTTTAAATCCACATTATCTACATATTTAATATGGCTTCTACAAGTATTGTCATGCTTACCAACAACAACTACTTCCAATGGAGATCCCATATGGAAGATTTATTAAGAAGTAAAGGCCTGTACTGGATTACCTTGGGAAAGAAAACAACCCCCACTGATGATGATAAGAAAGAGAAATGGGATAATAGGAATGATGAAGCATGTGGACTAATCAGAATGTCCATCTCTCCTTATTTAAGGTACCACCTTCAAGGAATTGATGACCCCGAAGAAGCTTGGGACAAGATTGAATTTGTGTTTGGTAAACTCAATATTATTCGAGCACAACAGTTAGAAACTCAAATACTGACCTTGAGTCCAAGTGATTTTTCTTTCCTTGGAGACTATCTATCTAAGTTTAAAACACTCAAAATTTTATGTGAAGAATGTAAGATAGTAATGAAGGAAGAGTGTTGCATATATCTTATTCTTTCTAAGCTAGGTAGTGCATATTCTGTGATTGTATCTACCTTTTATGCCATGAAAGAGGTTGTAGGGAAAGCTTATGTACAACCCACTCTTGAGTCCTTTTGTACTTATTTGATTAGAGAGGAAGATAAGCTTGTACAACTTGGAGTGATCAACATTGCAGGTACCTCAAACAAAGCTTTAGTTGCCCAACATAAAGATAAACCCAAGTATCCCAAGAAGCAACATCCTCGCTACAACAACAAACAACCTAAGGGTCCCACACTCGCTCAGATAGCTTCATCTCCTAATGGTGACAAAGGATCAAAATATAAAAGTAAGAATACTAACAGACATTGCAACTTTTGTAATAAAGATGGTCATGATGAGTCCAAATGTTTCAAGAAGATGACAACCTTAGAAGCAGTGATGAAGAAGCACAACATCAGTATTGATTCTTCTTCTTCTTGTTCTTCTAATGGACATGCACTTTTTTCTTTTGGTTTTTCCTTCAATACAACTTCTACTACTACTTCTTCTTTTCATGAGTGGCTTATTGATTCAGGAGAATCTTATCATATGGCTAAAGATAAAGCCATATTTTCTGCTCTAAATGAATGTAACACCAAGGAAATATTTGTTGGTGATGATAGATCTCTCACTGTTGTAGGATCTGGAATAATTCAGGTAGAAAATGGTCATTTCAATGATGTATTATCTGTTCCAAATCTTTCTTGTAACCTTCTATCAGTATATCAAATCACTCATTCAGGTGAAGGTAAAACCGTCGAGTTTTCACCTCACCAAGTTGTAATCAAGGATCTAAAAGATCCTAAGAATGTTCTTACAACTGGAATTGCTGATGATATTACCAGGTTGTACAAATTTGACAACTTTGGGTCATCGGTTTTTTCATCAGTTTTGGTTGCTCATAGTGATGACTTGAGTAAACTTTGGCATGAACTGTTTGGTCATCTAAACTATCACTCATTGCAACAATTATGTAAT
>ML778696.1:189536-246372 GCA_009831015.1 Picea engelmannii | reverse complement strand
ACAACAAAATGGTGTTGCTGAGAGAAAGAACCGCACATTAAAAGAAATGGCTAATTGTATGATCCAATCTAAGGGATTAAGTCTACAGTATTGGGTAGAAGCAATCAACTGTGAAAATTACATAGTCAATCTCACTCCCACAAATGCTCTTAAAAATATAACACCGGAAGAAGCTTGGACTAAAATTAAACCAGATGTAAGTCACTTCCGTGTATTTGGCAGTATAGCATGGGCTCACATTCCTGATGAGAAAAGGAAAGAATTTCAGCCTAAAAGTGAGAAGTGTATATTTGTTGGTTATTCTGAAGTTGTCAAAGGTTATAGACTTCTTCAACCACACTGTAATGAAATTATTCTTAGAAGAGATGTTAAATTTGATGAAAATATCTTGGCCTGCGAGCCTAATTTGGGGGTTGTGCCTTCTTCGGCCTGTGATCCATCTTCTAAAGTTGTTCCTTCCTCTATTCCTATTCTATATTCTTCTTCAGATGATGAAAGCGAGGATGAAAATCCACCTCCACCTGCTAACATTCCTCCAGATGAGTCCTTTGAACCTGAACAAGCACCAGTTCCAATGCTTCCTAGATGGGTCCGTTCAACACGAGAAGCAACTAGTGATATTGTCAGTGATCCTTTAGATCAGTGTCGCACACGTTCATAGTTCCAGCAAGCCTCTTCTCTTTTGGCTCAAGTTTCAAAAACTCATGATCCAAAGACATTTTCATAAGCTTCAGGTCATCCAAAATGGGATACAACAATGAATGAAGAGTATCATTCTTTAATGGAAAATGATACTTGGGATCTTGTACCTCTTATAAAAGGAAGAAAACTTGTTAGATGCAAATGGGTATATCAAACTAAGTATGCATCAAATGGAAGTGTTGAAAGACACAAGGCTCGATTAGTTGCCAAAGGATTTTCCCAAGTTGAAGGAATTGACTATAATGAAACCTTTGCCTCTGTAGCCAAAATGAATTCCATCCACCTTGTTCTTGCCCTTGTTGCCTCACATAAATGGGAGGTCCATCAGATGGATGTTAAATCTGCCTTCTTGCATGGTGATTTGAAAGAATAAATCTACATGGAACAACCTCCTGGTTATGTCCAGAATGACTCTAGCCTTGTTTGTCACCTCAAGAAATCTCTTTATGGTCTCAAGCAAGCTCCCCGAGCTTGGTATGCCAAAATGGATAGCTTTCTTATTGCCACTAGATTCTCTAGATGCCATTCTGATCCTAATGTCTATACCAAGAAAGTAGGAATCCATCTCATAATCCTTGTCCTTTATGTTGATGACCTTATCCTTATTGGTAGTGACTCAAAAATTTTAAACCATGTGAAAAACAACCTTAAGAAGAAATTTGAATGAAATACTTAGGCTTTTTGCACTATTTCCTTGGCCTCCAAGTTTTGCAAACCAATGAAGGAATTTTTCTTTCCCAGTCTAAGTATGCTTGTGACCTTCTTCATCACTTTCATATGGCCGATTGTAAACCAACCCCTTCTCCCTTCCAGTCCGGAGTCAAGCTTTCGGCCACCTGTACTTCTCCTAAAGTTGATGCCACCCTTTATCGTCAGTTAGTTGGTAGCCTCTTATACTTGACTCATACCCATCCTGATATTTCCTTTTCTATTGGTCTTGTTGCCTGTTATATGTAAACACCCCATGAAAGCTATTGGAAAGTAGCTAAAAGGATACTTCTCTATGTTTGTGGTACAGTTCAGTTTGGGATACATTACAGTTCAGGGGGGACTCCCTTATTGGTTAGTTTCACTAATTCAGATTGGGCTGGCGACCCCGACGATTGGAAGTCTACTGCAGGTTATGTTTTTAGCCTTGGTTCAGGACCTGTCAGTTGGGCCTATAAGAAACAACAGGCAATTGCACTTTCTTCAACAGAAGCAGAGTACCGAGTAGCGGTAAATGCAAGTCAGGAAGCCCTGTGGCTTCGACAGATCCTTTCAGAGTTTGGATTCCAGCACCAACATCCGACTAGCCTTTGGTGTGACAATAAAAGTGCCATCAAGCTCGACAAAGACCTAGTTCAACATTAGCATAGAAAACACATCGAGCTACACATGCACTTCATCAGAAATCTCATTCATGATCAAGTTATTGAAGTGCTCTTTTTCCCTACAGAAGATCAAGTTGCAGACATTTTCACAAAGTCTTTTACAGAAGGGAAGTTTTCCAAACTTTGATCTATGTTAGGAGTTTAGGAAGTTGTCATTAAGGGGGGATAGGCTTCAATGCCTCCTTCCTTCTCCTATTGTGTCATTATTGTAAATCCTTCAATCCTATGCCAAGTTGTTCCTAAGGGGGGATGTTAGGATATTTAGACACTTAGGAGTTAGTTAAGATCTACTTGGTCTAATATGTCATTAGGTAAAAGTGTGTTTCTTTAGTATGCATTAGTATGCATTTGTAGTTAGGAAATCCGACGGTCACGATATGTTTCCGACATAGAGTGATCTGATGGTTCATACTCTCCTCGATCTTAACGGCCATTGATCTATGGCTTAACACCCGATTGGTCCATGATCTCTATTTAAAGAGCATGGAGGGTCATTTTCTGATGATCGATTGTGAGAAACTCTCTTGTAAAATCTCTCTGTAATCTTTTTATTTGCATTAATAGACTGCTCCAAGTGGCCACGTTGGCTAGGGTCGTGGATGTTTCCCCGTAGGGGTTTTACCACGTGAAAACATTGGTGTGTTGATCTTTGATCTGGTTATGTGAGTGGTTACTGAAGGTGTTCGTCCTCTGTTGGAATACTTGTGTTGTCGAACACATGATATGTGATTTCACGACATGCCTTTTGATTAGGCTTGTGTTTAGAGGTAATGGTCATGTGGAGGAGGATAAAGGAGGAGCTAGCATGTGCTAGGCCTCTATCAGGATTTAAGAGGTTGGGAAGAGTTGGGGTGACTCACATGTATATTACCCGACATGTGAAGTCCGGAAACACCTTTTGGGTAGGCGAGCCATCACATCTCATGGTTGCGTGAGAGAAACCTGTGTCTGGTGCTTGTTCGCGTAGGTCGAGTTTCAGAAGGAGCTAATCTGGTCTGTAGATAAGAAGGGCGTAGATTTGAATCATTGATTTTGGAAGTTATCGTCAATATCGTGAGATTGATGATCCCATAACTTTGCGGGGAAAGGAGCTACGGGGAGTTTAATATGTTGAGGGTGACCGCAATTCAAACCGTGGTTTGATCAAGAGGACAAGTGGAGGGGGTGATATCATTGTGGGCCGAAGAAAAGTTTAACCCAAAACCACTTGTGGTTGTGCCCGCAATCCCATGGTCATCGCCAAGGTCACATCAAGAGAGGGAGCTTATCAAACAAAAGGAGATAACACCTGACACTCTGAGTTTTCACAGCAGGGAGAAATGGAAGGTTGTGGGTGCCCTTAAACCTGTACCAAGAGATCGAAAGGTTCTACATTTAACTATAGAATGAGACCATCAAGGTCTCAGAGAATTGTTTGGCTTCATAATTGGAGATCCTCGACCGGGAACTTGGACTGGTTCCTTGACCTTCCAGGTTAGGAACCATGAATGGAGATTTTGTCATTTAATAAAAGAGAAAAATTCCATTCCTTGTCATGGGTGTGCTACAGAGTAACTCAAGTGATTGAAGATATCTTGAGGATGTATGTGATGGATAAACTATCAAAATAGGAAGACTGCTTACAACAATGGGTACCAAGCATCTTTAAATATGAACCCATTTGAGGCACTTTACGGTAGAAGATGAAATACACCAGTGAGTTGGGACAACCCAACATACAAAGTAGTGGTTGGGCCAGAATTGCTTAGGGAAATGGAGGAACAGATAGTGAAAGAAAAACAAAATTTAAAGAATACCCAAGAAATGCAGAAACATTATGCTAATAAATAGAGAACTCGAAGAATTTAAAGTGGGTGACCATGTGTTCTTGAAAGTGAAGGCCAAGTGAAGTTCCATGAAGTTGGGAAATTGTTCAAAACTTGTAGTGAGATATTTTGGGTCATTTGAAATCCGAGAGAGGATTGGTCTTGTTGCACACATGCTTGCACTACCTACATCCATGTGTTCATAATGCGTTCCAAGTATCTTTTCTTAAAAAATATGTACTTGATGATAATCATGTCATTTATTGGAATGTGAATTAGGTGGAGCTAGAAGGAAACTTTGAACTGCAACCGGTTTGCATATTGGACCAGAAGATCAAGTAGCTCTGAAATCGATCCATAGGGATATTAAAGGTCCAATTGACTTGGTACAATATTGAGGATGCAACTTGGGAGCACGAGGATGTTATGCGGGCAGAGTACCCACATATTTTTGAAGACTTTTTAAGTTTTGATTGTACATGTCTATATATTGAATTGAGGACAATGCATAAATAAGGGGGAGGGGAATGTAATACCTCTAGGTCAAACTCCAATTCTAAATGTAAATGTAAATATACTTATAGGCTGGTGATCCAAAATGTTTAGGCCAAAATGCCTTTGTATGTATGTATTTTAAGGACATAGTGCATGTTTGGTTATTAGGTTGGAGAGCCATAAGCTAAAAGGCTAGTGAGCATGTATTTTTAAAATGTAATCACACTCATATTTTAATCAAAACACATCACTATTGCAGACCTACAACATAAAAGAGTATGGGGGGATAAAATCCACTCGAATGGGAAAAGGGGGCTAAGAGTATAGGAAAGGGGCTAAGCTAAGGGGGCTTAAGCCAAAAAGGAATATTTTATTAATATTCCTAAAGTATAAAGTCTTGTTGGAATAGGGGAAGGCCCAAGGTTCAACGCTACAACAATGCACCAGCAAATCCCTAACTACCAACCCTTTCGACAACACCTGTGAAGCAGATGAAGTCTCACCTGAGGTAGAGGCAGGGGTGGTTACAAGACTCAGGTGTATGCAACCTTAGCTGGGACACAGATGTATGATTGTACTACTTAATAAAGCACTTAACACTATTAGTTCCTCAATATGAAATCAAATCCACTTCACCGATAAAACAGGGCTTCTCATCATCCACAATAATCTAATGTATTTAAGAACTTAGAATAGGTAAATAGATCATATCGAGCAGATTAATCACTAAGCATGGCCATATAGATCAGATCTAACATTATCACATATCATAAGCACAAAGCATAAGTAGATCTATCTAAACATATCAAAGTACTTAGCAAATAACGTGTGAACACATCAAGACAAGGCACAAAGAAACATAACACTTTATTTACGTGGTTCACTCCCACCCTGGGGCTACATCCACCAACTCTTATTCTTTATTGCCTTCAGTCAATCAGTTACAAGCATAGAGCCTCAAAACCCTACTCTTCATAGGACAGAGATCTGTGCATCTCGCTATATCCTTCTTCCTTTGGTTACAACACAAAGCCTTCCACAATTTGTTACAACCACTTGCACTTAGCTCTGCAAGTCTCTCACAGTAGGCAAAAATCCCTTACAATCCACACTAGCACTTAGTTTATAACACTTAGCACAACCGGTCTCAAATCACATAGATGCACTACTACTTCTATCTAACCCAAGCATCTATATATATATATATATATATATAATAGGCCTAAACATGGGTAAACCCATGGGCCGACATCCCAATCCCATTAAATAATCCCCAAAACCCAAAAAGTGCCCAAAAAGGGGTTGAGATCCTATGATCTTTGCTTCCTCTTGCACTCCTCCTTCGACAGGTTGTCGAAGTCCCAAAATAGGTCAACATGACCAAGAATCTCCCAAAACTTGGTCAAGGGCCAACAAATCTAAAGTATGGGATAATTCATTTTATCCTAAGTCTCTAAGGGGGAAATGTATCACCATGTGGTGGGTCCATGTGGGGATCCCATGTAATTCCCAACATGACAAGTGTCAAGTTGGGAACATGCACATAAGCTTGAGGGAAATTTAGTTAATTTCCTATCATTCCTTTAAGATTCCATCATCATTCTTATGACACCTGACTATTGTCAACCATACCTTCATGTTTCCATTACATGTACTTGTACCTATACCATGGAAATATTTGGAATTGGACTAAAGAGGTGGGTTGTCATTCCCATGGGATATTAAAGAAGTGTGTTATCAAGCTAGTGAGCATTCTCTCCAGGTGAGAGAACTACTGGGAATTGATTCCCAAGGTGCCAAGATGTAGCGGCAGGTCTATGAGACTTCATGTCTGGCCTCTTGCTGAAGCCCCGAAATGGAAGTGGGGTCGCCGAAAGACTATTGAGAAGAGAAGGGGCACACTTCTTGGGGTGGGAAAATCATGTGGGGATTGAGGGATTGCAGGTTGTTCGCTAGATTTGGCACCTGAGTCTGAGTTTATTATTGTCTGAGAGAGCTTAGCATGGTTAGGATTCTTGTATCTAGGTGTAGTTTTAGCTCCAATTCAGGGGTGACACACTGCTGAGTGTTATGAGTAGTGTGGTCTAAGACTAGGAGGAAAGTGGAAGGTCTTCACACAATTGGTGATATTTTTACCAAAGATAAGTGTTTATTGTGTGTTAAGTTATGTACTATGTCAATATTCATGCATTTATTTTCATGGTTTTTTCCTATATATGATGTACTTATATACTTGTTATTTTTTTCATGCATTATCAGCTAATTAAAATGGTATCAAAATTCATAAATTCCATGTGGAATTTCCCAAAAGGAGTCAAAAGATACTACAACCTTTATTATTAGATCCATGTGTTTCTTTCTTTTAACAACTATTTCTCCATTAAATGTCAAGGAAATGGTTAAATAAAGGGAAGGGATGGACACTCTTCCATATGTGTTTGAGAGATGAGGGTTCCTCTGGGTTTAGAACAAGGTCGAGAGAAGGGAGGGACTGTCAAGAGGAAAGGTATAACAATGTGGGGGAAAGTTTGTCTAAGAAACTGAAACTAGACCATGAATTCCTCATGTAAGGATTAAACCACAATCCAAGACCTAATTGTGAGAAGGAAATACTACACTAACTAATTGCAAAAGAGAGAGAGGAGAGAGAAAAATAGAATCAATCTTCACACATAAGAGACTAAAATACCAAATCTAATCACAATGTATTAATCCTTGATAATGAGTACAATATATAAGACTCTCCACATGAGGAGTAATGCACACTAGGTTGGTATTTCCATGTGCATGCTAAAGTAAAAAAGTAACTTCTCCCAATAGCAACAATTAACTAAAGTCAAAAGTTGCTAATAATAAGAAAAGGTCAAAATTATAAGTGCGAACTTAGTGATAACTCTACATATAGTCAACATGCAATCCATAATAGAAAAAATCTCCTAGAATAAGACTAGAGTCCAAGAATGGAATTAAAGTCGTAATTGAGAGAGAATTTGCTAATTATGGAATGTCACTAAATAAGTGAAGTGAGTTAAATCCAAGTATTAGAGTGGGTAATGTGCACTTCCCTAGGAGGATAATGTTCTTACTAAAGTGAGACCTATAGCCATGAAATAATAAATATCTCCTAAAATTAAGGAAATAGGAATTATCATCTAAAAAATAGGAATTTTCCTAATGGTGGCTAAAAAATAGGAATTGACCCAATGGTAGCTAAAAAATAGGAATTTTCTTAATGGTGGTTTATGATCCCATGGTTTTGGAAACCCATGGTATTTTCCCATGGTATTACATATAGGAATCCACCAACTATAAATAAGAATCCTCTTAAATAGTAGGAAAAATGGAAAAAATGAATATGTCACTAAGTATTTAGTTGAGCATGAATCCCTCAATTGGATTTCTTGGATGATTTTAACATACCAAAATCTAGTGCACACACCTGTGCATCATTGTTCTTGAGCACATCACAACTCTATACCGCACACTAATAGTTTTCCACACAAACTAAACTCTGCATTGTGCAACACCAATTCTTAGTGCAGACATCTATTCATGTTAGTCTCTATCCCATACAAGTCCAGTGATGAACCTGGATCTGATACTAGAATGTAACATCCCCAACCACCCCAGGTTGGGCCATGTCACACAACCTTAACTTCCATAGCTCTAAGTCAACCCAATTGTAACATTCCCAGCATACTACTAAACAATGTTACTCTTATAGTTTCAATGCGTATATTCTACTTTAAACACAATTTGTGTAGTATCTCTTGAAGTAACGCGCTCATCCCAAGCTTTAATTGCGCTACACAACTTATAACAATGGAATCAACATTATGTTTTCAATAGAACCTTAAGCAACAAAAGTAACTCACTAAATGTGTGCACCAACATATTGATTACACAACATAACTACGCGCATATCCATCTAGGTGTCATACGCCACCTCTAATTTCACTGTGTGCAGGGTCTATTTCCTTAAATGCAGACACGAATTCCAGCCTCTTTATGCACACATGATACAATCATGCACACTCGACCACTCAATGTTCTTTTGAAGACTCATAACCAGTTCACAAGATTAACTTAGCAAGAATGGATATCATCAACTAACATACTTATGCACAAATATAGATACATGCTATAGGCACCATACTTACATGTGCAAACACCATTAAACAAAATAACAAGACATACTTATACACAACAACATATAAGAATTAACCCATGCCAAACATATATAAATAAGCACACACTAAACAATACAAGCACATAAATAACACTTATATTTTATGAAAGTCACCAACTACAGCCTTGAATCATATGTTCCTCCCATCCATAGATGTTGTTTCTAATAAGATTTCAGCAACAGGTCACCACTAAGTTGGGTCTCAATCTCCACCATGGAAGAAGACTTATAGTGACATACCTGTAATTTTAAACCTGTCAAGTAAAGAAATGCATACAGATTCTTAAGCAAAAAAGAAATTAATCAATGGTTCATACACATAGTACACACAAATTTACGTTGGAAAGCCTTAACCAGGAGAAAACCAACCTTCCGTGGTGCCACACCTTTCAACTCTTCATTGTATTAATTTCACCATTCACAATACAATATATATATATATATATTAGGTATTTTGTATCTACAAAAACTCTAATCCCTTAATATGGGATTAATTTAGAAAACCGCTAAAAATAGAAAAATATGCTAAAATAGAAAAAAACACCCAAAAAAAATATTTCGGGGTGCTCTCCCGAACCATGATAGCTTTGGGATATCGCCTAGAGCCGAATGATGTTCCTAACTAAGCGGGGCATTCCTGGCCCCCCTAGGACCCCCCAGGAAAGCACCTAGTGCACACGGAGGAAGTTGGAATCATCAGACACAATTGTCAAATCTGACAGACCCACACACAAACATGCAAAGAATATAACACATACCCAACATTCTCCCACTTGTTGTTTTCTTTTCATATAGCGGTTCACATGATTACAAATTCAACAATCCATGGAAGCAATGCCCATTGTTACTCTACACTAGGAGAACTTCTCTATGCTCACAAAAGTTTTCAATGAATCTGCAACATTCTTCAAAGTGTCAACGTTTTCCCAAAACACCTTCTTCTCTTCAACCATTTCTCTCACAAAGTGATACTGAACATCAATATGCCTTATCTTCTAATGATAAGAAGGGTTCTTTTCCAGGAATATTGCACTTTGACTATCACAATCTATTCTCACTGCTTGTTGTACCAACCAAATACCTGAACACAATATTTGTAACATATTGCTTTCTTGCTTGCATGAGTGGCTGTCATGTATTGAGCTTCGGTAGTTGAGAGTTGCATTATAAATTTTCTTTTGATCATCCAACTGATTGCTCCTCCAAATAGGTTAAACACATACCCACTTCTAGATCTTCTATGATCCAAATCTCCATCCTAGTCTGCATCAATAAACCCATGTATGTCCAACACTCTGTCCAATCCTGGTCTTCCTTGGTAGCCCAATCCACAACTCATAGTTCCACGCAAATACCTAAAGACCCTCTTTATTGTTGTCCATTTCTCCTTCCTTGGTTTTGACATATACCTTCTCAAAACTTCCAATGCATGTGCAATGTCCAGTCTAGTACAAACCATTGCATACATCAAACTGCCAACTTCACTGGCATATGGAACATGGGACATGTCCTCTTCTTCTTCCTATGTCTTGGGACACTGATCTGCAGATAAATTTACACATATAGGAATATGAACCTTGACCGATTTACATCCATGCATATTAAACCTCTACAATATCATCTCAACATATTTTCTCTGATTCAGCTAGAGTTTCAGGTTTGCACGATCTCTTTTAATCTCCATTCTGATAATGAAGTTAGTAGCACCGAGATCCTTCATGTCAAATTTGGAGAATAGTTGTGATTTCACCTCCTTGACAACATCCAAGTTATTTTCTACCAGCAACATCTCATCAACATACAACTCTACATAAATGAAGTGATTACCAACCTTCTTGGAATATACACATTGATGGACCATTCTTCTCACAAATCCCAATCTAAGGATGTATGTGTCAAAATTTTGGTACCACATCCTAGGGGATTTCTTCAGACCACATAGTGACTTCTTTAGATTACAAACCAACTCTTTATTTCCCTTCACTACAAATCCTTCTAGCTACTTCATGTAGATTTCTTCTTCCATATCCCCATGTAAGAATGTTTTCTTCACATCTATTTGTTCCACTTCAAGATCAAAAGAAACATCAATAGATACAAGAAATCTAATAGAAGTTAACTTGGAAACATGAGAAAAACTCTCACCAAATTCAATTCCCTCTACCTAGGAATAACCTTTTTCTACTAAGCAAGGTTTGTATTTCTCCACTTTTCCTTATGCATTAAACTTCTTCTTAAACAAACATTTTCTACCAATTGATTTTCTTCCAGCTGGAAACTCAACTAGATACCATGCCTCATTCTTATCCAAGGAAACCATTTATTCAACCATGGCCATGTTCCATAGTTTACTATCCTCTGAACTCAATGCTTCCCTGATAGTTATGGTATCATCATCAATAATAGATAAAGAAAAATTATAATGAAAATTAGGTGGACTGACCTTTTTGTTTTCCTTATTTCCCTCATTGATCTCCTCAATACTGGGATATGAGGTTCTTCTTCTTCTACTTCATCTTCTTCAATTGATTCATATTTTGCATCATCCAACTCAAATTCTATTTTCTCAGGTTCTTCTTTCCTTGGTAGCAATTCATGTTTGGGAACATCTTTCACCTCTTTAAAAACAACATCTCGACTATAAACAATTATCTGAGTTTCTGGGTTCCAAAGATTATAACCTTTCACACCATCTTTCTAACCAATAAAGATACACTTTTGAACTTTATTATCCACCTTACTCCTATTTTCCTTTGGAACATGTACATAAGCATCATAACCAAAGACTCTAAGATGTTCAACAACGGGTTTTTTACCAGTCCATACCTCATGTGGAGTTTTATCATCCAGTGTTGATGAGGGTGATCGATTGACCATGTAACATGTTGTACCCACTGCCTCTACCCATAATTCCTATCCTAACTTGGCACCACTAAGAAATCTCCTCGATTTTTCCATTAATTCCCTATTCATTCTTTCTCCAACTCCATTCTGATGAGTTGTGTATGGATTAGTATTGTTCCTTGCTATACCAGAATTCTTACAGACTTCTTTGAATTTATTCTCACATAATTTTCCACTATTATCTACCTCAATACCTTTATTTTCTTCTCTGTCTGATTTTCTACCAAAGCCTTAAACTCTTTAAATTTATCTAATACCTGATATTTCTTTCTAAGAAAATAAATCCATGTGTTCCTTGAGAAATGATATATGAATGAAACATAATACACATATCTACCTAGTTATGGAACAAGCACAGGTCCAAACACATCACCGTGTATCAACTCTAAGATCCCCTTTTCTCTTGTAGCACTAGATGGGAATCTTACTCGATTATGTTTACCATATATGAAATGTTCACAGAAATCAAAATCCAAAGTGAAATTAGACATACCTTAAACCATACCTTTACCATGTAGTGTTCGAAAGCCCTTTTCTCCAATATGCCCTAGTATTTGATGCCACAATACGGTCTTCTTTCTAGGGAAAATATTGGTCTTGTCTTATTTATTTATTTTCCAAGGGAAAACAAAACTCTTACACCCATTAGTATAAGTTCTTCCCAAAAAATTGTACAGATTTCCACACCGAACTCCCCTCATCAACACCATTTCTTCTCATACCATCTTGGAAGTTACCTTTCCCAATACAATATCCACACCTGCATCATCAAAGTTGCTTACAGAGATTAGACTCCTGGCTAGTTTTGGAATGTAAAGAATCCCAAGGAGAGTTCTAATCCTTCCATATTTTAGCAACAACTTAACCCTTCCACATCCCATGATTTTTGTTGTCGAGTAATCTCCTAGGAATACATCACCACCATCGTATTTTTCATATTCACAAAATCACTCCCTGTGAGGAGTCATATGACATGACACACCTGAGTCGATCAACCATACACCACAATCTGCATGTGTACTTGTATATGCCAGGTAAAAATCACCTCCTTCTTTAGTTGAGTTTTTCGCCTCTGTGGAAGAGGCATTACCAGATCCCTTTGGTTTATCAACCTTCTTAGACTTGCAATATTTCTTATAGTTTCCCTACTTTACCACACTTTCAAAATTTCCTCAAAGATTTTTCTGGAGACTTAGATATACCTTTATATTTATATCTCCCCGCCAAAGACTTACCAGGATTCCTGTCTTAAGTACGACCTCTTACGAATAAAACATATGTTCTCTGACCATCCATGATTTTCCGCCTCATCTCTTTACATAACAAGGATGCAACTATATCTTCATACTTCAATGTATATTGAGTGGTACTACTAATTTCTACAACCAGAGTATCCCAAGAGTTTGGTAAAGAACATAACAAAGTAATACACTTATCTTCTTCTACAATCGTAGTATTAACACATACAAGTTGATCTACAAGAGTATTGAAGGCATTTAGATGTTCTGTCGCAGAATCTTCATCTTCTATTCTAAGATGATACAACTTATTTTGAAGAAACAACTTTTTTAACAGGGACTTTGATTGATACAAATTCCCTAACTTATTGTATAGTTCCTTGGTTGTATAGTCTCCTGATACATTCAATAATACCAAATCTTCCAGGTAGAGTTGAGTAGTACTCTTTTCTCTTCTATCCAACTTTTCCCAATCTTCCTTCGACATGCCAGTAGGTTGTTTAACTATTATTTTGTGTACAAGTAGTTTTTTTTTCCTGTAGACTACGTACCAGTAGGATGTGCACCAAGATCCATAACAATCCATTGTTCTTTGTCTACAAGAAGGTCCTCCATCTTGAGCTCCCACAGGTCAAAGTTTTTACTGTCAAACTTCTCTATCTCGATTCTAGAAGAGCTCACCATTCTTGTTTCTACACTCAAATCACCACTGCAAAATCTCCCACTGAACCTAGGTTTATCATAGACCCGAGATAAAATTGATCTATCAATAGTGAGCCAAACCCTCAACAACAAAGGCATCCCCCTGAAGCCAAAAATGGATTTATTACCACATGTAATTTTTAAACCTGTGAAGTAAATAAATGCATACAAATTCTTAAGAAAAACATAAATTAATCAATGTCCCATACACACAGTACACAAATATTTACGTGGGAAACCCTTAACCGAGAGAAAACCAACCTTCCTTGGTGTCACACCTTTCGACTCTTCATTGTATTAATTTCACCATTCAAAATATAATATATACAATATTTTAGGTATTCCGTAGCTACCAAAACCCTAATCCATTAAGCCGATATTAATTTAGAAAATTGCTAAAAATAGAAAAATATGATAAAATAACAAAAATCGCCCAAAAAACAAAAATTGGGGCATTGCTCGTAACCAGGGGGGGTCAATCCTAGGACACCCCCAAGAAAGTGCTTGATGCACACAAAGGAAGTTGGGATCGTCAGACGTAGTGGTTGAATCTAACGTGCCCACACACACACATGCAACGAATATAACACATATCCAATAATACCAAGGTCCGACTGACGAGAAAATCAATCAGTCCTAGGTGCCCGCTAGTGAAACTAGCCCACAATTCCTCATTCTCCATGCACCTGTCACACACAAGGAAATGTTCCCCTTCTCTTCTCATCATTCCTTCAGCTACCGTGCTTCCCTTCCAAGGGTTACAAGCAACATGTTAGATAGGAAGTCTCTGAGCCCTATGACTAATGCTCAATGCACCATGGAACAATTCTCAGCAATTCTCTCACCTGGATAGTATGCTCCCGGGACTGACAACCACTTCACAACAACCAATATCTCACCTAGATAAACTACTCAAGGTCTGTGAACTAATCCCATGCACAGTAAATTCATATTACAACACCACAACTCCTTCCAAGATTCTTTGAGTAGATAAGGTAATAATCATATTTTCCATACAGTCCAACCCCGTTCTTCTCACGAGAGCCTGCAACATGAATTCTCTCTGAAAAATTAGATAATAATTCCATTCCTACAAACTACACTAAGGCCAACCATATATATTTCATTCCTTCAACTTGACACTTGTCACCTTTAGAAGTATATTTAATCCACTTGGTGACCCATTCCCTACCCTCGCAAAATTAGGATAAAAAAATATCCACATTACACTTCTAGAAATATTATTAAAATATTCCCCAAGACTTACGACTCACCCCCTTTTCCTTTTTTCAGTGGAGTTGGTCCCCCATCTCTTTTCGTCTGAGTCTATTTGCTTCCAATGATGCAATATTATATTAATAATCATGATTATATTTACATGAATGGGCACAATGACCTATCTGCATCTAGGCTCACCAACCTCATAATCACACAGGATCTCCATACTCAAAACATATCCAATCATATATATATATATATATATATATATATATATATATAACTTTCCTCTGTGCACTTCCAGTCATTACCACACACTTTCCCAAGAACATGCAACATAGTGCAATGTGTGCACTTACCAAGGTGTGTGCAACACATAAAATGTGTGCACCATGTCTTTGATAACACTTCTTCGTGCACTACTTTGATGCGCTCAACATCAAAACTTGATTGCAACAACTCACCAACCTAAATTTAAATTACATTTACAATTGGTACCAATCGACTCACCAACCTATATGTACAATTACAAATGGTTCCAGATCAAGGACATTACAAGTCACTCCTACTAAGATACCATCAAACATGCCAAAATTAGATGGAAATCCAGGAGAAGAACCTCCACCCACATCATGACATATAATTTGTGGTGCTCATCTAATTCTTTGATGGATAATAGTGTGAGGTTGCATCTTTTCCAAATATCCCTGACCAAAAATGTTGGCAAACAGTATATTGACTTAGAAAGTGCACCCTTTAAAAGTTTTAATGACTTGGAAATGGTATTGGGGTACATGTTGAACTACAAACTTAGTGACATATTCATTTTTTCCATTTTTCCTACTATTTAGGAGGACTTCTATTTATAGAAGGTATATTTTTAGCCAGTGGATTCCTATATGTGGTACCATGGAAAAATAATACGGGTTTCCAAAACCATGGGCTCATAAATCACCATTAGGAAAATTCCTATTTTTTAGCTACCATTATGCCAATTCCTATTTTTAGCCACCATTAAGAAAATTCCTATTTTTTAGGAGATAATTCCTATTTCCTTAATTTTAGGAGATATTTCCTATTTCATGTCTATAGAGATAAATTTAGTAAGAATATTATCCTCCTATGGAAGTTTGCATTACCCATCTAATACTTGGAGTTAACTCACTTCACTTATTCAGTGACTTTCCATAATTATCAAATTATCAATCAATTAGGACTTTAGTTCCATTCTTGGATTCTAGGCTTATTCTAGGAGATTTTTTCTATTATGGAATACATTTTGACTTCATGTAGAGTTCTCATTAAGTTTTCACCTATATTTTTTAATTTTTCTTATTATTAACAACTTTTGACTTTAGCTAATTGTTGCTATTGGGAGAATTTACCCTTTTACTTGAGCATGGACATGGAAATCCCAACCTAGTGCACATTACTCCTCATGTGGATAGTCCTATATATTGTACTCATTATCAAAGATTAATACAGTGTGATTAGAGTTGGTTTCTTAGTCTCTTATGCGTGAAGATTGATTATTCTTTTCTCTCTCCTCTCTCTCTTTTGCAATTATCTAGTGTAGTATTTCCTTCTCACAATTAGGTCTTGTATTGTGGTTTAATCCTACATGGTATCTGATCCATTATTGTGAGGGAGTATTGTTGTGAGAAATATTACCTTGTGTATAGGCTAAGATCCCATTTGGACCAAGACCCCTATCGTTGGTCCAAATACAAAAGTGAACAAGTGGTTACTACTTTCCATATAGATCTAAATCAATCAATTAAGCAAGAGATAAGAAGAATGTGGAAGACTTTGTTGCGATGTTCGTCCTCGCTGCTCCAATCCTTGGGATTGATCTCCAAGATCCTCAATGCAACTAAAGTCCTACAAATAATAGAAAAGGAACTCTTCCTCCTACTATATATGATTAAACAAAGTATGTCTATCTATGAGGACTGAAATAACAATAAACAAGCAAGTGTAGAACACATGAACTTGAAGGGAATAGGCCAAGTTTATATTAATTCAAAAAACAAAAAGAGGAACTTACAAATCATCCTTCACAATGAAATAATATTCTCCAAGCTCTTCCTATCTAACCCTTGCATCAAAACCTTAAAATCAAAATGTTGATGCTTCTCCCAAGATCAAATGTTTGATATTTTAATTATTCCCCCTTTCAGTGTGGAAATGCCTCCACTTTATAGTCTTTGAGAGGTTCGAGCCATGGAGTAGGATTCGAGCTAAACCAATCCCATCTTTTCAGAGTTGTCCCTTAGAAAGAGGTGGGATTCCCCATGATTTCCTCTAACCCAAACGTGTGCTACCCCTTTGTTAGAGACAGAGCACCAGTGGCCAAAAGTGGAGCTCCCTTAACAAGGAAAGGGGATCCCTATATTCCCTATACATGGGAAGGGGGTTCTGCTTTTCTTACTTGCCCCAAAATGGTCAAATTCCCAGGTAACATGTTTCGATAGTTAGATGATGGAGCTTTTTTTTCTAACATGACTTAGGGATTGTGAAAAATGCATTTCATGCTTTCATGTTGTTGCGACACTTAGAAAAATGAATTCAACACTTGGTAAGGTGCATATGACACTTGAGACATTGAATGCAACACTTAACAAGGTGCATGCACCACTTTGTGATACTTACGACACTTTGGGTGTGACACTCAAGTGTGACATTTTGACATGTAACAAGTATTCAATTTTATTGCAGGTTTATAGATCATATTGGACAAACCATAGAGAACTATGGATCATCCATATTCTTTAGTGATATTGACACCCTTCAACTACTTTGAGTGGAATCCCAATATAGATATTCTACTTCGAAGCAAGGGTTTGTATCAGATCACCATGGGGACTGAGGTCAAGCCTACTTCAACCATAGAGAAATAAAAATAATTCAATAGAATGGATGAAGCCTACGAGATATTGTTCTTGAGCATCTCTCTGTATCTCTTATTTCATGTCAATACTTGCAAGACTCCTAACGATGTTTGGACAAAGTTGAAGGATTTGATAGGAAAGCAAGACAATCTAAGAGGTCATCAACTGGAGAATGATCTACATGCATTGAATCCATGATATTTTGAGACCCTATAGGAATAATTTTTTAAGTTTAAAATTTTTCTTTTTCATGTTAAGGATTGTGGAATTGATAAGAAAGATGAATAATTAATCTTTTCAATTCTAACAAAACTAGGACCAGAGTATTCTGTCTACACTTCTTCTTTTCATACTACCAGGTTTGATATGGGGTCTATATGGAAGATTCTATTCCTAGATGATTTCATGGAGTCACTTATCCATGAGAAAAAAAAGATCATCCAAATAGGGCCACTTAATAATTCCAAGCCCCATGCGCTTACAACTCAAGGAATTTCAAAGAAAAATAAGCATAAGAACAAGGGTAAGAAGGACCAAGAGAACAAGAAGGAAGCTAGAAAAATTCCACAGATGAGAGTTTGAGTTCCAAGGAATTAAAAGGAAATAAAGAAAAGACATAGTGTTCCTATTGTAACAGGGGGTTCCATCCTGAGAGTTATTGCATGAAAAATACCATAGATATCATGGCACAAACACTTGAGCAACATCACCTTGAGGATTGTATTCTAGATAATGCAAGGAAAAATCCATTATCAAAAAGAGGTAATGGTCATGCATTACTTGCTATTTCATCTTCTCATAATGCTTCGGTGCTTGATTGAGGGGCTACCCATCACATGGCCTCATCAGATAGAATTTTATCATACTTGGAGACTTGTTCTGGACCATTGATATTCATAGGACATGATTGTCCTGCATAGGTGTATGGTAGCGATAGAGTTAATATAGATCATGGATTATTTCATGATGTACTTCATGTTCTAAATCTTTCAGTGGATCTTCTCTCCATCTATCAAATCACTCATTCAGGTTCAGGGAAGAAGGTGGAGTTCACTCTAGACTCACTTATTATTTATGACTTGTCAGATGGTTCAAAAATTATCGTTGGTGAGGTTATTCACCATTCTAGGTTGTGCACCTTCTCTCACTTCAATCATAAATCTGATTATGCATCTTTTCTAACACATGATAATGAAGAGTCTAGGTTGTGGCATGATAGGTTTAGGAATCTTAATTTTAAATATTTATATCAACTTAGTAAGGGTGGAATGGTAGATGGATTCCCTCACATTCAGTACATAGATGGTCTTTGTCAGGGTTGAATACTGGGCAAACATCTTGAGGTGAAGTTAAACATAGGTAAAGCATGGAGGGTATCATCACTTCTATAGTCAGTTCATAGTGAAATTATAGGTCCTTTGCCACACCCCTCAATCGGTAAATCTAAGTATGTTTTTTACTTTCATTGATGATTTTTTGAGATATACATGTGTCTACTTTCTCAAGTTAAAATCTAAGGTCTTTGAGTGTCTTAAAGATTTCAAGCATATAGTTGAGAACCAAATAGGGAAGAGGATTAAGAAGATTCATATAGAAAATGGAGGAGAGAATGAAAATAAGGATGTTTAACATATTTTTTCATAATCAAGTATATATTTGCAACACATAGTTCCATATACTCCACAGTAGAATGGGGTAGAAGAGAGAACGAACAAGACATTGAAAGAGATGGCCAACTATATGTTGTAGGCTAGAGCGCTACCTCCAAAGTTATGGGATGAAGATATCAACTGTGCAGCCTAAATTTAGAATATATTTCCTCATAAATCAATCAAGGGAGTCACTCCCTATGAGGCTTGGAGCGGGATAAAACTAGAAGTCACTCACTTCAGAATTTTCAGTTCTCGTGCATGGGATAGGCTCCCTTCCAATAGGAGGAAATCTATGGAAGCTCAGAGTAAGGAGTGTATTTTTGTTGGATATACAGAGGGAGTGAAGGGATAAAATTTATTATATACTACTTCATATACAATATTCATTCAAAGGAGTGTTAATTTTTAAGAGAGTCCTTCACAAGTACATTCTAAGCAGTCCACAACTCCATCTCCACCGCCACTAGTTATGGAACTTCGTGAGACTTCTTCTGATCAGATTTATAATAATATATCTAATATGATATATATGATATTTATGATAAATAGAAAGTATTTTTAGGTCTATTTCATCAATCATTATGGGTACAATAGTCTCTTTAGGCAATAGGTTATCTAGTGGGTAATCTTATCAATCCACGGAGAACTAGATCTCAATTTGTGGAGCCTCCACAATATTTTACTACCATGGATAAATTTCTTCCTATTTATTGTTATATGGTACTTGGATCAGATCCTCAGTATTTCATAGAGGCTAAAGGAAGCCCCCATTGGGAGGAAGCTGTGAAAGAGAAGTACAATTCCCTAAGAGAGAACAACACATGGGAGTTGGTTCCTCTACCTTTCAACAAGAAGCTTGTTAGATGTAAGTGGATTTTCAAGACAAAGAAGGATGATGATGGATACATTACAAAGTATGAGTCTAGAATAGTAGCTAAAGGTTTATCAAATGTACAATGCATTGACTATGAGGAGACTTTTGCACTGCTTGACAAGATTGAATCCATTTGGTTAGCTCTATCTATTGCAACAACTAGAAATGTTGGGTATGTGTTATATTATTTGCATGTGTGTGTGTGGGTGTGTCAGATTCAACAGCTGCATCTGATGATCCAAAATTCATTTATTATTTTTTTCGTGTGTGTCGGGAACTTTCCTGGGGGGCTCCTAGGGGGGCCAGGTTTGCCCCCCTAATTACGCCCAACGTTCAGGGCAGCGCCTCGAAATTTTCTTTGGGTGGTTTTTTCTATTTTAGTGGATTTTTCTATTTTTAGCGGTTTTCTAAATTAATCCCGGATTAAGGGATTAGGGTTTTGGTATCTATGAAATACCTAAAACATTGTATATATTGTATGGTGAATGGTGAAATTAATACAATGAAGAGTTGAAAGGTGAGACACCAAGGAAGGTTGGTTTTCTCCCAGTTGAGGGTTTCCAGCGTAAATCTTTGTGTACTATGTGTATGATCCATTGATTAATTTATATTTTTCTTAAGAATACGTATGCATTTCTTTACTTCATAGGTTTAAAACTTACATGTGGTATGAGAGATCGTTTTTGGATTCAGTGGGATGCCTTTTTTGCTGAGGGTTTGGCTCAGTCTTGATAGATCAAGTTTATCTTGGGTATTTGATAAATATGGGTTTAGTGGGAGATTTCACAGTGGTGATTCGAGTGTAGAAAAATGATGATCTCTTCTAGAATCGTGATAGAGAAGTTCAACGGTAAAAAAATTGAGCTATGGAAGCTCAAGATGGACATTCTTGTATAAAAAGAACAATGGATCGTTGTGGATCCTGGTACACAACCTACTGATATGTAGTCTACTGGCACACATTCTACTGGTACACAACCTACTAGTACATAAACTACTAGTACACCACCTATTGGTATGTCGAAGGAATATTGGGAGACGTTATATAGAAGAGAAAGGAGTACTATTTGACTATGCCTGGCATATTTGGTGTTGTTGAATGTCTCAAGAGAATCTGTGGCCAAGGAACTATGGGATAAGTTCGGGAATTTGTATCAATCAAAGTCCCTCGTAAACAAGTTGTTTCTTCAAAAGAAGTTGTATCATCTTAGGATGGAAGATGGAGATTCTGTGACAAAACATCTAAATGGATTTAATACTTTGGTAATTCAATTGGTATCTATTAATATTATGATTACAAAAGAAGATAAGTGTATTACTTTGTTATGTTCTTTGCCAAACTCTTTGGATAATTTGGTTGTAGCAATTGGTAGTACCACTCAATCTACATTGAAGTATGAAGATGTAGTTGCATCCTTGTTATCTGAAGAGGTGAGGTGGAAAATCATGGATAGTCAAAGAACAAATGATTTATTTGTAAGAGGTCATACCCAAGACAATAATCCTGGTAAGTATTCGGGGGTAAGATCTAAATCTACAGGTAGATCTAAGTCTCCAGGAAAATATTTGAGGAAATGTTGGAAATGTGGTAAAACAAGGCATTATAAGAAATATTTCAAGTCTTAGAAGGTTGATAAACCAAAGGGATCTGATAATACCTCTTTGACAGAGGCTAAAAACTCCAATGAAGAAGGAGGTGATGTTTACCTGACATCTACAAGTACACATGCAGATCGTAGAGTATGGTTAATCGACTTAGGTGCATCATATCATATGACTCCTCACAGGGAGTGGTTCTGTGAATATGAAAAATATGATGACTCGACAACCAAAATCATTAGACGTGGAAGGGTTACGTTGTTGCTAAAATATGGAAGGACTAGAAATCTCCCTGGGGCTCTTCACATTCCAAAACTAGCCATGTGCCTAATATCCATAAGCAAGTTGGATGATGCAGGAGTGGATACTGTATTGGGAAAGGGAACTTGCAAGATGGTACGAGAAGGAATGGTGTTGATGAGGGGAGTTCGGTGTGGAACTTTGTATAGGTTTTTGGGAAGAACTTATACTAATAGGTGTAATAGTTATGTTGTCCCTGAGTAGAGAAATAAAGAAGACAAGACCAATACTGTCCCTGGAAAGACGACCATTTTGTGGCATATTCGAGAAAAGGGCCTTCAAACACTACATGATAAAGGTATGGTTGAAGGTATGTCTAATTTCACTCTGTATTTTGATTTATGTGCACATTACATATATGGTAAACAAAATCAAGTAAGATGATGATCTTGTGATACAAGAGCAAAGGGGATCTTAGAGTTGATACATAGTGATGTGTTTGGACCTGTGCATGTTCCATCACTAGGTAAATCTATGTATTATGTTTCATTCATAGATGATTTTTCAAGGAACACATGGATTTATTTTCTTAGAAAGAAATATGAGGTATTTGATAAATTTAAAGAGTTTAAATCTCTGGTAGAAAATCAGACAAAGAATAAAATAAAGGTATCGAGGATAGATAATGGTGGAGAATTCTGCAAAAATGAATTTGAAGAATTTTGTAAGAAGTGTGGTATATCAAGGAAGAATACTACTCCATACACACCTCAACAGAATGGAGTTGCAGAAAGGATAGACATGACATTGATGGAAAAAGAAAGGCACATGCTTAGTGGTGTTGAGTTAGGACATGAATTCTAGGTAGAGGCAGTGGGCACAACATGTTACCTGGTCAATCGATCACCCTCATCAATGTTGGATGATTAAACTCGACACGAGTTATGGACTGGTAAGAAACCCTCTCTTGAACATCTCAGAGTGTTTGGTTGTGATTCTTATGTACATGTTCCAAAGGAAAATAAAAGTAAGTTGGATAATAAATATGGAAATTGTATCTTTATTGGTTATAAAGATGGCGTGAAAGGTTATAATTTTTGGAACCCATAAACTAAGAAGATTGTTTACAGTTGGGATGTTGTTTTTACAGAGGTAAAAGATGCTTCCAAACAGGAATTCTGACCAAGGCAAGAAGAACCTGAGAAAATAGAGTTTGAGTTGGATGATGAAAAATCTGAATCATATGAAGAAGATGAAGTAGAAGAAGAAGAACCTTATACCCCAGTATTGAGGAGATCAATGAGGGAAAGAAGGAAACCCGAAAGGTATATCCCACCTAATTTTAATTCTAATTTTGCTTTATCTATTACTGATGATGATCCCATAACTGTCAGGGAAGCAATGAATTCAGAGAATAGTAAACTCTAGAAGAAGGCCATGGTTGAAGAAATTGATGCCTTAGAAGAAGTGTAATGGAAAGGGAAAAGTGGAGAAATACAAATCTATGTTAGGAGAAAAAGGTTAATCCCATGTAGAGGGAATTGACTTCGATGAGATTTTTTCTCCTGTTTCCAAGTTAACTTCTATAAGATTTCTTTTATATATTGTTTCTTCTTTTGATCTTGAAGTGGAATAGATGGATGTGAAGACAAAATTCCTACATGGAGATTTGGAATAAGAAATCTACATGAAGCAACCATAATGATTTGTAGTAAAGGGGAAGAAAGAGTTGGTCTGTAAGCTAAAGAAGTCACTAAATGGTCTGAAGAAATCACCTAGGATGTGGTACCAAAAGTTTGACACATACATCCTTGGATTGGGATTTATGAGAAGAAGGGATGATCATTTTGTATATTCTAAGCAGGTTGGTAATCATTTCATTTATGTAGTGTTGTATGTTGATGAAATGTTGTTGGTAGGAAATAACATGGATATTATCAAGGAGGTGAAATCACAACTATCCTGCAAATTTGACATGAAGGATCTTGGTGCTGCTAAATTCATTTTGGGAATGGAGATTAAAATAGATCATGCAAACAGGAAACTCTGGTTGAATCAGAGAAAATATGTTGAGGTGATATTGCAAAAGTTTAATATGCATGGACGTAAACCGGTCAAGGTTCCTATTCCTATAAGTGTAAATTTATTTACATATCAGTGTCCCAAGACATGGGAAGAAGAAGAGGACATGTCCCATGTTTCGTATGCCAGTGCAGTTGGCAGTTTGATGTATGCAATGGTTTGTACTAGACTGGACATTGTAGTGGGTAGTGGAAGTTTTGAGTAGGTATATGTCAAAACCAAGGAAGGAGCATTGGACAACTGTAAAGAGGGTCTTCAGGTATTTGTGTGGCACTACCAATTATGGATTGTGCTACTAAGGAAGACCAGGATTGGACAAAGTGGTGGACATACATGGGTTTGTTGATGTAGACTGGGCTGGAGATCTAGATCGCAGAAGATCCACAAGTGGGTATGCGTTTAACCTATTTGGATGAGCAATTAGTTGGATGAGCAAAAGACAAGTTGTAGTGGCACTCGCAACTACATAAGTTGAATACATGGCAGACACTCATGCAATCAAGGAAGCAATATGGTTATAGATATTGTGTGCAAGTATTTGGTTGGTACAAAAATCAGTGAGATTAGAGTGTGATAGTTAGAGTGCAATATTTCTAGAAAAGAACCCTACTTATCATTCGAACACAAAGCATATTGATGTTCAATGTCACTTTGTGAGAGACAGGGTTGAAGAAAAAAAGGTGTTGTTGGAAAAAGTTGACACTTTGAAGAATGTTGCAGATTCATTAACAAAGTCTATGAGCATAGAGAAGTTCTCCTGGTGTAGAGTAACAATGGGAATTGCTTCCCTGGATTGTTGACTATGTAATCCTGTGAACCCCTATATGAAAAGAAAACAACAAGTGGGAGAATGTTGGGTATGTTTTATACTCTTTGCATGTGTGTGTGTGGCGTGTCAGGTTTGACAGCTGTGTGTGATGATCCCAACTTCCTTCACTCTTTGTTTCAAGTGAATTGGGAACTTTCCTGGGGGGATCCCAGCAAGGGCCACGTTTCCCCCCCCTGGTTATGCGCAACATTTGGGGAAGTGCCCCAAATTTGTTTCTTGGGCTATTTTTGTTATTTTAGCAGATTTTTCTATTTTTAGTGGTTTTCTAAATTAATCCTGGATTAAGGGATTAGGGTTTGGGTAGTTGCAGAATACCTAAAACATTGTATATATTGTATGGTGAATGGTGAAATTAAAACAAGGAAGATTTGAAAGGTGCAACACCAAGGAAGGCTGGTTTTCTCCCAGTTGAGGATTTCCAACGTAAATCTCTGTGTACTATGTGTATGAGCCATTGATTAATTTATGTTTTTCTTAAGAATCTGTATGCATTTCTTTACTTCACAAGTTTAAAACTTACAAGAAAGAGGGAGGTACACCATATGGATGTGACAAATGCATTTTTACATGCAGATACTAATGAGGAGATATGTATGGATCAACACAAGGATATGTTTAGGATCCATTATTAGTTTGCAGGTTGAGGAAGTCATTATATGGACTCAAGCAATGACCTTGGGAATGGTATGCTAAAATTAACTCTTATCTTCTCTCTAGAGGTTTTGTTAGATTTAGATAAGATCCTAATGTGTATATGATGAGGAACAAAGATTCGATTCTATTGATAGTTCTATATGTAGATTATTTACTCATCACATAGGTGGATTATTAGTGTTGTGCGATGATTTCATGGATATGTATGCCCTTGTAATCCCTATTCACATACATGGATATGGCATAATGTTGTATTCTTTCCTTCTTAGACCATTTCAGCTTGCACCACTTTTCCCTTCCTCCCATGCATATTATTTTATTTAGTAGTCAACCTACCATTAAACTTAAATAATATCCTTAAAGAGGGAGGGATATCGGGGCACATTCTCACTAAATATCCTATAAATCATATGTTATATATGGCATTTGAAAATTAATGCATATTACTAGTTCATTGTAAACCAATAAACACACTAAGAGCCTTAAGGACCGTGTAGTTTTTTTAATTTAAATGTTGGGTAGTTAAAGTTGATTATGTCAAAGAATATTGAATCTATACTTTGTAAAATCACATGAAGACATTTTTGGAGAAATAGTGGATACAAAATCTATTTTGGATTTTAATTTTACTATGTTTTTTCTTGCTGGATAATTTTCTTCTCCATTGTTGTGTTGTGCACTTCATCATGTTTTAATGCATCAAGTGCAAACGAGATTTAATAATGGTAGATCATAGCTCAAGCCCATGTATGGTTCAAAAAATTTGACACTTCAAGTTTTCAATGTTATTGACCCCCATACAAATCTGTGATGCCCAATTATAGCTTCCTTATATAAGGATTTTAGGCTTGTGGGCATAACACAAATTGGATATTTTTGTAGATTTTGACTTGGACCTTAAATTCCCTATTCTTAGTAAAAGGTGATTTTTAATACATTTTTGGGTCCATTGGCTCCAAAGAAAATTTTAAGGATTGATACATATCTTATACTGTACAAATATTAGTGAATCTTTTGATCCTTAAAAATTCCAATTATAAAATGTTTGGCGATATTTTTGTAGAGGTATTTGAATTTCTAAGGATTTTATATAGTTTCTAGAAACGTTTTGTAATTTTCTAAATAAAATAATTTTATCATATAGAATTTGGGCAAACCGTTATAGAAAGAAATGAAAATTGGTGTCTCATTTCCATTTTTGGAAAACAGGAAAGTTATCCAAGTGTTGAAACTTAACTCATAATTTTTTTCTTGATTGGCTCATTGAATGAACTAAAGAATAGTATTGAGTTCTCCAAAGAGAAAAAATTCATTTGAGTGGACGATGTGTTTCCATATGTCAAAATATGTATTTTGCAAGTACCAATTAATAATTATTATGTGACAAGTAGGGACCATATGATAAAAAATCACATGGGGTTAATATTTAAGTTAGCAATTTTGCAAGGGTCATCCCCATCAAGTTACTAGTTCTTTATTAGGATTCGATCGAGGGTTCAACAATGATATGAACAAGATGAATCTAGAGGTTCTTTGTATTGTCAATATTTTATTGAGCCATAGTGGATGTAGAATTGATTAAAAAGGGGGCTCACATGAAAGAAATAGAATTGTATGAGCACCCTATGGGATTTTTCCACCTCAACATGAAAATTATATTGCTCTAATATTTAGAGAAACTTGTCACATAACATAATGCATGATAGTGGTATTTGATAGAGAAAATGTTTTTTTTTAAGTAAATGTGACTTTCATGTGAAATGAATCTTTATAGTTAGTAAATGTAAAAATCTTATTCTATAAGGAGAGAACAATCTTAAATTGCTCCTAAATATAATTGTCATTAATAGAAAAAATATTGATTTTGGGGAAATGTTATAACATTCATGATGGAATATCCATGGATTGGATGACACGTGCCTAGCCATGCAGCTAAATCCAACCCCTTCCTGTCACCTCCCCTCATGTTCCATTTCTCGAGGAAAAAATTTAATGCAGGGCTCTTCGATGGGAGATTTCACTTCATGGGACCTTTGGTTCTATGGTTCAGGATGACGCTAGGTTTAACTAGGAAGAGTAATACACAAGAAAATGTCACCTATGATTTCATTTCTCCCTTAATGCGAAGGAATGGGAATATTTCTATTTGTTGCTCCATTACTATGGATATGTTTCTTCCTCTGGTTATGTCTACATGCCTAAATTCCCCACTAGAGAGGTTCAAACATTCTCAGTTTATTTCCCTCATCATTTTCATCATGCCCCATTAGCGTGGCCTCTCCCATAGAGGTTTGGAATATCTCATATATCTTTCCAGCCACCGTCGAAATGCCACTGTCACTGCTAATGATCTGAGCCATTTGCCACCCTAGGGTTCCCTCATTATTGAAGTGCCAAACATGAAAGCTAGCATGAAAGATGAGAATTGGGGTTGTGCGGTCATAGAGGAACCCTCTCCTACTCCACCTCTTGTAAATATAGCAGGCTTGTCCATGACTAGTCTTGCACCAATTCTACCACCTGTACAATATCCAACTTATACAGAAGAAATGAGTCAGGATTTCCTGAATGACCCACTCAAAGGCCACTGGGGCTTCCTTGTCATTGACGAAACACCCCAGTTGATACCCCTCTAGGAAGCTACTGGAGCACAAGAGAATATACCCCTTTAGAAATATACTCTAGCATTGGAGGATATACCCATTCAGTAAGCTATGTGAGCACCGAAGGATATCCCTGACATCCATTTTCACCATTTATCTAAGGATCACCTCAATTTGCTCATGGATATCCGTCGTGATGCAACAAACCAATTGTTTCACAGAGACTACATCAACCAATAGCTGAAATTTATTTTGAGGAACTCTCAAGTGAGCATGCTTCCAGCCATTTTCATTTTTGTCATCATCCTTTCAGCATGGTTCCGACTTAGAATCTACCAACTATTGGAGGAGGAAACAATACTTTTGGTGCATGATTTTTTTTTTTAGTTTTTCTCTTTCAAGTTTGTTGGATAGGCAATGTGGAAATAGTATTCATGAAAATCCTATGTATGAAATATGTGCACAACATAAGAAGAAGGAAGATAAGGTAGGAGTGGAGTGCGTAGTAATGGCACATCCAGGCTCCATAGTGCATATTTGAGGCACATTCAGAAGTACAGTGCGCAACAAGAAGAACAAAGAAGAGGAATAAATCAGAGAATCAATGAAGATAGGAAGTCAGGAGAAAAAGAAGGATAACAACTTGACATGGTAGAAGTAGAAATATGCATAAAATAAGGAATAATAACAGTTAGAGTGAAAAAGAAGCATGCAGAAGAAAAATCATGAAAATAAAGCATGATCAACAAGTCAACACGAGTTGTCAGAAGTTGTGATAGGGTTTTGGGATGGGAAAAGTAGGGTTTTAAGCCATAGAAATTATGTATAAATATGTAAAGGGTGGGGAGATAGGGGTTCTCTACATGCACTGTCGAGAGTTCAAATCTTTCAAGAGTTCCTTTTTTGTAAGAAGAGTGATAGAATAGGCTGAGAGTGAAAGAGTCTATGTCTGAATGTAAAGGAGATGTTACATAGAGAGAGAGAGGCTTGCACTGCAGAGAGACTAGGCTAGATGAAGTAAAATAAAGCATGGTGTATCTTTTGTAAGCATAGTGCGAAAGCCTGAGACAATTATAGAAATAATAATAATGAATCCAACCATTATGGACGTAGTCCAAATTTGGGTGAACCACGTTAACTACTGTGTTTACTTATGTTTTATGTGATTGATCATGGATACCTTTTTGATGTATTTTAGACTAGATTTTTCTTCTATGTAATCACTGCACAACATATATGAATGCTACAGTAAATGGTTTATGTTGAAATATGAAGTATAATGGTAATATATAATTGAATTCACTAAGTAACCAAAGAAGAAAAAATACAAAATAACACACACATAATAGATATGTAAGAATGACAAGGATGATCACCTCCCATTCCCTCACTACTATAGAAACATGGTTCCTGAAGTCCTGATAGAGGCCTCAGATGAGACTTCACTTGCATGCAGATGATGCCGAAAGGGCCAATGGCTGAAGGGTTTTGTTGGTTAGGATAACTTGAACCTATTGTCTTACAACTGTGTGCCAACAAATGGTTTCGTTGTTGGGACCCAGAATATGTGATTGAGGGAATGTTTGGAGGCTGACTAAGAAAGAAAACTCAAAATGGATAGAAGGGAAGAAATGATACTTTGCTCTAAAGTAGAATAGGAACCCTCAAATGAGTGATGAGAAATGGATGCAAAGGTATGTTTACATAGAGTTGCATGAGATTTTCTTTGGCGAATTTCAAATTATTTTGACCGAGTGGTTAGAAAGATTAGTGGAGAATACTGGAAGGTACTGAAACACAACACCAAGCAATTGGACTCATGATTTGGCAAGGAATATGAATTTTGTAAATAATAAAACTTATCATGTAGTGGATTTCTGGTTGGATAGTATATTAGGAGGATATATTACAAAATTTGGAGTAGACTGTACTGAGTCATATAGTGTTGCAGAAAGGGGTTTCTTCAAAGGTCTGTGCGGAAGGTTCATGAAATCCTTGGGTACGTGGATAAAATGTTGTTGTGAGATAAGTGTTTGATGAAAATGGAGTATGATTGCTAAGGGGATTCATGTACATAGGGGAACCATGGGATGCCAAGAGGATAGTATAAGGAAGGGAGAGAAGGAAGGAAGAAATGAAGAAGGAAGGGAGGGACTGAGGATGAAGAGAATTAAAGAAGTTATATTAGAGGAATAAGATGAGTTTGGAGTACTGTGCAGTGGAATCAGGTACATGAGGAGAAATACTAGGGTTGAGAAAGGAGAGTCATGCAGTGAAACACAGTGGAGAGGACCTTGTGAAATAGTCCAAATCATAGAGATAACACACATAAAAGGAGAGGAAGAGGGGTTCCAATATAGTTCTATAATATAAGAGCCATTATTTCCTACTCATATTGGATCCTTTGTCGAATACACAACTCCTTGTGGATCACCACAATATGAGATAATAGTTGAAGAGTTTTCAAAATCACTTGTAGTTAGCGGAGGAAATCATAGTAGCAATCAAAGAAGTGGAAGCAGTGTGCAGATTCAAAGTCAACCAACATTGCCAAGAGGAGTTACTACACAAAGAAACATGGTAGGGGTAGAAAACACCCTTAGACTACCTGAGTTCTAGGGATTTGGGTCAGAGGACCAAGAAAAACATCTATTTATCTAGGAGACAATTTTGGCTTAAAATAATGTCCAAGATGAGGCTATAAATATTGCATAGTTGGAAACAACATTTAGATTCCATGTGTTAGTTTGGTACATGAAGCTATAGATTACCATGCCTAAAGGACAAGCCAAGACTTTGGTGGATTTAAGACAAGCATTTTTTAAGGAGTTCAAGAAGCCAAAGTTCGAGTTGTAGTATATTACATAGTTGAAGGAAATCAAACAGGTGTAGAATAAATCAGTCTCGGATTATGACTAACATTTTAAGGATCTGATGGGTAGATTGACATTCCAGATCCCTAATAAACAACATCAAGAATTGTTTATTGTAGGACTTCTACCACACATTCATAGGCCATTGATTCAACATAAGGTTGTGTCAGAACCTAAAGCTTTGTATATTGCAATGAAGTTGGAAGCATCACCTGTAGGAGACAGTGGAGGGATGACACACCTTCAGACACAGTTATTTTCTTTGATGATTCAACTCGGAGAAATTACAAAAGAGAAGGAAAAACAAGGACATGTTTGGTGTACCAAGTATAGGATCGAAGGCCACCACAAGGAGGAATGCCCAACATTCACGTAGTATTAGGCGACTGGAGCATTAAATAAATTATTAGGAGGGGGATATTGTGAAATGTGAAAGAAATGGGGACACCATCCGACTAAATTTCCATTACTATAGAAGTATCAAAGTACACCAAGGAACTTATTTTTCAATTTTTGCAAGTCATTCGGGCATGAAGAGAAGGATTATCATGCATTCAATTTGATGAGGGAGCACACTTCAGATATGTACAGGATTGAGGAGGATAATGTTGCGACAGAAGGAGGTGGTACACATTATAATAATTAGAGAGGATTTAACCTAGGAAATAGAGGAAATTTGGGCAAAGGTCAACGCATAGGAAATTTTGGCAGAGGAGTAAGAGGCCCGATAATATGTTACAATTGTAATCAACTAGGGCACTTATCTCATGATTGCATGAATCCATGTACAATGTGCACATACTATAGAGCACTAGATCATGCGATAGAATATTGTCCTCATCTACTTGTGAAATGGAAGGCAAGAGGAAACCAAAACCACAATCCAAATCAGAATGTACATAAAATATCAGTTGAAAAACACAATGAAGGACCAAGAATAGTGGTTGTTATGTGAAGAGGAGATAGAATAGTGGTTGATGCAACAAATGGAGGGAAGAAAGTTGAGCAATGGGTAAGGAAGTCAGTAGGATGTATGCCAACCTTTGAACCTCAACAAGAAAAGGAGACATATCGAAGGGAAATAATAGGAGACATATCGAAGGGAAATAAAAGAGGTACTTGGATAGGATTGGGGAGAATCAACATCATATGTGCCTCATTTTGGAGATGTGTTGGGCCAGAGAAGCCAAATGGGAAGGTAAACACTCTAAGAGAATTCTTGAGCAGTTGAATATAGATAATGAAAGATGAAATTGCGCTGAATGCACTATATGAAATGATTGATCACTGCATGCAAGGAAGGGAAACTCCCTTTGCACAGAGGGTAGTGAATGAGGTACTGTGAAGAAAGAGGACAAATGGAGAATTCACCTTAAATGCACAGATTGGGGAATACGATGTGGATAACATTATTTTAGACTTGGGATATTATGTGAATTTATTACCAAAGCACACTTGGGAGATGATGGGTGAACCCAAGATGATCTAGTCTCCTGTTCAGTTAAGGCTTGAAAATCATCACAAGATAACACCAATTGGTCGATTAACAGAAGTACCTGTGAACATAGACGGAGTGCGTAGTGTGGTATACTTTGAAGTCATTGAGATTGTGGATGATAGTCAACCATATACAACATTGATGGGACTTGAATGGGAATTTGATAATCAGATGATCATTAATCTAAAGAGGAGGGAAATGGTATTTGAGGTAGGAGACTTGAAAGTTACTACACCATTGGACCCAATATAAGGAACGAGGTACATAGAGCCAACAAGAGGGAATGACATTGACAACTTGTATAGAATGACTACATGGATGGACGATTATGTTAACTCCACTACAAATGGTGCGCTAAATTGGAGAATTATCAATTCCTATGCATCTGATTCATAGGAAGGATTGGAGAATTGGCAACATAGGATGCATGAAGTATCAACTAGATGATGTGCATGTATAACCCGATCATTACGGTCGATTGGAGCGGAATTGTGTGATCCACCTAGGTATGATGGATTGATTGATATAAGATTGTTTGTAAAGGAATTTGAATTGCAGGTACCCAAATAACAAAGTATATTGGCACTAGTGATTTTCCTAAAAGAGACTCTAACCAGACGGTTGGTTGCACAGAAAGAGGGAATGGAAGACTGGTCGTAGTGTAGAATACTGATCTAAGTGAGGTTTGGAATGTAGGTAGAAAGTATTGTGCAAAAGTATACAAGGGAGAGTGACCCATCATGTCACATTGAGCAGTGCATAACCTTATGGAGTTTAGTACTAAAGACAAAATGGATGCACAAATTTATACATACATTGGACACAATTACAAAGAACTCGTATTTGGAATTGGAAATGCACAGAGAAACAACAAAATGGGACGAGTTGGTTTAGAGGTTCAAGGTAACATTTACATTTGAACATGAATACCCATCAATATATGCAGCGCTACATGCTATTCGAAACAAGATATTCTTAGAAGAAGGGTCGATCAAGGTGGTACTACTATGCGATGTGGACATAGATGCTATGAATGTCTAGGAATTACTAGAGTGTTACAATGTTACTAAGGAGGAGCATGATGAAGAAGATCCTAGGAAATTGAAGGTACCAGAAACAAGAGGAGAACGAGTAGTAGAAGGGCTAGAGCTTGATTTCGATGTGTACACATAACCAATAAAGACACAAAAGGTAAACATTGGGATGATAGAGAATCCAAATTTTCACATATAGTGGATTAATAGAGTGATGAAACAGTAGAGAATATTGTAGACTTACTATGCAAATATTAGGACCTATTCCCAACTACATTTTTAGAAATGAAGGGGATAGTTGGGGACTTAGGCGAGATGAAGATTCTTTTGAAACCAGGTGCTAAACTATTGCGATAGAGACCTTGCAGGTTAAATCTGAAGTACAAAGAGAAGGTGACAAAAGAAATAGATAGAATGTTGGCTGCAAGGATCATTGAACCAGTGGTGGAATTAGAGTGGATAAGTCTAATGTTAGTGAAAGACAACAAAACAAGAGGAATTAAGATTTGTATGGATATGAGGAAGTTGAATGATGCATGTTTACATGACCCATTTCACACACCATTCATAGATGAGGTGCTAGAGAACGTAGGAGGGAAAGAGACTTATTTTTTTAAAGATGGATTCTTAGGGTACAATCAGATAAAAAAATCATAGGAAGACTGGTACAAGACTACTTTTGCGACAGAGTGGGGAAGTTATCAATATACAATAATGCCCTTTGGATTGCAAAATGCCCCTATAGTTTTTTCAATAGTTTTGGTTGCAACGTTTAAGGAACTTATTCATAAGTTACTTGAAGTATAGTTATATGATTGGACTGTGTTCAGTTTACTGAATGATCACATAGAAGTACTTAGGTTAATGTTGGATAGGTGTAGACAATGTAAGATTTCTCTAAACATGAAGAAGTGCATTTTTTTGCACACAGTTTCAAATTTTGTTGGGCCATGTTGTATGCAAACAAGGATTACTAGTGGATGCATAAAATATTTCAGTGATTATGGATTTAGAACCACCTACATCAGTCAGACAACTGAGGGAAACTCTGGATCACATAGGATATTACAGGAAGTTTATCAAAGGCTATGTGTAGATCAAAACACCTATGGAAACATTGTTGAAGAAGGAAGCAAAGTTCCAATGGAATGAGGACCGTCTGAAGGTTTTGGACACCTTAAAGAAAAAAATAGTGACCACACCAATTTTAACCTTTCTAGATTGGAACAAGGAGTTCCATTTTCATGTATATGCATCAGCCATAACATTTGGAGCAATATTATCTCAACGAGGGGAGGGAGACATAGATCACCCAATTGATTTTGCAAGTAGGAAGTTGTTCATAGCAGAGAATAATTACACCACTACAGAAGAAGGATTGGAAATGGTATACACATTGCAGAAGTTCAAACATTATTTATGTAGTATACCTAAGGAGGTACCCAATGGGAATGTGGTTATGTATTATTAGTGGAAGTCGTTTAATATATGAGAATGTGGTCATTCAATGTAAGGTGGACTAGGTCCACTTTATTAATAAAGGCCCACTATGGTGGTTCGATGTAATAAATGTGAGAAGGCTCTCTAGAAGGTTCCTATGAGATAGAGAGAGCTATATAAAGAATAGTAAGAAATGTAATGAAATATAATGAAGAATATTGTGAATGTATCAAACATTGCTTGATGAGTGTTATTATTCCTTAAGGATTAATATATGGCGTTACCTTACATCAAGGGTTTTCTCTATTTCTTGTGTTCAATATTTGATAAATGGTTTGGATTATTCTTGTTGATATTGTGGGTTTATTTTGAGAGTTATCTTGAGATCTATTCAGGTACTTGACAATTGGTATCAGAGCACTTTCCTTGGCCAAAGAAGGGAAGAATTGTTTGCTCTTTTTTTTAGATATTTTCTAGGGAAAAAGAGGGCGAGACTCTTCAAGTTCAGATCTGAAGTTTTCTGAGATAAATTTAGAAAGAAAAAAAAGGATATTTGAATTCCTCTCGGAAAAATACCCAATTTCAAAAAAAAATTCAGCCGAAATGGAGTCCGAGAAGTAAACTTATGAGCATTTTAAATTCAACACTTTTTCAGGGCTTTTCCGGAAAAAGATGCAATTTTTTGCAGTAAGTTATTTCTACACCTTAGTTTTTATTGAAGATCTATTCAAAGAATGATATTTTTTACTGGAAGAGATTATGGCCCTAGTATTCAATAATTTATACAATCTCACAAGTCATTATGGAAAGAGAAGTGGAAATCTTTTGTAGACTGGGGTTTCAAAGGTGATGCTCTCATATGGTGGAAATCATTTGACCATTTTGAGTGGATGTCATTTTATGAGGAAGCACTTGAAAATTTACTTTTAGAAAAGTGGTCTCATACAAAGATTAAGGATAAAGACATCACCAAGAGTTTATTTTCATGTGGAAAATCTATATTACAAGTTCATGGTTATATTCATAAAGAAAATGACACTATTTCTATTAACCCTAGTTGCAAACAAAATTTTATCAATATTCAGTTGCTTAATATATTGCAAGTTCCTACAAATAATATTCACAAAACACAGGTTGAGGGTGAAAATGTTAAAACTTTTAAAGATTTAGAGCTCAATATGGATAAATATGTGTTCCATTCAGATTTTTATGCTATGGATATGGATGAAGTGGATATTATTTTCAGATATCCTTGGATAGAATCAGTGGGTACCATTAATATTAATGTGTAAAAGAAGTTTTTGAAGTTGTGGTACAAGAAAAATAAAATAACATTGCAGGATGTGTCTCTTAATAAGAAAGATAGGCCCATAGAGGCTAGCAAAGTAGTTATTGTCAAGTCCGAAGTTGAATCAGAGGCAGAGTCTATAGAAGGAGATGAAACAAAACTACAGGAAGGACATAATCAAGAAGCTAAGGAGGCCATTGACTCAAAGGCAAAAAGTGTTGCAGATTTGAAGAAAAAATAATAGATTCCTACAGTTGTTGTATATTTCCATCCACATCATATAGAGAAACAACAATCATCAAGGTAAGGGTGTGTGCATCAACACATTTATGCACGAGCAGGGCACCAAGCACGAAACTGATCAAGAGGTGCATGGATTACTACCGACACTACAGGAAGAGCTCAGGCTACAAAAAAAATCCCATGGCAACCCTGACATGATGCAGAGAAAGATCAAGGTGGAAAGGTGGCAAATGTACATCATGTTCGACTTCCATTGGGATGGATGGATGGTTGTACTTGGTACCAGTTGGCTACATTTCTTAGCTGGTCATATTGTATGGTTTATTCTCACATTTTGAGGATGAAACATGTGAGGGGTGATGGAATGTAGTATACCCAGGGAGGTAATATGGGATACCTAGGGAGGTACCCAATGGGAGTGTGGTTATGTATTATTAGTGGAAGTCATTTAATATATGAGAATGTGGTCATTCAATGTAAAGTGGACTAGGTCTATTATATTAATAAGCCCCACTATGGTAGTTAGATGTAATAAATGTGAGAAGACTCTCTAGAAGGTTCCTAGGAGATAGAGAGAGCTATATAAATAAGAGTAAGAAATGTAATGAAATATAGTGAAGAATATTGTGAACGTATCAAACATTGCTTGATGAGTGTTATCCTTCCTTAAGGATTAATATATGGTGTTACCCTACCTCAAGGGATTTCTCTACTTCTTGTGTTCAATATTTGATGAATGGTTTATTTTGAGAGTTATATTCAAATCTATTCAGACACTTAATAATTTATTGGGTTCTCACTTTAATATGTACACAAACCATTACGTACTAAAATAATTAGTGAACACACCAATGTTGGTGGCGAGTGTTGTTCTTGAGTCTGTACTTAAGGCTTAAAAGTATAGTGTCAAGGCATCCGAAAGTGGGTGATAGGTGTAGAAGAGGGAAGCGTAAACCTTAGGAAAAGGAAACTAGCGTAGATTCCTACGTTGGCGTTGTCTAGCTTCCAACTGTTCCTGAATAGTTATGTCTCGTTCAATGGCTATCCATGATTGTTTGAGTTCGTTCCGGTTAGTTGTCGTTTTAAGAATGGTGTCAAAGAGGTTTAAGGAAATGTGTGTTTGGTTCAATAGTCTGGGTTCAATGTTAGGTTGAGTTGGTACAGGAATTGTCATGGGGGAACAGTGAGGGTAGGAAAAACTTTAAGAAAGGTTAAGTGTTGTCTCAGTTTGGTCTTATAAAAGAGACTTACGGTTGCAGAAATAAAATATGGATGCAAATCTAAGGCTCGTTCCCGTAACTGTATTATATTTTAATAAAAGGTGTGAGATGGGAGAAAAACATTGAGCTGTTTACAGTGTAAGGTTCCTACCAGGGGAAAATCTCACAACATAAACGGGAGAGGAAAATATGTAAGAAAATAACCAATGTAACAAAGAATATACATAGAATTCTAAAAATGCAGATTGGTCTTACACCGTTGATAGCTGGTGCAGAGGAAAGACAATAAACAATCACAGAAAACCCAAATTCATTTGTTATAGTAGTGGTCGTACTAAATTATAACAAAGCACATAAATTATGAATATGAATTGCAGTGTAAAAATGAGATACAAGGAAGCAAACTTGTAATACAGAAGTGACGGAATTGAGAATCTCCAGATCTGCTTGTATTAACTCTCAATGTAAAAACTCTATTACAAATGACTCAAAAAGGTCCAGCCTTGTTTATTAGTTTCTGGGATATATTTATACAATTTTTACAAAACAAATAGAATCTCAATAGTCACAAAATTTTGGTTATGAACGAGAAGAGAGCGATCGCTCCATTTCGCCTATTCTGTCTTCACTTGGTGCCAAGTATTTGTCGTCGCGCGGACTCGGTGTAGGTGATACATCTTTCCACTAGCTGGGATATGAGCCGTGATGGTTCTGCTTGACAGCTGGCCTCGACGAAGTAACATTCTAGGGCTAACTACTGCAAATTGTCTTCCATTTGTGAGTCGATGATGTCGAGGGCACTTAGTTGCGCACTGGGCTTGATCATGTACTTATCAACTTGGACTATGTCCACCATATCCATATGAGAGATATCAACTAAATATCTTTCTCCCTTATCTTTCAGATCAAGTGAGATCTGTTCCACATTCATTTGCATCAGCGCTTCGACATTGCCTCCACTGTCGATGCCCAGAAGCTCGCCGTCTATATAATTAAAAGCTTCTTCGAGGGAGTTGGTTACCTTTTGGGCTTGCTCCTTGCCCAAGGCAATGTTGTGCTCCCAATCCTTCAACAGAATATTCCCTCGGGTTTGGTCCGAAATGGTGAACTTGGGAGTACCCACCTAAACCCGATTGTTTGTGGCTATTACCGCCTCCTGGAAGGCGACCCAAGCCACTCCTGCATCCCTTTCTCTAGCCGATAGGTTCTCGAAAACCTGATTTATCAACAGACAGTTTTCCCGGATCGCTCCCACCTTGGCGAGAAAATTCTGTTGTGCTGAAGAGATTCTTCTTCGAATCTCAATAGCTTGGGATTTAAATATCCCGATGTTTATCATTCTGCTCTCAGTAATCTCTACCCGAGCCTACAGTTGTTCGATCAAAATCCTTTGTTGGCTCGCCTGCGTTCGACCATCTCGAACCACCAACTGTGCTTGCTTGAGCTTAGCCTTGAGCACCTCTATTTCAATTTTTTCGGCCACCCTGGCCTATTCTATTTCCACGCTTTCCTGACCTTTAGCAGTCTTAGCGGTTGTGGCCAATCTGGCTTCAAGAGTCTTGATTAGGCGATTCTTTCTTTTAAGTTGGTTCTTCAAAAGTCTGACCGAGAATTGATTTGCCGAGGCATACGCTCCTAGCGTCCCTGCGATTTCGGTGGTGAATTTCTCATTCTTCTTATCTTTTCCATCTGTCATAACTTTATACTTTTTGGCAGTTGACTCTCCGTCCTCGTAGAATTCTCTTTTTACTACTTCTTTTCTCTTTTTATCAAAGAAAAACTCGTTCGAAGGGAGTTCTTCTGCCCTTATGGGCCTCATCTCCTCATTGAATATCCATCCTTCTTCTATA
Source organism: Picea engelmannii (assembly GCA_009831015.1). Lineage (NCBI taxonomy): Eukaryota > Viridiplantae > Streptophyta > Pinopsida > Pinales > Pinaceae > Picea > Picea engelmannii. The sequence continues at coordinate 206,876 of ML778696.1, read as the reverse complement.
TTTCCCTTCGTCGACTGCAAAGGGGTGAAAGATGTGATGGGTGCTCCAATCTGTTTCGCTGATTTTCCTGGGGTGTCGACCGGGTCCTGCTTCTTTGGTGGTTCTGGGGTCTTTATCTCGATCTCCGGATTCTATTTCTTTGGTGGATTCAGAGCCTTTGCCTTCGATTCAAGATTCTTTGTTTGTTCCTCCTTGTCCTGGTGTTTTCCCTGGTCAGAAGTTGCATCTTTAGAACCTTCAACATCCTTTTGTTTCGTCTCCGAAATACCGAGACCCTCACTGCGCAGTACAACGGGGAGACAACTACGTCGGTGTCCCTAGAATTTCAATAGCTCGGCTCTATCGTCGATCACCAAAGATTGAATCTGGGCTAGAACTTCCTCATAGGACCTTGCTCCTTGGAAAACATCATCCGAGGGTGAATTCTCATGATCAAACCTTTTTAGCCCGCAATTTTCCAAATGATTGCTCACGACCCTCTATGGATCGTGCTTCTTGTATTCAATGGAGACCAAATTTAGGTCTTCCAAGGCAGCGGCCTCGGCTTTGGCATGACCAAAATCTAATAAAGAATAAGAATTTAAACGAATGGGAAAAGACATCCATACCTTCTTCGAATACCCTTTGAGCTCTTTACTTACATCGCCAATTACCATCTGTCGAGTGACCTCGCAACAAGACATCTTGTCAGGAATGAACAATGGCAGCGCATACGAGGGGAAAAAGGCTCCGAAAACTCTGAGATATGAAAACTCCACCTCCACGTACCAGTACGCTATGCTGCTCAGATTTGTCTCAATGTTGTCCAAGATACGAGGTGGTGGGTGACCAAAAATGGTAATATGCAGGGGCACCATCACCCAGTTAAAAATTTCATATGTGAACTTTTCTACTTTATTTTCCCATAGCTTTTCATGGTATACATGTATGGGTTTATCTTCAACTGGAGTCCAACCCCAACTCATTAATGGGAATGGTGTCATAGAACAGATTGCGTCCATGATGTATGTAGACATGAAGAACGATGACGCCTTCCCACTCTCCTTCTTCTCCCGATACTCTGTGACCCAATTGGCCAAGCTATCCGAAAGCATCCTTGCCCTGTTAAAAGAGAAACCTTCTGCGACCTGAAACATTAGAGGCACCCACGCTAGGTAAAAATGTGATGTGTCCTCTCTCCCATATAAACGGCATGTCATCATGGCCACATATTTATACTGCAGTTCCAACAAAGCGATTGAATAAACACCTTAGTCATTAGCTCTAAACTTTGCAGTGCGTGAAACCCAATCCTTTATCAAACCGGACATGGTTTTATCATACTGAGTGCACTCCTTCTCCTTGAATTTCTCCAGGAACTCAGTGTCATATGTGTATTCGGACGTCGCAGGTAGCTTATACATGGTTTGCAGATGCTCAGGTCTAAAAGTCCCTATAGTGACTCCCTGCTCATTCATGATAATCCTGGTTGGTACGTCCACATGATCCAATGCCCATCGAACCATGTCATAATAAGGAAGCAACCATGGTCGGGCTTCTACTCTGTGAATTTTGGATTGGATTACTATTTTGTACTTGGTGTTTAGATCATCTTTTTCATTGTCGTCGGAGTCGTCGGAATAATCCACCAATTCTGATTGCAGAATGTCTGAAACAAATGACCAGTTAGGGACTGAGTCAACACTATGGGGCAAATTATCGGAGACATTATCTAAGCCTTGTCCCGCGACCTCAGCATTCACCTTTGCTTCTTTCCGTGGAGCCATGGCTAAAGCTAGCATTTTATCTCTTCTTCGATAGAACTGCGTATACATACAGAAGTAAGTTCACTCAGAAGTGATGAGCTCTGTGTGCTATGAAAATGCATTTGTTACAATGAACTGCAGCTCTTACATATATTTGAAAAACTCGGTACCTTTCAAAACCAACCTGTCAATTCAAAATTAGAAATAAATTTATGCCGTAAAAATCCGATCTTACACATAGATTTACCCTATTTCCCCATTAATGCCATAAATTTTGGCGGTTTAAAAGTCAGTTGGCATGTGGAGTGAAAAGGCTTCTTATAGAATCATGCAAGCATCGAAACGCGGGATAAGTCTTGATTTAACTTAATTAATCCAAATCTTGCCATGTTAATCAATTTCTCGCTATTCGTTATATCGTGAATTTTCTATAAACATTTTGAGTTTCCAACTCTCGAGACCGCGAGGAACGATTTTGGTTTAATTAAAGGTAATCACGATTTGGGGCTCGATTTATTTTATAATCATTTTATTCGCCATATAGAAACTCAGAACTTCGAGGATAAGTTTCTAGGGGATTTATATGTCGAGTTGCAAAACCGTGAGATCGCGATAACAAGGTTTAATTAAGGGGAAGATAATCTTGGATTAAGTGATTAATTAATCATGTTATAATTACATTGTGACTTCGCGGGTCAGGGTTCAAAAACTGTAACTTTTGAAAAAGGTAGTGACGAGTGACGAAATTCCGAGAACAAATTTTACCACGGTTATCTTTTTTCCTTTAATCCTTGACCTGGGTTATCAAGACAAGACCTCATGTCCTCAGTCCTCGGGGCTGTAAAAGTAAAAATTTTGGTTTGGCGAACACTGAGGCGCGAAACCCCGACGACGTCTAATAATGAGTTAAAATTTTTACCCTAGTGATTGTCTTAAGTGAAAATTTAAAACGACTTCGTTGTTTTGTGACTCGGGATGTGTGAATTCATGAGTTATAGTATCTGACCTACGAGATCCCGAAATAGAACAAAAAGGAGGAAACCTTCTTACGAAAAGTAGGACTTGTTTTGAGGGTAGAAGAATTATAGTTGCTTGTGTGATCAAGCTCTTAGAGATCATCGATCTCTCGGAGGGAAAAATAAAACCACTTTAGATTTCAAGCATTGAAATGAAAATTGTGACGGGTTAAAAACAAGGGCGGCTCCAACATAGGCTCCAACTAGGGATCCCGCCTTCCTGTGAGGCGGGAAGAACAGTAGACCATGTGCCAATATTGGGCAAATGGAGTCAAAAAATCAATCAAGCAGAAAAGTTCCAATGAAAGAGGATCAAAGGGGGGAAAAGATTCTGTTCTTTACCTTGAGAAGTTTTTTCAAAATCAGATACTCTTTTCAAACACAGTTGTAGTCCCTTTCACAATTTTCCCTTTCCCACTACTAACTTTAGGTATGTTTTAAGACAATTGAAAAAATCCTAGGAGACTCAACAAATCTTGTGGCTCTCGTCTTGCATCAAAAGAATGAGATTACATGTTTTTAAATTGGGGAGTCCCGTCTGAATTTGGGATGTGGATCAGGTTTTAGAAAGTGTAGGTTACCAGAGTAGAGTGATATTCATGTATAACAACCTTACAGATATCTCAAACATTGCTTCACTGCCAGCGAGCCTGTTCAGTACCCCGGTGAAGTTATCTGGCCCCTTTACTGAATTTCCTTTCACCACTTCAGAATATATTTATGCATTTAAATGCTGAGATGAGGGAAATCATTTCTGAATTTCCTTTCATCGTCTCTTGGACTAGGAGGGGGCAATCATTTCTGAATTTCCTTTCACCACCTGTCTTATAATTTACTTTTTTGAGCGCGAAGATGGGGGCAATCAGTTTGTATCAGGGCTTATATCTGTGTAATATTTTCCATTAGAGGTCTGTCAACTCACTTTGATTACTCGGTACCAACCTTCCCTTGACCTTCACAACATCTTCGTTCTTAGGGAGAACAAGGAAAATAACTTTTTAAGGGCATCCTATTTCAGCAAGCTTTAATCCTCCGATACCATTGAAAAACCTAGGAAGGTTAGGATTTCTCTAAAACGTTCCTTCGCTTAGTAGGGGATCAAGTAGTTGTGAAGACCTTCTTTCTTTTCACAATCTGTTTTGAAACTCACGAGGCTAAAACGAAACTTTTTTATCCTTTTGTAATGAAACGAAAAGATGGTGGCTTATCAAAGTTAGACCCGAAGGCAGGCATGGCGCTAGGTAGCGATTTATTTACTGGAAATACGGAGGTCAAAACAACTCAAGACTGACTCTGGTAGATATCTTTGGGAAAAGTTTATTTTGACAGATTGTTTTTTGATTGAGTGTATCATTCAAAATATTTTAAATCAAGCCAAGCAATAATCCGGTTATCTAACCTGTTAGCTGATATTGCAGTTTGAATGACATTACCTCAGTTTCCTTTAACAGTCTTTCATAACATACGTTTTTGAGAAAGTTCCCTTTTACCTTTTCATTTCACTTTCTTTGAGCAATACGAAACTATTCTAGGTATCACCTGTTTTATGCCGATCCAGTTCTGACACCGACCTATAGATTACTTTTCCTACTAGTTTTCGTATGCATCTGGACTCCTCTAAAAGCGAATATGAATCTTATTGGGAATGTGTCAGGAGTTTATGAATAAAAATTGAAAATCAAAAGCAAGTGTTTAAATGAAAATATATGTATGTACAAGACATATATAATGAAATTTATTTATTTACGATTTTATTTATTTATTTTTTTGATCTGGTGATTGTTACGTCATGTAATGCTTTAGATACCACCCATTGACAGGGGCATTGAGGACTTCTCCGTCTAAATTTTTCAGCAGGAAGGAATTTTTCCCTTCCAGAGCCGAGACCCTTAATGGTCCATACCAGAGGTGGTCAAATTTACCATGCTTTGCGGCCTCCTCTTTTCTTGCATCCCATCTTAGTACTAAATTGTTTGGAAGGAATTCCCTGTCCTTTGCCTTAAGGTCGAACAATGCTTTCATATCATCTTGGTACTTCTGCATCTTTTCATCAACTTCAACTCTATGTTGTTGAACCTCAATCAGCTGGTTAATTCTCCTGGTTACATGATTGGGTTCTTCATTTTGATCCTGCCATAACTTCATCATGGGTAGCGCTAGGTTTATAGGTAGAATGACATCTGTCCCATAGACCATTTGAAATGGTGAAATGCCAATAGACCTTTTAGTGCTGATGCGGTTTTCCCATAATGCGTATTTCAAGTGCACATCCCAAGACCTTTTATTTTCATCCAGTACTTTCTTGATTATGTTCACCAGGCTCTTGTTAGATGATTTGACCAATCCATTCCCCTAGGGGTAATATGCAATGGAATGGACGAGAACGATATTATACTTCTAACAGAAGCTGATCATAGCCATAGATTTAAAGGCCTGGGCATTGTCGGTAACTATATTTTGGGGACAACCAAATATTGACAAAATATTGTCTTCCAAGAAATCAATCACCACCGAGTTTGTTGCCCTTTTGGTTGGAATGGCTTCCACCCACTTAGTACAATAATCTGTAGCTGTTAAGATCCACTTATGTTGAGCATTGTAATGGGGATTAATATCCCCTATAAATTCTAGAACACATTGTTCAAATGGAGCTTCATCTTTGACTAGAATGAGTGGTAGTGCAGGGAGTTTCTGTTTACCAGCAAATATTTGACAAGGGTTGCAGGCACGCACTTTGGCGTTGACGTCCGAAAAGAGTTTAGGCCAGTAATATCCCGCCCTCAAGATTTTGTAGGCTGTATCTCTCCATGCGTGATGCCCCCCACAGACTCCCTTATGAAATTCATCTATAACCCACTGGGTTTCTGATTCTACTAAACAGACTAGCAGGAACACAAGCGAATCCTTCCAATATAGATGGCTTTCGGATATACAATATTTAACTGCATGGATTTTTAAGGTTTTGCATTTAGATGGTGATAGTTTATCTGGGCATTTTAGGTTCAACAAGAAAAACACTATGTCTTTGTACTAGCCAGATGATAAGAACCTCTCTTCGATCTGGTTTGGACTTGTTTCTTCATCTAGTTCATTTAGGTCTGTGTCTTCGTCGCTTCCTTGCAGGAAATTGATATCGAGAGCCCTAAGATTAGATTCAGCTAAGAGTTTGGCTAGGCCTTGCCCTTTTATCAAATGGTCGGTTTGACTTCCAAATCAAATTCTTGGATTTTCACAAGCCATCGCCCTCTTTTTCCATCATTGTCTGGCTGTACCAATATATCTTTCACAGAACTAGTAGGCATGTACGTGATAATTTTTGAATGTAGTGCATAAGTTCTGAATGCCTTTAGTGCTTTTACCATCGCGTATGCCTATTTTTCTATTATGTCATATTTTATTTTTGCGTCCCTTAGGCTCTTGCTAAAAAACGCAATCGGTCGTTCAAATTCTTCGTCATCCTTTTGTAGGAGCACCGCGGCGATAGTATGTTCAGAGGAAAACGAGAAGATAAGAAAATATTTTGGATAATCCGGACTTGCTAACATAGGTTCCTCGCTTATTACTTTTTTAATATGCATGAACGATGCTCTAGCCTCAGTTGTCCAATTTACTCTGCTATCCTTCTTCAACATTCCTGTGATCAATTTGACAATCACAACAAAATTGGGGATAAACCTTCGTAAAAAATTTATAGTTCCTAAGAAAGATTGAATCTCTTTTACATTTCTGGGAATATTTATAGTATTTATTGCTTCAATCCTCTTAGGATCAACCCTGATCCCATCTCTAGATATGATATGGCCCAGAAGCTTACCTTCTCGCATAGAGAAATGTGATTTCTTTGGGTTCAGAGATAGACCAAACCTGCGGCAATTTTCGAAAGTCTGTTTCAGATGGACCAAGTGTTCTTCGTCGGTTTTAGAAAAGACTATCAAATCGTCGAGGTAAATGACTAAAAACTTGTCTCTTTCTCCTACAAAAGCGATGTCCATAGCATGCTAAAATGTAGCCCCTGCATTCATCAAACCAAATGGCATTTTGTCATACATAAAGGTACCCCATGGCGTGGTGAAAGCAGTATTTTCCCTGTCTTGTTCGTTCATGGCGATTTGGTTATAACGAGAGAACCCATCTATCATAGACATTCGGTTTGATCCAACTACTTTTTCTAGTACATGGTCCACCTTGGGCAGCGGGTAATTATCTTTGAGAGACAACTTGTTTAAGTTTCAGAAATCCACACACAATTTGATTTCCCCGTTCTTCTTCCTGACTGGGACTAGGTTAGCTACCTAGTCCGAGTATCTCATAGGTATGATTATTTTCGCATCCAAGAGTTTTTTAACTTCTTTTTCTATCACTGGTAACAGAATGGGCTTAATTTGTCTAAGATTTTGCCTAAACGGTTTGACCCCAGGCTTCAAGGGTATCTTGTGATCGATAATGGAAGTGTCATACGTTTTCAATTCATCATAGGACCAGGTGAAAACATCTTTATATTGTCTGAGTAGGTCTTTGTACTTGACATTCGCTTTGGGAGGAAGGAACTTGGATATTTTTACTACCCGGGATTCTTCTTCAGTTCCTATATCACAGTCCTCCACTTCTTCTGGTTGGGGCTGCAAAGTGGATTTTACAGGTACATCGTTCTAATAAAAAATCCTTTCCAATGGAATCAATCCTTTCGAAATCTGATTGCTTTTAAGGACCAACATACAATGATCGACAATTTTTTCTTGGAAGGTTTCAGGGTCTTCCCCTTCTTGCATGATCCACATTGAATCATTTTTATTTTCTTGGTCAGCATGAGTTTTAGAGAATTCGCCTATTGCTGCAAGGAATTTCTTAATTTGTTCATCATCTTCAAATACTTGCCAGTGTCTGATATTGTCTGGTATGGAGGGTTTGCATCTGATCTCAATGTGATACTTCAGTTTGAAGGTCGTGGGGGGAGAGAAGGTTGAAGCTGCCTTTGCCAATGCATCAACATGTAAATTCTCTGCGCGAGGGATAAAATGGATATTCACGGATGAGAAAATTTTTTCCATGAGATCCCAAGAATAATTTCTATACACTCTTAGTCTGGGATGCCTGGCTAGGTACTGACGGTTTACTTGTTTGACTATTAATTCTGCATCACCATATACCTCCAAGTTTCTTATATTTATCTTTTTGGCAACCTCTAATCCTAAGATCAATGCTTCATATTTGCATACGTTATTAGTGTAATCTATGTCGCACTGCAAACGGTAAGAGAAAGGAACAATGAAATTACCTTCAGGCACCACTAGAAGCACTCCAGCACCTGCCCCTTCAGAAGATGAAGCACCATCAAAATACATTTTCCAGAGACCAGTACTACACAAATCCTCTGTCATGAGGTTTAACTCCTCTTGCTTCATATCGATTTCCCCTGGACAACTATCCAGACCATCATCAAAAGACAAGATGCAATTTCCCAGATCTTGGTCTGCAATGTAAATAGGGAAGTTATTTGGTTTTGAGGGTCACTGACCGTATATGCTAATATTGTTTCTCTGTAAAACCGAGTGAACTGACCACCGAACACAGGGATTGTGGCATAAGTCATGTCTAACTGAAGAGAACCCCCCAACTTGGCTCCCCATGACCTCAATAACAGCATGCCATACTTAGGGGGGATATCTGCGATAACCACATCCATCAGGATACTCTTAACCGGGACCTGCGCCAGGGTAACTACCAGATCTTTTATCATCCCCATACATTTAACCTTCCTGGAGTCAAAAGAGTACATATTTACATAAGGTCTTGTGATCTGGAGACCCATCTTCTCCATTATAATCTTAGGCATAACATTATGGGAAGCTCCGGAGTCTAACATACAATTATGCAATAACTGATCATATACATTCAGAGTGATATAAAAGGGAGCAATGTTGTATTTGGACCCTTCAAAATGGGGACCAAAAGTGATGTTAGGCCTATCATCTTCCAAGTTTATAACATTAGACTGGCTTTCTAGTTCAGAGACACCTATCATTTTGGTAATTTGCTTGCGATAAACGGGGTTTTTTGCTAATTCCACCAAAGGGATTGGTATCTTAATTTTGTTTAACTCATTTTCACAACTGAAAGCTCCACTCACCTTGTCTGTCTCTCTGGTTGAGACTTCCGAATTCTTCCTTCCAGACTTATTTTTCTGGATAGCTTTATCATTCATGGTCCTAGTTGCAAATGTATCTTTATTTATGGGTTCGGTCTCCCGTGTTTGAGCTTCAAATTTTTCCACCTCGAGCTCCTGAGTTCTTACTCTTCTAGTTTTGTTGTTGGGTAATGGGGTCTCGTTTGAAGGAGGCTCGTAACTTGGCCTCTTTGAAGGATTTTCTTGGGTTGAGTTGTGGAGGTTGGCTTATTCTTATATCTTAGGTTGTACTTTGGTTGAAAATCGGCCATCATTATCTCGGTTTCTGGTTGAGATTCACAGAGATCAGTGTGATCACCTTCTTCACCTTCATTTGACGATTGTGGTGTGTTTAAAGATTTTTCATAGTCCTCGCGAGTCAGATATGGTTGACTACAGTCATCACCGAAGTTCTTGACATCATTATCTAAATCTCCGTAGTCTTGAAAATCGTTTTCTCCAATAAAATTTTCAGTCTTTAAAGGAGCTTGTATCTTTTGATCCTCATTTTTTATTTGCCTCTTTTGATTAGGAGGGTTTTTCTTCCTCTTGAAATCTTTTTTGGGGTAAGAGTCAGCCTTGGCCTGTTCGAGTTCCATTCTGGCTATTTTATTTGAAATCTCTTTAATCACTCTATCCATATCGTCCACCCTATCGTCTGAGGATCTATTGGACCCTGAAGGTCCTTCTTGTTCTCTAAATCGCTTGGTCTCTCGGTTTCCAGTCTCTAATATACCCTTAAGTTTACCCGAAGCCATCATATTAGATTCTATTTCTACCGCATCGTCCTGCATTCGGTTTAAGGTGGCTCCCCTTCGCTCTCATAGAAGGAGCGCAAAATCAGGCTCGAAATCTCTGGTGAAAGTAACTTTGGCCGCGGGTTGGGATGGTTTGACCTCAGCTGGGATTTTATTGTACAATTTGTTGAATCTCTGAATGAACTCCATGACTGTTTCTGAGTTCATTTTCTTCAAAGACCTGAATTCGGTCAAATAATAGAGATGGTCTTTTCTCTCACCCCGTTACCTGAGGAAAGCATCTTCCAAAGTGTCATATGATAGGATAAAAGATACGGGTAGGCTCCAAAACCAAGTTCAGACCTGGCCTTCAAAAGTTTGGACAAGGAGTCTCGAATAGACATCCTCGTGTTCGATACCAAATATATCACCAAATTGGTTGAAAAAATTAATATGTTCGGCCGCTGTCAGATCCCCCTCTCCGGTGAATTTCGGTAAATTTTTTATGTAATTTTCTGGAAGATCATGTAGGGGGACGGGAAATACTAATGGGGCGTATCTGGCTGCGAATTTCGCGAAAAATATGGGAGGGGGGGCAGCCCCTTGACCTCCACCTCCTCCTAGAGGGACACCTCCACCTCCTACTAGAGGGACACCTCCCCCTCCTCCTCCGATAAACCCTCCGCCTCCTCCTATAAACCCTCCACCTCCTCCTCCGACAGTTTCCATCGTTGTTTGTGGGGAGTTATACAGGGGGTTTTGGAAAATTAAAAGGGAATCTTTAATTTCTTCGCGAAGAGGAAGGTCTGGTGAGGAAAGATAAGGAACGTGAGGACTGAGTGAAGTTGAGGGTTCAGAAGGACTCTCAGCCTTCAGTGATGGGATTTCAAGTTGGTAAACTGCAGCAGTTGGCTTAAAAGAGCCTCTCGCCTTTAGGATTTTTTCGGGATCGATAACAGGTGTAATCTTCTCACCATCCAGGTTTTGTCTGGTATTCCTTCGAACGAATGCCAGTTTATTTCTTCGTGGAGTCACCAAGTGAAAGATAAAAATCCTTAAAAGGTGTGTACTCTTTGTTCACTATCAAAGGGTAACACTTTCAATGAAAAACAATTGTCGTTTTCCCAGGGAAAAAGATTTCGTAACTTTGGTCCCCGACAATGGTGCCAGAAAGATGTTGTTCCTGAGTCTGTACTTAAGGAATAAAAGTACAGTGTCAAGGCATGCAAAAGTGGGTGATAGGTGTAGAAGAGGGAAGCGTAAACCTTTGGCAAAGGAAACTAGGGAAGATTCCTATGTTGGGGTTGTCTAGCTTCCAACTCTTCCTGAATAGTTATGTCTCGTTCAATGGTTGTCCATGATTGTTCGAGTTCGAACCGGTTAGTTGTCGTTTTAAGAATGGTGTCAAAGAGGTTTAAGGCAATGTGTGTTTGGTTCAATATTCTGGGTTCAACGTTAGGTTGAGTTGGTACAGGAACTGTCATGGGGGAACAATGAGGGTAGCAAAGACTTTAAGAAAGGTTAAGTACTGTCTCAGTTTGGTCTTATAAAAGAGACTTACGGTTGCAGAAATAAAATATGGATGCAAATCTAAGGCTCGTTCCCATAACTGTATTATATTTTAATAAAAGGTGTGAGATGGGAGAAAAATAATGAGCCGTTTACAGTGTAAGGTTCCTACCAGGGGAAAATCTCAGGACATAAACGGGAGAGGAAAATATGTAAGAAAATAACCAATGTAACAAAGAATATATGTAGAATTCCGAAAATGCAGATTGGTCTTACACTGCTGATAGCTGGTGCAGAGGAAAGACAATAAACAATCACAGAAAACCCAAATTCATTCGTTATAGTAGTGGTCATACTAAATTATAACGAAGCACATCAATTATGAATATGAATTGCAATGTAAAAATGAGATACAAGGAAGCAAACTTGTAATACAGAAGTGACGAAATTGAGAATCTCCATATCTGCTTATATTAACTCTCAATGTTAAAAATCTATTACAAATGACCCAAAAAGGTCCAGCCTTGTTTATTAGTTTCTGGGATATATTTATACAATTTTTACAAAACAAATAGAAACTCAATAGTCGCAAAATTTCGGTTATGACCGAGAAGAGAGCGATCGCTCCATTTCACCTATTCTGTCTTCACTTGGTGCCAGGTGTTTGTCGTCGTGCAAACTCGGTGCAGGTGATACATCTTTCCACTAGCTGGGATATGAGACGTGATGGTTCTGCTTGGCAGCTGGCCTCGATGAAGTAACATTCTCAGGCTAACTGCTGCAACTTGTCTTCCATTTGTGAGTCGATGATGTCGAGGGCACTTAGTTGCACGCTGGGCTTGATCATGTACTTATCAACTTGGACTATGTCCACTATTTCAGGATAAATTCGTGAGTGCGGACACAGACCAATCTCCCTAGATCCACCTGGATCTAGAACAAAGCAAGATAGAATACTACTCTTTCCCTAGATCTAGAATATTGAATGGACTAAGAGAAATGGATAGTGGACATACCTTATGAACGCTCTCCTTAAATATCTGTTGTTCCTCGCTCCTCTTTGATGCTCTTGTGCCGTCCAATCACAACAGTACAAACCAATCGAAGTACAAGCAAATTAATATATTCAATACCTAGTCTATACATGTGATCAAGGAATCATGTAATAAGATGACATCATCATTATGGGAAAGGGACATATTCATGTATTGAATTAACTGAAAGAGAAATATACAACCTGAGCCTTGATGTCGTAGATCTCCTTTCAATGGCTTCTAGTTCTGACACACACACTTGCTCATGCATGAAGAAAATCAACTACTTGTGATGATCTTGTTGTTGTCTCTATCTGCTGCAGCATCAATTCTCCATACATTCATCTACCAACTCTCCAATAAATCTCTCAAGCTTGCCCACTTCTTGTTAACCCTTTCCATGAGTATTCTCATCAATTTATAAGAGAGAATAGGTTAGTTGCTAGGATAAGACTGATCCCAATAAATCTGGAATGCTAGCTTCTGAACAACCATTCAAATACCAACTCACCCTTCTAGAAGATTCCCTTCTAGAATGCTCGAGAATCTTAACTCTTTCCTTTGTAAAAAGATGTCCGCACCCTGGAAATGATTACAGTGCGAAAAGTTCGCACCCTAGTTGAATGCAGCATGCGGGAATGTATCATTCTTGCAGGAGAGTATATATGCAGCCTACGAACTATCTTGAAAACATGATTTCTGGAAATAGATAAAAGCAACCCTCTTCAGGAAGGAGTTCTTTAATGAGGATTTTGATTTGATATCATCATATCATCATCATGACCTCATCACAATGACCAAAATTGTGGATAACAGAATGCCCCCCAAAGTTTGAGAGTGAAACCAGTGACAGTCAATAGACTTTGTAAGCTGCATGTGTGTGTCAAGAACCAAAAGCACATCTAATCAGAGACCTGCAAACACCCAAGCATCAGCAGAAAATCATATATACCAATTCCTGAGGTAGGCATTCCCATACTCGGATCATAAACTGATGACATCAAAAAAGGTCATGGCCACCAATCATACACTGTGGATCCATGCAATCATAATGCAGCAGAGCCACCTGAATACACTGTGGATCTGTGTGATAAAGAATCAAGATGACATAGCCACGAAACATACACAGTGGATCTATGTGTCACAAAAATATACATACTCCATCGCAACCTGGACTATGAAAACAACATCCAGGGTCTTCAATCTCATCACCTAAAAGTACGAATCTGACCATGTGATTACATGTGTCGAAGTCGAACATGGTAGACACCACTTGATTACCGGTCATTGATGTATACCATTAAAAAGCGTGAGGGAAACCACCATTAATGTCAATGACTCCCAAGGTACTATAGTACAATCCATCGACTGTGAATAAATGAGTTGATGTCGAACACCCGACGGAATCTCTTGATCAGGGGTCAATGACGTAAACCCACTGTCGAAAGTGAGAAACTTGCCATTGAGGCATGCAAGCTTCAAGGTACTAAATGATTTCTAAGTTTTGACTCTGGATAATGTGCTGAAGTCGACGGAACAAAACTCGTCACAGGAGGGCCTTGATTTATCCCCCATCAATGACACGAAATGAGTAACAGAGTTTGATAATGAAACAGAGCATGTAGTAATTGAAATTTGGACACAGGGAAAGCCGACACAAAGTGAAAGGATAACTGCAGATGGCCGACTCAATAGAGGTTTCAAATGGATAGCTCTTGAACATATGCATGACACGACCAATGATTTGGCAACATTGACTCAAAAACGACACATGGAAAGACCTTGTAATCAAATCGAATGAGAGGAAAATGGATTTCCCAAACCGACTTTGGATGATGGATAGGGGGTGTCATGTTCAAGAGCGACACTTACTGCCAATTAACTCAAAGATGAAACATATCCCTTTCCCAAATTTTGCCCCACCATTTCTGGCAAGTACCTCTTTATTTTTATGCAAGCTTGAAGAGGATCACATATGCTTGTTGATATAAGCTCATCCTTCGGACGAGTCCCTCGGAGTATTTTTAATGAACCCTAAGAAGGAGTGGCTCGATCCCATCATGGGTCTGTCAATGTTTGTTTAACGAGTCCAGAGACAGAAAACTCGAAGGTTTTTCAAGATTATAGAGTTTGGAAAAACACTTAAAAAGAGAACTCTCTTAGTGCCTTTTTCGTACAATAGTCCAACGAGACCGAAAAAGGGTTAAACTATCGCTCGGAGGATGCATAAGTTCAAATACTTTAATGAGTGTGAAAATAGCAAGGTCGCTCGGCAATCTTTTCATGTTTAGGGAGTCGTGAAAAGGGCTTAAAGTCAACTCCAGGGGGGCTCCTTTTTCGTGTAACCACATCGAGCCCAGAAAAGAGATAAAACAACGCTCGATCACGTTCTAAGTTTTTCACAAGTGCTAGAATGGATAAAAGGGACTTGAGGTTTTTAGATCCAAACCATAGAAAACCAAATAAACACTCCATACTTCAAAAAAATTTTGGTCCATAATCATCTCATTAGGTACCTGCGGTCTTTTTACTCACTTTCGCATTAGTAATTAGTGTAAAACAACGAATAAACATGAAAAAACCCACTTTCACTATGGTAAAAAGTGAATAAAACATTTTTACAACTCATATTTACCATATGTTTTTATCCATCCACCATTTTAGTGCAAAAATTACCATTTTACCTCCAATCTTCACTGTCAATTTCCGAGAGCTTCGGGGCCTCATTTCACGAACCGTCTGGATCAAACTGGTAAGTGCTTAATTCCCTAGCCTTTCATGGTTTTATTTTATGATTTTATTGGTTAAAAATTAAGTTTTTGATTGATTTTTGAAACCCTATGCGCGTGAAAGGATTCTCGCAGGCTACCCATACGGGGCCTGCGAGAAGTCCTTATTCCCGCAGGCGGGCTTACGGTAGGGTGTGGGAAATCCGCACTGTGCATTATATCCCACCTGCGAACGGCGCAGAGTCAAATTTTTGTGTAATATATTAGCCAACAAAAACAATTTTCTCATATTTCAGATTACTAATTATCTTTATATGATTACCATGCAGGTTAATAGTCACACAATGGTGCTCGAATGGAGGGAACGTGAACACGAAGATGATAATGCCGCTGCCAAAAATAACCCTCCAACCATTGTCGCTTTGAGAGATTCCAGTCTCTTGAAGTACTTTTGGATACCGGGCATGAGAGCCCAAGTCCATTTGTTGGAGCATTTAGTCTGGATGTGGGATCCGGATCAGCAGGTGTTTAACGTCGGTGCCCATACATTGACAATAGATATTGAGGATATCTATTTCCTTACTGGGTTGTCACGACGAGGTTCTTATGTCAGTTTGACCGGCAGTCACAGAGGCGGTATGAAAATGAGTGAGTATTGCCGCGAGTATTGTGTGCCAGAGGCAGAAAGACAAAAGGGAAAGGTGGCCATTTGGGGAGTGACTGATATCACTCTCCGTATCATTCTCTTTACTATAGCTTGAATGGAAGGTAGTGCTACCCCGCACATGGCTTTACAAAGCTAATTTCAGTATGCCCTCGAGTGTCTTGAGCCCCGGGTTTTCAATTGGGTTGATGCAATGCTACGCAATCTTAAGAAACAACTGACAAAAAGCAGGCGCGGAGATCTCAAGCAATTTGGTTATGGTTCATTGTTAGTATCCTTCTTTTGTGAGAGGGTTCCAGTGTACAGACTTCAGGCAGATTGGCATTTCCCGGGTCCCAGAGATATACGGATGCTACGATGGTGCCAACTCATGGCTAGGCATGTGGCAGGACCTATCATCAGATATGAGGATCGTTTCTTCGACTGGCTCCAAGGCCAGGTTGTGATGATAGAGGAGTATGCATACGTTGGCTTGGACTTTCGAGGTGATCCTGACCTTGCCCTCCCTAAAGATGCACAGTGGGGAAATATTGGTAAGAAGTACACTAACTTTTTAAATTTTTAGATGTTTTTGTATTTTCATCATATGAAATGTTTTTGGTTTTGTAATTTTAACTGAAGACTAACACCAAATTGTATTGATAACATAGATGTTGGGGCACACAGACCAACTGGTAGCTCTCCTGTTCAGCGAAGAGGAGAAGCAATAGTTCCGGTCCCCCAGTATGCCGAGGACTACCTTACAGAGGAGCAGAACTTAGAGGGATTGATGCATGATGTTCCAGATATGCCCCTGGAGGAGATCCCCCGACATGATCAGCGTCATACTGTGGGAGTCTCGGCCTCTATGGGTCGTTTTCTCCGCAGAGTAGCCAGGACTTTAACATGCTATCGTGAACATCATTGATGTCATGATATCGTTATGTAGAAGCCGTGAGCTTCCATTTTTGATATTTTGGTCTTCAGACTCATTTTGTTAACACAGAATTTGATCGATATATATATATATATATATATATATATATATACATGGTTCCTACCGCCTTACTTTACATTGGTGTACATTTTAATGTGTTTAATTTATAAGTGATTTAAATGCCTGTCCAATACATAATTAGCTAACGCATCTGTCAATGTATTAAGACTTCTNGGAATGTGTTGATATTCTATATGATCAAAATGTCTTTCCAAGAGGCGAATCCATAAATATACCCTTAATAATGTAGGACTTCGAATAGAATAGACATTACTTAGTTGTAGCACCACTAGCTGTGAGTCAAGTCGCACAACCAAACGACGAATTCCAAGAGAGATAGCATCAACCAATAACTCAATCACGACGCTATACTCTGCGATGTTGTTGGTTGCTCGCCCAAGACATACACCTCGTAAAGATATAAGCTCGTTTGTTGGGGCATAGATAGCCCAAGCAGTGGAAGCTAGGTTCCAAGTACTACAGCTAGCACCGTCAGTGAAGCCAATATAAGGTAGCGAATACTCCGACATCTGACAATCAAACACAACGTAATTGTAAGGGTAGAGACCAAATAACGTCAAACTCAAAGCTAAAAGTACTCACACACACTCAATATGATACATAAAAATACACATACTTCATGCACAAATGACTTATGCATAGTACTTCTTTAAGTACAACCCATTTCTGGGTTCGCTCAAAGGTACCCCATCATAATCCACTAGCTCATATGCCCCCTTTGCCAAAACTTTGCTAACAATGTAAGG
>ML778696.1:173374-188028 GCA_009831015.1 Picea engelmannii | reverse complement strand
GCACCCTAGTTGAATGCAGCATGCGGGAATGTATCATTCTCGCAGGAGAGTATATATGTAGCCTGCGAACTATCTTCAAAACATGATTTCTGGAAATAGATAAGAGCAACCCTTTTCAGGAAGGAGTTCTTTAATGAGGAGTTTGATTTGCTATCATCATATCATCATCATGACCTCATCACAATGACCAAAATTGTGGATAACATCCACCATATTCATCTGAGAGATATCAGCTAAATATCTTTCTCCCTTATCTTTCAGATCAAGTGAGATCTGTTCCACATTCATTTGCATCAACGCTTCGGCATTGCCTCTGCTATCGATGCCCAGCAGCTCGTCATCTATAGAATTAAAATATTCTTCGAGGAATTTGATTACCTTTTGGGCTTGCTCCTTGCCCAAGGCGATGTTGTGCTCCCAATCCTTAAATAGAATATTCCCTCGGGTTTGCTCCAAAATGGTGAACCTGGGAGTACCCGCCGAAACCCGATTGTTTGTGGCTATTACCACCTCCTAAAAGGCGACCTGAGCCGCTCCTGCATCCCTTTCTCTGGCCGATAGGTTCTCAGAAACCTGATTTATCAACAGACAGTTTTCCCGTATCGCTCCCACCTTGGTGAGTAAATTCTGTTGTGCCGAAGAGATTCTACTCTGAATCTCAATAGCTTGGGATTTAAATATCCTGATGTCTATCGTTCTACTCTCGGCGATCTCTACCCGAGCCTGGAGCTGTTCGATCAAACTCCTCTTTTGTCTCGCTTACCTTCGACCATCTTGGACCACCAACTGTGCTTGCTTGAGCTTAGCCTTGAGCACCTCTATTTCATTTTTGTCGGCCACCCTATCCTGTTCTATTTCCACGCTTGCCTAACCTTTAGCATTCTCAGTAGCTGTGGCCAATCTGGCTTCAAGAGTCTTGATTAGGCGATTCTTTCTTTTAAGTTGGTTCTTCAAAAGTCTGACCAAGAATTGATTTTCTGAGGCATACGCTCCTAGAGTCCCTGCGATTTCGGTGGCGAATTGCTCGTTCTTGTTATCTTTTCCATCTGTCGTAACTTTATACTTTTTGGCATTCGACTCTCCTTCCTGGTAGAATTCTCTTTTTACTACTTCTTTTCTCTTTTTATCAAAGAAAAACTCGTTCGGAGGGAGTTCTTCTACCCTTATGGGCCTCAGCTCCTCATTGAATATCCATCCTTCTTCTATATTTCCTTGCGTCGACAGCAAAGCAGTGATAGATGTGATGGGTGCTCCAATCTGTTTCGTTGATTTTCCTGGGGTGTAGACCGGGTCCTGCTTCTTTGGTGGTTCTGGGGTCTTTATCTCAGTCTCCGGATTCTATTTCTTTGGTGGATTCGGAGTCTTTTCCTCTGCTTCGGGATTCTTTGTTTGTTCCTCCTTGTCCTGGTGTTTACCCTGGTTAGGAGTTGCGTCTTTAGAACCTTCAACATCCTTTTGTTTCATCTCCGAAATACCAGGACCCTCACTGCGCAGCACAGCGGGGAGACAGTTACGTTAGTGTCCCTGGAATTTCAATACCTCAGCTCTATCCTCGGGCGCCAAAGATTGAATCTGGGCTAGAACTTCCTCATAGGACCTCGCTCCTCGGAAAACATCATCCGGGGGTGAATTCTCATGATCAAACCTTTTTAGCCTGCAACTTTCCAAATGATTGCTCACGACCCTCTATGGATCGTGCTTCTTGTATTCGACGGAGACCAAATTTAGGTCTTCCAGGGCAGCGGCCTCGTCTTTGGCATGCCCGAAATCTAATAAAGAATAAGAATTTAAACGAATGGGAAAAGATGGCCACACCTTCTTCGAATACCCTTTGAGCTCTTTACTTACACCGCCAATTACCGTCTGTCGGGCGACCTAGCGACAAGCCAGCTTGTCAGGAATGAACAATGGCAGCGCATGCGGGGGGACAGAGGCTCCAAAAACTCTGAGGTATGAAAACTCCACCTCCACGTACCAGTCCACTATGCTACTCAAATTTGTTGCAATGCTTTCTGAGATACGAGGTGGTGGGTGACCAAAAATGGTGATATGCAGGGGCACCATCACCCAGTTAAAATTTTCATATGTGAACATTTTTGCTTTATTTTCCCATATCTTTTCATGGTATACATGTATGAGTTTATCTTCTACCGGAGTCCAGCCCCAACTCATTAATGGGAATGGTGTCATGGTGTCATAGAACAGATTGCGTCCATGATGTATGCAAACATGAAGAACGACGACGCCTTCCCACTCTCCTTCTGCTCCTGATACTCTGTGACCCGATTGGCCAAGTTATCCGAAAGCATCTTTGCCCAGTTAAAAGAGAAACCTTCTGCGACCCGAAACATTAGAGGCACCCATGCTAGGTAAAAATGTGATGTGTCCTCTCTCCCATATAAACGACATGTCATCATGGCCACATATTTATACTGTGGTTCCAACGAAGCAATTGAATAAACACCTTAGTCATTAGCTCTGAACTTCGCGATGCGCAAAACCCAATCCTTTATCGAACCGGACATGGTTTTATCATACTGAGTGCACTCCTCCTTGAATTTCTCTAGGAACTCAGTGCCATATGTGTATTCAGGCGTCGTAGGTAGGTTATATATGGTTTGCAGATGCTTAGGTCTAAAAGTCCCTGTAGTGACTCCCTACTCATTCATGATAGTCCTGGTCGGTACGTCCACATGATCCAACGCCCATAGGACCATGTCATAATAAGGAAGAAACCGTGGTCGGGCTGCTACTCTGTGCATTTCGGATTGGATGACTATTTTGTACTTTGTGTTTAGATCATCTTTTTCATTATCGTCGGAGTCGTCTGAATAATCCACCAATTCTGATTGCAGAATGTCTGAAACAAATGACCAGTTAGGGACCGAGTCGACACTACGAGGTGAAGTATCAGAGACATTATTTGAGCCTTGTCCCGCAACCTCAACATTCACCTTTGCTTCTTTTGGCGGAGCCATGGTTGAAGATGGTGTTTTATCTCTTCTGCGATAGAAATGCGTATACATACAGAAGTAAGTTCACTCAGAAGTGATGAGCTCTGTATGCTATGAAAATGCATTTGTTACAATGAACTGCAGCTCTTACATATATTTGAAAAACTCGGTACCTTTCAAAACCAACCTGTCAATTCAAAATTAGAAATAAATTTATGCCGTAAAAATCCGATCTTAGACATAGATTTACCCTATTTCCCCATTAATGCCATAAATTTTGGTGGTTTAAAAGTCAGTTGGCGTGTGGAGTGAAAAGGCTTCTTAGATAATCGTCCAAGCATCGAAACGCGGGATAAGTCTTGATTTAACTTAATTAATCCAAATCTTGCCATGTTAATCAATTTCTCTCTATTCGTTATATCGTGAATTTTCTGTTAACATTTTGAGTTTCCAACTCCCGAGACCGCGAGGACCGATTTTGGTTTAATTAAAGGTAATCATGATTTGGGGCTCGATTTATTTTATAATCATTTTATTCGCCATATCGCAACTCGGAACTTCGAGGATAAGTTTCTAGGGGATTTATATGCCGAGTTGCGAAACCACGAGATCGTGATAACAAGGTTTAGTTAAGGGGAAGATAATCTTGGATTAAGTGATTAATTAATCATGTTATAATTACATCGTGACTTCGCGTGTCGGGGTTCAAAAACTGTAACTTTTGAAAAAGGTAGTGCCGAGTGACGAAATGTCAAGAACAACTTTTACCACGGTTAGATTTTTGCCTTTAATCCTTGACCTGGGTTATCAAGACAAGACCTCGTGTCCTCGATCCTCGGGGCTGTAAAAGTAAAAATTTTGGTTTGGTGAATGCGGAGGCATGAAACCCCGACGACATCTAATCATGAGTTAAAAAATTTACCCTAGTCATTGTCTTGAGTGAAAATTTAAAACGACTTCGTCTTCTCGTGACTCGGGACGTGTGAATTCATGAGTTATAGTATCCAACCTAAGAGATCCCGAAATAGAACAAAAAGGAGGAAACCTTCTTACGAAAAGTAGGACTTGCTTCGAGGGTAGAAGAATTATAGTTGCTTGTGTGATCAAGCTCTTAGAGATCATCAATCTCTCGGAAGGAAAAAGAAAACCACTTTAGATTTCAAGCATCGAAATGAAAATTGTGACGGGTTAAAAACAAGGGCGGCTCCAATAGCGAGAATATTTAGATGGATACTGTTGTTTTAGGAATATGATTTTGAGGTTGTGGTGAAGCCATGGAAGTTGAATGCAGGACTAGATCATTTATCTCGAATACTATCAGGAGAAGATGCAGACAACTTAGATGACAACTTACCATATGCACATCTATTTGTAGTTAAATGGTGTATGAATACTTTATGGACATCGTGTAGTTTCTAAGTACAAGAATGGCCCAATCGAGCATGATAGTTGCATAGAAGAAACAATTAGTGGTTAAATCAATAGACTATCAACTCATTGCATGGAATTTATATAAATTATGTACAGATGGAATATGGCGGCATTGTGTGTTGGAACATGAGAGGCCTATGATACTCATAGAAGCACATGAAGGGATCGTAGGAGGAAATTACACAGGTAAAGAAACTGCACAATTTTTTTTGTGCAGGGCTCTCGTGGCCCACACTTTATAAATATGATAAACAATATTGTCAGGCATGTGATTGTTTTCAAAGGGTGGGAAATCCATCAAAGAGGGAAAAAATTCCTTTTCATCCACAGGTTACATTATAAGCATTTGATAAATTGGCCATATAATTTGTGGGGCCAATCAACCAACAAGCAAGAAGATTAGGGGAAAGGTACATAATCACTTCAATGGATTAGTTGACAAGATGGGTGAAAGTAGCACCGGTCATAGACTGCACCGTGAATAATGTCGCATGATTTCTATTTGATAATGTAGTCACACAATTTGGATGCTCATGCATATTCATTAGTGATCAAGGAACACACTTCTTGAGAAAAGAAATTGCAGCATTGATTGAGGAATTTCAAATTCATCATCAAAAGAGTACCCCATATCATCCTCGGTCCAATGGGACAGTAGAATATTTCAA
This sequence comes from Picea engelmannii, assembly GCA_009831015.1. Classification (NCBI taxonomy): domain Eukaryota; kingdom Viridiplantae; phylum Streptophyta; class Pinopsida; order Pinales; family Pinaceae; genus Picea; species Picea engelmannii. Next base: position 182,975 of record ML778696.1, on the reverse strand, counting down.
TAAAATTATGGAGAATGCATTGACAAATATATGTAATATAGGGAGAGATGATTTGGACTTAAGAGTTCTTGCAGTATTATGTTCCTTCAGGACTACAAGCAAAAATTTGATAGGGATCACACCTTTCAGGTTGGTATATGGGAAAGAAGAAGTGATGCCAATCGAGTTTATTCCACCTAGCTTGTGCGTCGCAACGATTACTAATATTTTGAACTCAGATGCAGTAGAGGAGAGATTATCACAATTGGTACAACTTGAGGAAGATTGGTTTATCACAGGTTTCCATCAACAAGTTTAGAATGAAAGAGAGAAGGCATGGAATGATAGACACATTAAACAAAAAAAATTCAAGTGGGGGACTTAGTATTACTCTATGATAGTAAGTTTATGCAACATCCAATAAAGTTTTGAATGCATTGGTTAGGACCCTATGTGATTCAACATGTGACAAAGGCAGGTGTTGTGCAGTTGGAAACCTTGAATGGAGAAGTCCTTGAAAGAATGGTCAATGGAAGTCGGTTGAATCTCTATAGAGACGGTCGACCATATACGTAGTAATCTAAGTTGTGTCAAACCACATGTATCATAGTAATTGTATTATAGTAGGGAGGTAAAACACATAAAAACAAATAAAAAGTATAAATAGGAAGAATGAAAAGAATACAAAGGGAAACAGAAAGAAGTATCACGTAGAAAAAGCACATATCGCACAGAGAAAGGGAACAACATAAAGTCATCCAAGTACACACAAAATTCTAGTGCGGGAAAATACCATTAAGGGCATTAAAGAACGAAAATGATAGTTAAAAATCCATAAATCACAATACGTATAGGAGACGCTTAGTCATAAATAGAAGGTTCCAATGAGGATTGGGACAGACTGGAAAATCCAAGGAAAAATCTAGCGGAGGATTGGCGTTAAAGAGAAAATAAGGAAAGTATTAATGGCAGATTCTAACCTGATTCAACACTTCTGGTGGGCATGAAATAAATTATAGAGCTATTGAAGGATGATAAAAGTTCCAAAGGGCCCGACGGAGAAGGTTGTTTGCAATTACTTAGAGTTGTGAGCATACAAAGGGAACCATAGCGAGCCAGAGCCGACTTCGAGCTCAAATACAACCTCACTAGAAAACACATAGAGCAAGAAAAGAAACCTGTCACACAGAACAATGGCCCCACCAAAATTTGGAGCACCATCAACATCAACACAAAAGAAATTGAAAAGACCACTAGTTGCACTAGGGGTCGAGGAAACACTTGGAGTTTTGGATTCACAAGAAAAAATTCATAGGGACTATATATCACCATATAAAGAAAAGGAACCTCATGTTAAATTCTATGCAGATGGAAAATACCCATTGGTTACAACACCAATCCCACCTGGTGTAAGTGTTGAAGGAGACATGCTAGGAAATATTTATGCCCTGAAGTTCACAGATCACGATATCACGGATGAGAATAAGTTTCCCGAGCTAGCAAAGGAAAAGTATTTTTTCACCAAGAGCGTACCAGGAACATGATAAATACTACTTGAAACACAGATGTGGGCAACATGACTTGAGAAGTCAACGATACTCAACCTACTAGAGATTACCCACTTTGAACGTAGCCTGGAAATAAATTCACGTGTCATGTTACTACTCAGTTGCGTCCATGGAGGAACGTTGTGTCTTGACCCAATCGTGTCGATTGATACCAAATTAATTGCATGGATTATAGGTTTACCAAAAGCAGGAGATAATCCAACCACATTGTTCAACAACAAAGAAGGAGAGAAATCACAATTAGAAGCCATGAAGGAGAAGTTTCACACCTTTAGGGGAAAAGATAGGTTAGATGTTGCGAACATCAACAATGAAGGTGTCAAGTTTGAAATATAGGTGTTGTCCTACAAATTGTTGAGTAAGTGTCGCAACGATGAAGTAGCGACCATAGTAATTACAGTCGTATAAAAATGCTTAGAGGGGGTCCAAATGAATTAGGCCACATTTTTGGTGAATAAGTTTTTGACATATTGCATAGATGCCTAGGAAAAAGGTAAATAATTTCATTATGCTTGGTTTCTTATTTTTATTACACTAGTAGGATGGAAGGAACCAAGTTATTACCAATGTATGAGAACAACCGATAGAGGTAATGTAGACGCATGATATGCCAACTTATGGCATACTCCAAATAAAAGGAGAAAAGAAGATAATAATGTTACATTTTATGTATACTTTGACTCAATCAGGTACATCATGGAACATACACCGCTCATCATAGTTGACATGATAAAAACCTACTGGGATATTGTGCAATTCAAATCAAGGATGCACCATATGTATATTCAAGTAAAAAGGTACCTTAGACACCAGTGGTTTCTTACCAACTACAAATTAACATAAGAGGATGTATGCATTGTCACTAATGATTGGTAAGACAAGTGGAAAACCCTAGTAGAACAAACGGGCTACTCTGAAGAGGAATAAGAACAAGACATGGATGAATAATAACTAGATGAGGGGTAAGGAAATGACCAAAACAATGGCATAGGAGATACACTTGGCCTATCAATAGAAGCGATGCATAAAACAATCCCCACAACAAGATTGAAATGAAAATCCAAAGGGAAGGGTCCAGCAGGAGGTGTGCATAAAAAGATGAAAGAGCATAGGGAAACCCCTTTCTATAACCTGACCGGTGACGAAATGGACTGAATTGACTACCAAGTAAGGGATGTCACAGAGGAGGCCATTAAAGAAGAAACAAGGAAACAAGCATAACTACATCACCAAGTACAGACAGAATTAACACAAGTGAAATAACTCTTGGAAGCAACCAGAATAACACTAAAGTGCAGATTGGGGGAAGGACCATCTATAAATCTAGTAGAGGAAGCGTAAACTACCAATTCACTCATGACCAAGCTAGCAGTTGGGCACAAAATGTTACAAATAGAGACAGATGTAGTCGATTTCCCAATGACCAAACTGCAAGAACAAATGAAAACACTGAGTCACTTGAACATATTTGTGTCATGGATGCCTATACACATACTATAGAGCTTGCAAGTAGGTATTTTTCATGAGATTAGGCTCTATGCGGATGAATAAAACTAAGAAATGACCAAAGTGATGGATGAAAGGGCTCAATTGAAGCAAGAGTATGCAACTACGCAATAACAAAAGAGTGAAATTGAAGGAAAAGTGGATAGAGTGATGAAGGAAAAGAATGAGGTTGAGGAAAGGGCCAAGAAATATTTGAAGGAGAAGGATGAAGCCAAGATAATGGCGTAGAATACACAAGTAATCGTCCAAAAGTTGTATAAGGAAATTCCATAAGTATTGATAGTAGTAGAGGCTACTATGGAAGAGAAGGTATTGAGAATCGAAAAATTCATCAGAGGCTTACACATGAGAATTGAGGACCTACAATTGTGCAGTACGCTAGGAACACCATCGGAGAAAAGAGTAGGAAGAGAGAGAAAAACAATGAAATCCATATGAAACATAAAGAAGTTGGAGGGAGAATGTGCAAAGCTCTACGAAGAAGGTGCGAAATTATGGAAATACCTGGTAAAGGATCCATAAATGAAGGTCATGGAAGAAAAATTAAGGGATGTGCAAGAAAAGGAGCAAAAAAATTCAGAGAGAATAAACACCCTTCCACTGACTGAATGAATGACAACCATTTTAGCATAGAGGTATTCATACATGGAAGTTGAAGAGATGCGGGATCAACAGAATATACTCCAACAATGATTAGGACCATTGCAAGAAGAAGCACTGAAGGTGATAGGATAATTGGCCACTGTGTAGGGCAAGGTGAAGCAAACAACACATGAAACAAAAGAAAATCATGTGTCCCTAATTGCGCAGGGTGTAGAAGAAATTGTAGAAACTGAGGCAGATATAATAAACGAAGTTGTGACAGTTAAGGATGCCTCCCAAAAGTTCATCAAAGCATGGAGGAGCACGTAAAATGCCTAAGTGGCTTTGGACGTGCCATAGGTGAGTGTTGGGGGCATGTTGGACAAGCATTGTGGAAATAATATTCATGAAAATACTAAGTATGAAAGATGTGTTCAACAAAAGAAGAAGGAAGATAAGGTAGGAGAGGAGTGTGTAGTAAAGGCACATCTAGGCTTAGGAGTGCTTAGTTGAGGTACATTTAGGAGTATATTGCATAGTAAGAAGAACAAAGCATAGGAATAAAGAAGAGAATAATAAAGAGAAGAAAGTGGGAGAAAAATAAGGATAACAACTCGGCATGTGCTAAAAGTAGAAAGACATGTAAAAGAAGGAAGAAAAATAATTAGAGTGCAAAAACAACATGTATATGGAAAATAAGGAAACAAAATACCGATCAGCGAGTCAACATGAGTTTCCAGGAGTTGTAATAGGGTTTTGGGATGAGCAAAGTAGGGTCTTAAGCCCTAGAATTTATGTATAAATATGTAATGGGTTGAGAAGATAGGGGTTCTCTGGATTCACTGTCGAGAGTTCCAATCTGTCAAGAGTTCTTTTTTTATAAGAAGAGTGATAGAATAGGATGAGACTAAAAGAGTCTATTTATGAATGTAAAGGAGATATTGCAGAGAGAGAGAGAGAGGCTTGCATTGTAGAGCAACTAGGCTAGATGAAGGAAAAGATAGCATGATGTATCTTTTGTAAGCGTAGTGCACAAGCCTAAGACAATTATAGAAAGAATGATAAAGAATACAACAATTGTGGACGTAGCCCACGTTAAATACCGTGTTTACTTGTATTTTATGTGATTGATCATGGATAATTTCTTGATGTATGTTAGACTATATTTGTCTTCTTTGTGATCATTGTGCAATAGTTATGAATTTTAGAGTAATTGGTTTATGTTGCAATCTGAATTATAATGGTAATATATAACTGGATTCACTAAGTAACCTAAGACAAGAAAATACATAATAATGAGTGCAGAACAAATAAGTGAGAATCACTATTGAAGAAAATCAATTCTTGCACCCCCAATAGATGCCTCAGGTGAGACTTCACTTGCATGTAGGTGATGTTGAAAGGGTCGATGTCTAAAGGGTTTTTTTGCTTAGGATAACTTGAACCTAGGGTCTTACAACTATGTGGAAACAAATTACATTATGACTACTTTTAAAAGGATTCCCATCCATCTATGTATAGACTGTTGCAATTTGGTCTTTCTAGCTATAAGGACAAGGACAATATTGATTATTTTCTAAGGAACCTAGAGTGGGAACTAGTTTCCTCTTTTTCGAAGGCCGACCTCTAGATTCCCCAGTCTATGTAAAATTTTCAGTTTTCAGAGGTAATACCATATTTTGATTTACAATTTTTTTTTGTGATGGAATCAGAGGTAAGAAATATTTTGAAAGAGGAAAGGGTACATTCATTATTTCCTCCTCATTCTTCCTTCTATGTAAAATTCCTTTGAGTTTCCTTTTATTTCTTGTGTTCCTTCATTCCAAAGTTCCATTGGCCATGGTGTTATTGTTTTTTCATTTTTTCATAGATATGGAAAATATTTGGCAAACACTAAAACTGTAAGGTTGAAGAGTTATGCTATTTACTTTAATGTGCTAATCTAGCTTCAATGTATTTCATCTTTATAATTTATTTTAGGGTTGGAAATCTAAGATATGAACTAATTATATTTTTTTTCCATTATTTTCTTCCTACAATATGAGTTGCTTCAACATCTTTGGGATTATGAATTAAAGAAGGAAAGTGTGAACGAAAATGAGTTCCATTTGATATGAAAATGGATAATATATTGATTTAATGCATACTATTGGCTGAAATAAAGACCTATGTTCCAAATGTGTCTAATAAAGATCCATCGTAGTGTAGATTATCAACATTGTCAACCTTCCATAGGAAGGAGGTCTCATCCAAGGATTATTTGAATTTAACTTTAAATATAGTGTAGGGAAAATGAAAAATGGTAGTGATGAAATATCCTATAACAAAATCATATCCATGATCGATATTAAGTTCATAATATTATTAAGGATATGTAAAAGAAATGTATTCATCCACATGCATGACAAAAATAAGAGTATTATCCATGTAATAGACAATGATAAAGAAAAAAACAAATCCTACAACCATATCTTCTATATTCGTAGAAACATAGATTGCATTAATATTAATACATAGAATATCACATGACCATAACCATCATACATAACAATAAAATAGGAATCTACTACAAGAACTAAAGCATAGTAAAACACAATAAAATCTGTGGACTCTTAGGATCACTTAATGATAATTAAAGTAAAGATTTATAGGCCTCAATGGGTGGAAACAGAATAATATCTACAGAATTATAATGGACACTTGTCATCTAAGCTTTCCAAATAAGATATACAGATTTAGTCTTAGTCATGTACATATATAGACCTTGTTTGTTTCAATGCTTGATGTCTTTTTTAATAGTCTTTTCCTTACTTAGACTTCCTCATATTTGTTGCATTTATAGTTCACATACATATGATTTCACGAATAAAACCATAACTTATACAATTCCTATTACTCATATCTATAGTTAATTAAAAGAGGGTGAGAAAATTTACCCTCAGCAATCCCCAACCACACTAACAAACTTATCTCAAGTTAGAATCAATGGATAAATATGAAAGCTATAGTCAAGCTACTAAAATGGGTTTAATGGGTGAGTTATAAATTGAGGAAAAAGGGTTGGGTAGGGATCTTGCAAGGTAGCATATAAGTCAAGCTTACCACCTAACAAGTAATTATCTCCTTGACCATCGATTTGTCCCTAGTAATAGAAAGGAATTTTGGACCACATGTACACTATGATAGACAAACATTGGTCAACCCATATTCTCCATAGACTTAAGAGCATCATATTAAAATATAGGTTTATTGGCAAGTAAGGTATTTAATCTGATGTTCTAGAATTGAGTGCACAAATTATTAAAAACTAAATCCTAGATTTTGGTAGTCTCTGCAACATTCTTTAAAAACACTACAATTCTTTCTTCATTAGCCTCATCTACTACAAGTTTATCTTTAAGGACTTGGGCAAGGTCAGTGCACACACTTTGGTCTACAATCATGATGAAAAGGATCTCCTTTCCTATCCATTTGTCCCTAGTTGCATCAAGAATAGCCATACCAAGTACACTTAATGCTAGACACAAGTTGGTTTCCCTAATATTCTCCATGGACCTAAGGGAATAATATTCAAAAATAGGTTTTGTATCTAGTAAGGTATTTACTCTAACATTGTAGAATTTTGTGTACACACTTTATTAAAAGGTAAACCTCATATTTTGGAAGTCTCTATGACCTTATTTTCTACAAAGATTGCAATGCTTTCTTCATCAACATCATCTTCTACAAGTTTCTATTTCAATGCTTACACTCTACTTTTCATTCCTAACCAAAATAAATTGTTTTCACACCGTCTTACCAATATTCTAAAAAGTATTATACAATTAAATTGTTAGCATCCAATTTCATTACAAATGATATATAATTTTCACTTTGAAAAAATGTCCACATTTACTCTAAATAATACACAAATAAGGTCTCCCTTATTAGTCCCTGCCAAAGGCTTGGGACTATAGCGATGAGTTGCTCATTGACTCTCTATTAGTTTATAGTTGACTTTAGATTTTTGTTTTATATCAAATGTGTAACATAAGAAATCAAAATATATATATTTTTTAATAATAAAATAATCTATTTTTCTAAAATTTGATTGGCTGATATGTTTGATGTGTTATTGCAGGCTTCACGTCTTTCAATGTAAACACAATTAATAGATTTGACAATTTCACACAACAGAGCAGAGAGGGAAGGGCCAATTGTACTGTGGTCATAACAATACGCAATGGCTTGAATCTGCATACATGAGGTACAAGTTATGGGTTGGAGGGTTTCTTGTAATTTGTGATCTGAAGGCGGTTTCCTGTGGTTTCCTGGTTTCCTGAAGGCGGTTTCCTCATGGCGCAAGCATTCCAAGCTCGTCCAAGAATGCAAGGTCGTGCTGGAGAAGCTCTCGGCTACACTACCACCTGCCGAGCAGCAAGAACAGCAGATGGAAAGTCTTTCTGTCACCCCTCTTGCCGATGGGTCCGTTTCCTTCAGCTTGGTCGATGCAGAAATCATACTGCAGCCCCTAATTGCGGCCTGCGATTCGGGTTTCGTGAAAATGGTGGAACTCGCCATGGACTGCATACAGAAATTGATAGCTAACGGTTATATCAGGGGCGAGGCTGCTACGACCGGTGGCCCGGAGAGAAAGCTTCTATTTCAGCTCATGGAATCGGTCTTCAAGTGCCACGATTTGGGGGACGAGAATATCGAGCTCATGGTACTCAAAACCCTACTTTCCGGGGTTACATCTACTAACTTAAGGATTCATGGGGATTGCCTTCTGTAGGCCGTGAGGACATGCTATAATGTTTACTTAGGCAACAAAAACGTGGTTAACCAGACCACTGCTAAGGCCTCTCTTACACAAATGCTCGTCATAGTGTTCCGCCGCATGGAGGCTGATTCGTCGACTATCCCCCTGCAGCCAATTGTTGTAGCTGACCTCATGGAGCCCGCAGATAAATCCAGTTCTGATGTTAATAATGCAGTGTTTGTACAGAATTTTATTTCTAAAATCATGCAGGATATCGATGTGGTTTTGAATCCTTCTCCGCTGAAATCAATTGGGGGCCACAATGGCGCATTTGATTCTACTGTTGTCGGGACATGCATTTGATTATACAGCAGTAGAATCAAATGCATGTAGAAGAATGAAGAACAAGAGAAGAACTTTGCAGAATAATGACATAGCTGCAACCATTGGTAGGACTGATATATTTGATTTCCTTGTTGATATTGTGCCTAGAGATGAATTCAAGGATGAGGGGCTGGTGATCCCCAGAGCTGCAGGTGTCGTGCCCTTCATGGGTCTTGGGGATAACGTGCCATCTTATTACTATGTTGCACAACAAGCTCCCAACATGGCTGCTTATGCCCCTCCTACTCAGCAAATGAGGTCCAAAGCACCTGCACCTCCTCATGGCAGCAGTTGAGGGTTCTTTGAGGACGTAATTAGGTGGGTATGTAGCTATGGCCATCATGTCTGAATCCCCTTTGTCAATAGCAAAGTATGAATGTTTTCTGTTTCAACTTTCATTTTTTATGTTTATGTCCATTTCTTTGCCTTCATGCCGATGAGTCCCCAGAGGTCTGATTATGATAGGATTTTGATTTGTTTATATTGTAGGACACTGTCTGCAGCGAGTTCCAGAATAGTTGTAGTGTTTCTATTTTTGGGTGGATGAATTTAAGATTGCTGTTTGCATATAAGCTCGTAGGATGGTTATCCTGGAATGCACAATGCCCAGTTGTAAAGATCTGAGACACAAAAGTAGTAGTAAAGTTCTGAAACCCCAAAATAAAGGAGATAAAAAGTACACTCAATTTCAGGAACAAAAAGGTATTTTACATGAATATGACAATTTACTCCATCTATATAGTCCAAAATTTGAACAGTAGCTCGTTCTAAAGTACATAGATGATACTACATACTGCAAATGTCATGGATTCTGGATTGTTGACAGCTCTGTTCCGTGAAA
>ML778696.1:159266-173324 GCA_009831015.1 Picea engelmannii | reverse complement strand
TTGAATACCCCAAAGTCAAACCCACATTCATTTCCAAATTTATTATTCTTTATCATATGATGTTGTCATGTCACCCACATACATGTTAACCTTATATTTATTAAGACCCAAAATCAAACCCACGTTCATTTCCAAATTTATTATTCTTTATGATGTTGTCATGTCATCCACATGCATGTTGACCTTATTTATTAAGACCACATACCCTTTCGTTTGAAATTCAAATGACCCATATCATAAATGTGTAACAATCATGTAATTTATTGGAAGTTAGTAATGCATATAAATGATGAGGAATGGCCCCATCAATGTTTTCATTTTAGATTTAATCAGCAATTATTTGACCCACACATTCATAGGAATGACTATTTTGGAACACCAAATAAACTACATAAGGACAACTATCTTACCCATTTTTCCATCTTCATTATTCATGTTAGAGTTACAACATGGAAATCCATTCCTCTTTGAGTGACGATCTTTTACGTATCATCCTCGCATATTCCACTTCACCTTTGGAGTTTCGTCCTACAAGTTTCGTCTAAAGTTACATGGAAATCCATTTCTCTTCGAGTGACCATCTTGGCATATTCCACTTCCCCTTTGTCATGATTGAGTAGTGCGTTTCATTCTGCAAGTTTCGTCTCCCACTAAGAAGATGTACTGAGATGTTACCAAAATGAAAAGATCTCAAGTGATAAAATATTTGGAAAAAAAAAATTGGATCGAGGTTACCATATTAATATAAATATATATTTTTTCTCTCCACTTTATAATAATAATAATAATAATTTATTTTTAAGGTCACGGCCAAGCCAGCACACCAAATTGATGTATGAGATCCCCTCGTTTATGGGACAAGGGACCTCCCTCCGCCCAACGATTTGACTGATAAAGTCTACGAAGGTATACATTTAAAAAAAATATTTAGAAAAAAAAAAAATCAAAGTTGCCACATTAATATAAATATATATTTTCTCTCTAAACCACACAAATATAAATATATAATTGGATTAATATTTTTATTTATTATTATAACTATTTTTTTTTCTTCCCATCCAAAATATTTATATCTCTATATATATTATTGGTTTAATCTTTTTATTCATTATTATAAATAAATGTTTTCTTGTGTCATCAAAACAACAAAATATTACCATTTGATTTGATTTTCATTATGTATGTTATGAAAATTGTTAATTATATTGGTTTCATTTCAAAGTTGATATTTAGTTGTTAGAAGATAGTATCTTCTTTAGCTTGTTTTCTTATTACATGAGTGTAATTTTTGCGAAACCCTCACATTTGTTGCAACTTTTTCCTCCTATTGTTTTATTAATGAATAACTTTTGAAGATCCTTTTGAAAACCATTTCACAATTACCATTTTTTCTTCTCGCTACTTGAATATTTAGTTTATCATCTTGTTGTAAAGGTTCGTCTATTAGAAAAGGGAATAGTAGTTTTTCATATCTATTTATGTTGCAATGATCTAGTGTATTATTGTGGAAGGATTATGTGTTGTCTATTTTGGATTCTTACAACTCTGGATTCTTACAACTCATAGAAGGGGAAGAATAGATATTGATTCTTTTCTCTTGGCTATTTAGGCTATGTTATGATTTGTTTGACTACTTTATTATTTGGTACTACATGTTTTGGTCTAAGTATCCACCTCATATTAGTCCTAAGTGTGTTCATTTTTCTATATTTTTTTAATTCATGTAGAATCACATGTTTGTTCTTCCTTGTTGTAGGCAGGGGCACAAATGCAGTAGAATCTATGAGGGGTACATGAAAAGCCCCTCTACATTCATGTGGTACAATTGTACATATTCAAGCAGATGTCTATCATTTTTGTGCACATTCTTGTAGCTATATATAACTTTTGTGTACAAGTGCACTAAAAAACCAAACACTCACATGTGGGTCATATTAGTTCTGGCATGTGTCTATTTGTAGCTTCTTTGTGGTCCTTTCTAGCACAATATTCATCCTCTACTTATTTCTACCTAATTTTATCTATTAGAATAGAAATATATGTTTCAAAAATAAAAAATAAATAATCAATCATTAATCCTCTTTTTTCATTTCAACTTTCATTTGCATTTTTTTTATTCTTGTTTGGATTCGATGGTTGTTAATTGAAATGGCCTTTGTAGCTTATTTTGGGATTTTGATCAGTAGTGTTAGTTGTTGAGTTCTATTTTAAGTGTATATGTAGTTTAAGAATAAAATGAAAGAGGCATTTGGACCATTTTTTTCTTTTGAAAATCACTGCACACATACCACACCCAAATCAACAGTTGTTATAAATTCACTAGCTTATGGCCTCTACTTAGCATCAATTTATGAGAGAGTGAAGCAAATTTGTGTCTGTGTGATTTCATTAAATGGGAAAATTAATTTAACTTGCATAATATGTTAAATGAGCCAACAATAAGAGATTTAATTTTGGGGTTTTTCTACCAAAATTAAGTAGATCAGGGCCTTGGTTGTTTGTTTAGTGAGTTACCTGTCATGGCACAAAAATTGAAGCTATAATTTGATATTTGAGTGGAAATTCCTTTGCATCATCGGGATACAATAGGGAAGACTCCCCTATATTTATAAATGGGGTGTACAATTGGAGAGGAAACCATGTGGACCGAGGTATCATAACATACGCCTCTGATTTCTATGAGGATGAATTAAAAATTGCTCACACAATATTGACTATTTACTGGATACTCTTTCATTTAGAAGTCTCCTTATAGTGGGGACCGTATCCCTTTCACATGATGTTTCAACAACAATAGTACCAATCGAGTATAAGTAACTCCATCTTTCTCAACCATCCAGTAAAAATAGGTAGCTTAGTGACCATTCTCCTAGGTTTCCACCCAAGGAATCTTGATAGAGGTGTTTTAGCAGCATGGTTTTTTAGAAAGTGAAATGTTCTTAATTAATGTTGATTTGTATTGGATCATCATATAATTTTTCATCTATCTTGGTACTTTCTAGGTGAAAAACAATTGGAGGAATTGGTTTCCAAGGTTATTTTAGTGGTAAGTCCCAATTTCGAAAATTGGGGTTTAGAACCTTTTAGAGAAATTTTGGGGAAATAAACTGTTCTTTTGGGGGGTTACAATGTCAAAATATTGTGCACACACCATTGACGATGTTATACACTCCAAGGCATTTCCAATGGTGCAACCCATTCCTTAATCACAGCTTGTATGTGAAAGTTATGCCTTCTGTAAGTTGACCTACCTTGTTGACCACCATGGTATGAGTAGATGCCACATCATCCCCCATTACTCAAACATGTGGGGCCAACGACATATGTATTTTCAAGTAGATTCTAGAATCTCCAAACCTTATCACTAATTAAGGGTTCAGGAAGTAAAAAAAATAACCCTAGATGGCTATCGAGCTATGTAAAATACCAAGTCGTTAAGAGGAGAAAGAGTTCCATTCTTTTGTATTGTACTTGTTCAATAGTTGGAAGAGAATCCAAGTAGTTTCCTTTTGAGATAATATCAGAAGAGGTAGGAGATTATGTAGCAACCATTTAGGCCATAGTGTCAAATGAAACTCTTTAGTGAGTCCCCTTTTCTTTGTACTTACTTTCCATAACTGAAGAAAAGAGAGGAGAGCATAGGCCTCACATTCTACTTGGGTTTTCTCCCATATTGGGATTCATAGGATACATCTTATGTTCAATTGTGTGGATGGTGTGTATATTTTTGCTCATTTCCTTCATTTTCGTAATTCAGTTATTTCATAAATTCAAGCAAAGCTAGTAATTAACTAATCTAAAATCTAAGGAAACATATTGCAAAAATATAAGATTTCAAAACAATTTAAGCTTTGTTATGACAAACTACTCAAGTGAAATGTCCATGGAAATTTACAGATCATATTGGTATTTACTCGTTTAAATCCTAAATCTAGGTTCACACCCTTTAATGAAAAATATTTCATCTTGTAGTGATAATTACCCGTTATGGTTTTTATTCCATATTATTTGTTTCATTTGCATTTACATATACCAGTATATATGTACACATATGTATATGTATACAATTGCAAATGACAAAAATAAAGTGGAATTAAAATAATTTTGTTAAATATGAATAAATGAAATATAATAAAGATACAAAACACTGAAAATAGTTATATCTATCAACAAATTAAAACAAATTACATTATTAAAAAAAACTTAATTTTATATTACATATAATTCATGGCTTATTTAAAAAAACAAATTTACAAATTTATTATATTGTAAATCAAATCATTCGTAATATAACATATTCACAATTAAACCATTAAAAAAAAAACACACAAACATTCACCATAATTTATTTAAATTTATTATACTCACCAATATAAATCAAATCATTCGCAAGATAATACTCGAAACAAAAGAGAAGAAAACAAAAAAACACAAACATTCACCATAATTCATCTAAGATTTATTATATTTACCAATTGGAACTTAAAAGAAGAAAACAAAAAAACACAAACATTCACCATAATTCATCTAAGATTTATTATATTTACCGATTGGAACTTAAAGTTTAAATTACAATCTTCCCTTCAAGATCCTTCCTCCAAAAACTCTTTTGATATGATGCTTAAAGATATATTATGCAAAATAAAATATGGGAGTTATAAAACTTTTCAGCTCACTCTTTGACTGCACATACTCCTGGATCATAAATAAATTGCACATACTCCTGAATCATAAATAAATTGATTATGTTTTTGAGTTGATTATGATTAAATCATAACATTCACAATAATTCATCTAAGATTTATTATGCTTACCAATTGGAGCTTAATGTTTAGATTGCAATCTTCCCTTCAAGATCCTTCCTCCAAAAAGTCTTTTGATATGATACTTTTAGATATATTGAACAAAATAAAATATGGGAGTAATAAAACTTTCCCGCTCACTTTTTGACTACACTGAATCATAAATAAGTTGATTATGTTTTTTAGTTGATTATGATTAAATCATAAAATAAGTTTATTATGATTAAAGAGCATTAGGGAAAAGTTATGTATTATCATGAATATATTTTAGAGAATTAGATTGGTGCCTATGTTATTATGTTATTATAGGCATGTCCAACTCTTGAGGCATAATTATAAAAAAATGGTTTTCTTAGACATCGAGTCTCTAATATAATTTTTAGTGACCACATCATTAATGTTGGGTATCTTCAACAACTTATTCTTTATCTCCTCTAGTGACCTTTCTAAATTATTGATGAGTTAGGGAAATGAAACAAATTCATTGTTATTCTTGAAAGATGGTATCTCTTATTGCTCTATGACCTCGTGGGATTCAATGATAAGATAATTGTTATCATATAGTAATATTTTTTCATATTCATTCACAATCTTTACCATGTCTCAAATATGTTGGATGCAAACATTGAGTTGATCAATATATCTAGGTTGCAATAGATGTACATCTTACTGGACGGGTTTGAACTCATCCATCCAAATCTTCCAACCGGTTCGCCACATTGGTGATTCTCCACTCTAATTGTCTTGAAATCACTTAGACTTGAGAAAGGAACACCTTTAGACATAAACATGTGGATGCAAATAAATTTTCAAATGGACATTTTCTTTGCCCATGCGTCGAGAATGTGTAGAAAACTCATTTATATGAGGTTTAATAGCCTTATAATACTCAACTTGATTTTCCAAATTTGGATTTTTTTCATCATTCTACCTTTATCTATTTCATTGTCTCAATTGTTTTTTGGATCTTTTACTTGTAATTTCCATTGCAATCAAATTCATAGTTCCAACATCAACAATAATAATTTAGTGGTTTCATATACTTCTTGATCTCTTTCTATCTTCTTTGATTTGTGAATTTTTTTCTTTAACACCTTCTTATCTATATCCCCAAGGGTTAGCTCAAGTGGTTCTGAGCCAAACGTGAAGCTATCCCTAACGGAGGAGATAATGATTTCAAATCTTTTTTTCTCCCTTGGGGTTAGGCCTTGTAATCAGGGTCGACAGTTTACCCCATTTACCATATACAAAGTGGCGAAGTACTCGAGGGTTTCATAACAAAAAACAAAAACAAAAAACACATTCTTATCTTTATCAAAAGATATTGTCTCAAATTCCATAGATGGGTAGTCATCAAATTACTAAGGAAATTTATTCAACAATATATATATATATATATATATATATATATATATATATATATATATATTATAGTGGTAAATAATTGAGGCAACGAAATTTAAAATTATATTGCAAATATTTGTATTTAATTATGAATACATTTTTTTATATGAAAACTTGGTAAATTTCCAATCAAGGGATATAAATAATTACAAATCAACTTTCTAGTTAGGGACTAGAGAAATAATAGGAGTATGTTGGAAATTCTAATAACAAAGGTAAGTTTTAAAAGTCCATAGTTGCACATGTTTTGATTCACTGAGCCCCTAACTCCCTCTGTCAAAATGATGTAACTTTAGAAACTCTAGCAATTCCACTAGTCAATCCCATGCTCATACTAGTGATTTATTTGACCTCTTTGCTAGTGTCTAGACTGGAAGTTTTTTGTTGTTCCTTGGTGGTACCAATATGGGTCTTTATAGAGGTTCTAGTGTCTTTGGTATCAACACCCAACTATTCTTAATTATTATTATCATTGCCTCTTCTTTATGTGGCCCTTGTAGTTCTACTAGTAAGATTCAGTTGATCAACCTATAAGAGGGTATGAAATATAATTGAGAAGCAATACAATTAATTTTAGAGAAGAGAAGAGAAGAGATGAAGGATCATAGGGGAAAAGTAATTCTCATTAACCTATGAAAGAATAATAATCGTCCAAGGATGAAAGAATAATCATTACAATACAATGTAATTGAATGCAATATATAAGAATTATTCATGCAACTATGTTAGGCTTAACTACATGCAAATCAAGAGAGAACATGACCTAATTATCGAATTCTCTTTCATGAGGAAGTTATCTTGGATTTTACTAGCCAAGTGAAGTGAACTAGATCATGCATGCAAAGCTGAGCAAACTATCCCATGCATGGAAAGTGGAGTAAAATGGCTCATTCATGCAAAGTGGAGTAAACTAGTCCCTACAAAATAGGGTCTACTCATGGAACTATGCACTTATTCCTAGAAAATAGGAATTATCCCTACAATGGAGGAAAGAAGTGCTCTAGCTTCTAGAAAATAGGATTTGGTCCTAGAATTAAGGAATGAGGCACTCCTATCAAAATAGGATTTGACCCTAGAATTAAGAAACAAAGCACTCCTGTCCCTAGAAAGGTAGAATTTACCTAAGATAAAAGTGGAATTTACCAATGGTGATTTACAAGCCCATGGTTTTGGCAACACATGTTGTATTCCTATGGTATTACATATGATGAAGCTCAAGTGTTCTCTAGGAGAGAGATAATTATTCATGTGAGGTAAAATGAGTATGCATGTACACCAACACCCCCCCACCCCCAAGCCCAACTTAGGTGAGTATTATGCATGAAAAAATATGGGTCTCGATAATATGAAGCCAAATTAGGTACTCATAATATCCCAAATTCGCAGATCTGGATATTAACTCTCTACTGAGTCTGTTTGTCACAAATTTGATACTCTTTGGGTGGTTGAATGGGTTATTTAGGTTTCTGACTGTGTTTGATAACTTGAATTTAACATGCATGGTGATTTTTCATGTGCTTTCAAGTGGAACAACTTGTTTCACATATATTGAATAGTCAATAAAATTACAATAATGACATGCATGTACAAAAATTCACACACCGAATGCATTTATGTAAAAATAACCAAACCAATCTTAAATTAGACCTTCAAATGACTAGATCTATATTGGAATACTAGTAAAAGCATGGAACAATATCTAGAACTAACATGTGTTGCTATATCATTGGCATGCAAGCCCGATCTGTGACATGTGTGGGTTTATTGTTGCATGCAACACTGGATCTACTACCGAAAGATGAATCTAAGGCATGCACGAGAAATACTCATCCAAATATGATGAGATATGTCACAATAAAGTCTCCTTATTCCCTAGAAGACTCAACTTGGATGGATCTACTGCTATTAGGCTCCTGGATCTCTCTATCACTGTCGAAAGTAATATGTCCAATTGTTGGGAATACCATCACGATGGATAACACTAAAAGAGTCACCCAAGTATATTCCAACATAATAATTTGATGTAACCTATCTCATATGGAGAACCCTACCTCCCTATTCAATGGGTCAGAAGGAATCTAGATCACTAGACCTCTATATGAGTAGATCTGAGAATCTATGATCTCTCCTCTATCTGTCAAACACACTACAACTCTGTTGACTAAATGTGATGCCCTGATGGATATAAGGATGGGAAAAATGTGTTGGATGGCTCAAATGAAATGCCTTCCCCTGTTCTCAAATGGGTTCTGAGGGTTTAGGTTTTCTATTCCTCCTCGGGAAGAGGGACCCTCTATACCTTTGATGTCTCCTAAAGAAGTCACGTTGGAATCTGACTACTGGAGATGGATCTCTGATATCCACACTCAATATGAATGTAGATATGTAAATAAATCAATGGAAAACCTGTGTGGTCTCCTCGACTAGCTAGGGTGTGTCTCACAACACTAAATCCAATCCCTCTATGTATTCCTCCTGGAATCCACAAGTATCCTCAAATTTTCCTGAATCTGGGTTTCTCCTCATATCTCTGGTTTCAATTCTGAAATCATCAATAATGACCCATTAGGTCTCTTTTCCTCTCCTTATATCCACTAAAACCCTAATTATTCATTGAATTTTCACTTTAGCGCTTTTCCTAAGTTATCTGATTTAATATTCACTTAAGTGCTTAATTACCTTTTTCCACTTAGTGACTTAATCCCACTTTCAAATTATAAAATTTCCCTAGTGAAATGACATCAAATGAACATTTTTCCCTATTTCTTCCTAGATATAGTCTAAAGGGGATGTTTAGAGTACTAATCCCTCCTCTTTGGAGTCCTCACTCAGAAAGGGACATTATTGTCCTCCCTTCCCGAGATTTCTTTTCCTTAAGAAACATCAATCTAGGGTGCTACAAAATCTGATCACTCTCCCAAGTAGCATCCTCTACTGGAAGTCCCCTCCATCTGACCAAACAATCTCTTCTAACCCGAATCCTCAATTTCCTCTCTATGAACTCCAATATCTCCTTAGAAACCAACTTTAATTGTCCCTCCTTATCCAAAAGTGATAGCTCATCAAAAGTTCTAATGAATTTTCTGACCACTTTCTTGAGGCAAGAAATGTGGAAGACGTTGTGAATCTGACTCCCCTCTAGTAGTTCTAACTCGTAGGCCAGTTCACCTACCTTGAATATGACCCTTTATGGTTCATAGAATGTGATTTTAAGCTTCTCTTCCCCACTCTTCTTCAAAGATGGCTACCTGTATGGTTGTAGCCTTAGGAATACTAGATCCCCATCCTCAAAGATACACTTTATCCTATGTCTTTCTGCATTCACCTTTTACTGATTTTGCACGACTTGTAGATTACCCTTTAATACCTTGAGAATCTCCTGACTCTCTATTATCTATTATTTGGTATTGGGAGCCCTGATGTCTCCAAAAACAAAATCAATAAAAGTGGGAGCATCATATCCATATAATGCGTTGAATGGGGTCATACCTATGGACATGTGCAAGGTAGTGTTGTAATAGTTCTCTCCAATATGTAACCACCTTACCCATGCTTTTTTATGCCCGCTCACATATTTCCTCAAGTATCCCTCTATCCACTTGTTGATTATCTCAGTCTTTCCATTAGTATGGGGGTGGTAATTGGTGTGGGTGTCAACCTTGTACCAACCAATCAAAATAACGCCTACCAAAATGTGCTAATGAAATGACTATATCTATCACTGACTATACTCTGTGGAAACACATGAAGTATGAAGATCTCTCTGAAGAAAAACTATGCCACATGCACTGCACTGTAGTCTGTAGGAATCATGAAAACGTGCACAATTTTTGTCAATTTGTCGACCACTACAGATATCCAGTCCTTACCCTAAGCCTTAGGTAGGCTTGTAATGAAATCCATGGATATAATTTCCCATTTTTTCTTCAGAATAGGGAGTGGCTAAAGAAACCCTGATGGGAGTGGTTTCTTTGACTTGTTCTACTAACAAGTCACACACTCTCTCATATGTCTCATCACATCCCTCTTGAGACCCTTTCAAGAGAATTTGTCCCTGACCTGCATGTTTGTCTTGAATAAGCCTTGACGACCTTCTAAAGGTGAATTGTGTACTGCCACCAAGATCTTCTTTTTCAGATTATATATAGGCACAAGGTAGACTCAGTATTTAAAAAATATGACCTCATCTATGAATCTGTACCTGTCGTCCTATACATGTCCATCCAATAACTCACATGTGAGCTTATTCTTGGAATACTCTACTAACAAGTATTATTTGCAATCTGCTAATATCTCCATCATGGAACAAGTCGTTGGTCTCCTAGATGGTGCATCTGCCACATTGTTTTTCTTTCGTTTGACATACTCTATGTCAGAATTGAAGGCATGTACCTTTGTCACCCACTTCTGCTTCCTCTCTCTGAGATATTTTTTCTTAGGGAAATACTTCAATCTATTATGGTTTGTCTTGACCAAAAAATTGTTTCCCACCAAGTACTACTGGAATTTGGTCAAAGCATGCATTATTGCTAGCATCACCTTGTCATAAATCAAACAAAATCTCTCTGTCTGGATGAGATTCATACTCTAAAATACAATGGGGTGTCCCCCATGGATCAACAATGCTCTGATACCCTCTCTTGATGCATCATAATCCAAAACAAATGGTAGTGTGAAATTGGGAAATGCTAGTACTGGGCATGTTCCCATGACTACCTTCAACTTCTCAAATGCCTTATGTGACTCGTCAGTCCATATGAAGGCTCCCCGCTTGGTGAGTTCGGTGAGTGATGACCTCAACCGTGAAAAACCCTTCACGAACCTCTTTTAGTAGCTACAAAACCCGAAGAAACTCCTCAACTCTGTAAAATTCTTGGGTGTTGTCAAATCCAAGATGACCTTCATCTTCTCCTGATGCACCTCGACCCCCTATGCACTGATAATGTGACCCAGGTAAAGTAACCTTGTCATGCCAAACTCACACTTTTACTCCTTCAAATACAATGATTGTGCATCCATAATGTTGATTACCTCAACGGCCAAATGTTTCATATGCTCCTCCCATGTCTTGTTGTATATCAATATGTCATTGAAGAACACTAATACTAATTTCCTCAAGTGATCTCATAATATATGGTTCATGCAAGTCTGGAATGTGGTTGGTGCATTGGTTAGCCCAAATGGCATATCCAGGAACTCAAAATCTCCATAATGGTATTTGAATGTCATCTTCTCTATATCCTTCTCTCTAATGTTGATTTGATGGTAGCCAGAGTGTAAATCAATCTTCCAGAAGAAAACTTCCCCATTCAGTTCATCCATCAACTCATCAATGCGTGGTATAGGATACCATTTTTTTATTGTATTTTTTTTCAAAGAATGATAATATATACACTTTCTCATAGTACCATCCTTCTTCATAACCAAGAATACTGAAGAAGCAGATGGACTACTACTGGGCCTGATGTGTCCCATTGCTAGAGATTCCTTAATTTCTCTTTTTATCTCATCCTTGAACTTCGTAGGACGATGATAGGGTGTTGTAATCACATGTTTTTCACTCTCCTCCATCTCGATGGTGTGCTCAAACCCTCTGTGTAGGGGTCTCCCTAGAGGCATTAGACCAAAAACCTTCTCATGTTGACTCAACAAATCCTTGATATTTACCTTATACTGCTGGAAATTGTATGAATCCCTCCACATGGTGATAACACACTCTTCTACATATGCTACTCCCCCATTTTTGAATATCCTCTCCATCCTCTTTGTTGACACTATCCTGGGTTCCCCTATAGACATACCCCTAAGTACAATATTATACCCCTTAGTGTCTTTGAATCCCATCTCAAGTGTTTGGTAATTGGTATAAATATTTCCCAAGGTGATCAACCATTGGAATCCCAAAACCAAATCTATGTCATAAAATCCAACCAAATAGAATGTGTCCTTCACTATGTAGTTTCACAGATGTACCACTAAGTCTGGAACTTGATCCAAACACTATACCATGTGACCATCATCTACTGCAACATAAAAACCCTCAAACTCCTCGGTTTTCAGTGAAATTGTTAGTTCCCCCACCATATATCAAGGAAATTGCACGTTGCCCCTGAATAGTCTCTATGATCTTGAGTGTGTCATACCTAAAGACTCAAGAAAGGGTCTCTATGACTCTTACCTTCACTAGTGCTCATATCTTAGACTTCTCACAAGGTTGTGGCTCTATCGATGTTTATACCCCTACCGATGTCGGTGGTCTCCTTGGAGGCTGCTTGTCCTCATGCAATGGATCCTCCTATGACATAGTGGACTCACTTTCCTATGCTTGAATTCCCTATTCCTCCTCATCACTTCCTGCTACAACCTCAATGTAGTAGATTTGTCCCTTGCCCATGCACCTGTGTCCGGGGACCCGTGGATCTCTGCAATTGAAGCATAACTTTTTCCTCATAAGCTCACTCCTCATATCATCATCCATATTCTCCTTACCCTTCCACTCTCTTTATAATGGTTTCCTATCTCGGTTCTTCTTTGTCACAAAGGGCTTGGAAAAATTTTTGGTTTTCGACATTGAGTCTACTATATCTCTAGTGTATATGATGGAATACTATAGTGTGTGAGGTATGTAGGCCTTCACTCATCCTATCAAGGTTTTTGTGAGATCCTCTATCAAAATCATGATCAGTATAGGATCTTAAATGCCTATCATTGTCATGACTATTCTCTGAAACTCTGTGATAAATGCATTAGGTGTACGAGTTTGTCTCAATTTGGCTAAGTCCCTAAAGTGGATCTTTGGATCTCTCCTGTCAAACCTATCCATAAGTCTCTATGTGAACTCCTTGTATGAGGTGATGTGACTGTGAACCGACATCACCAGTCCATGGTGCCAACACTCGTGGGCCTCTTCCTCCAAATGAAAAGTAGCGAAACTGACGACTTCAGTTTCTATCATCTGGTTGAGCTTGAAGTACGTGTCGAGTTTCTATACTCAATATTTGGTAGTACATCTAGATGATCCATCGAAATATGGTATAGTGAGTTTCCCTAATTTCTGAACGAACTCCATGTTATGTCCTTGTTGTTGCTTTGGTCCTCCCCTCTGAGAATATCTAAGATGGTTCTTGATTCTAATTCCACTCTACTAAAGTCATGTCATTATGGAACTTTGGCCCTATGGATGCATACTTTGTCCTGTAATCAACAATATCCTCTGCTTGTGTGGTTGGTCTCTATACTATTGGTTGTGTTTCTGATGTTGGAAGTTGTTAGGAACCAGATATCAATATAGCATAGAAAAACCTCAGAATAAGTACTTAACGCCTTGAAAAAGAGAGAAATTAAGATAATAATCATATTCGAGGGGGAAACCTCCTTATGCCCACATAAATGTCCAAATACAAGATGATTCTAAATGAAAATGTCTCCTTGGTATATATAGGATACTAGGAGGTATAATTACAACTAATGGACTAAATCTGACATAAGTAAAATAACATTACTAATGTAATATGCCCCAATTAAGGGGTAATGAGCCACTATTTAGGGCTTAACATGCCCCTCCCCTTGAGACAAGTGTTGCCCCCAATGATTAAGTAAATATGGATGCTTTTGTATAAAATATGCATTTTCCCAGGTGGAATCTTGAGCCGGTAGTTTCCTCCATTTAATGAGATACTCTGAAATGGATATATTCCTCAACTGGCAAATTCTTATGTCAGTGATGGCTTCGGGGTTCAATATGATTTTTCCTTCCTTGTCAAGTTTTGGAAATATAGTTTGAACTGGATCTTGTCACCTATAACCTTCTTTAAGCATGAAACAAGGAAAACTGGGTGTACTCATGAAGATG
>ML778696.1:135589-147632 GCA_009831015.1 Picea engelmannii | reverse complement strand
TATATATATATATATATATATATATATATATATATATATATATATATATATATATATTGGAATTTTAAATGTTTTTCTACTTCTTTTTAGTTTGTATTTTCTATTTTTTTAATGGTTTTTTTTTTTAATTTGGGTTTTAAATATGTTTTTTTCTTCATTTAAAAAAAATTGCTAAGATTTTGTCCTTTATATTTATTTATTTTTCAATGAAAATTTGCAAAAAAAAGGTTAGTAAATAAAATTTTAAGTGATCATTTTGTATCCAATTTTTTATTTTTTTTGCATAGAGATCTATTTTCAAAACCACGGTTTCAATTAAGTTGAAAGGAGCAATAATTTTAACATTTAGAGCTATTGTATGAGTTTTGAAGGTCATGCTTGAAAAATGTAGTAATTTTGACCCCATTTGAAAAAATGGTGCTATTGGTAGAGCCACTTTTTGATTTGGGGTTGATTTTCATGTTTTTTATGCAAAAATATGGGTTTTTTGGGATAGAGTTCTCATTTTGAGGTCAGAGTTCTCGTTAAGATGGTAATATTGTTCTTTTCATACCAAGCTTGTGGTGTCTAGTTGAGGCCATACAAATATTTATGTAATATATAGACAAGAGATGAATCTTGGGTATACCCTTGTGGTTTTTCCATGTAGATCTCCTCCTAAATATTCCCATGAAGAAATACACTCTTCACAACCATATGATGAACCTCTCAATGTTAAGTTGCTGCAATGGTGACCTATACTTATGAGAATCATTTTGCTACAATTTGTTAGTTGTACTTACTCGCAAGTACATATTCTACCATATTTGCTTGATAAATCCATTTGTATCGAAAAATATTCCTACAAAGAGGTAAGGGAACAAACTCCCAAGTTTGCTTCTTCATCAGAGACTGATACTCGTCATGCATGAAAGCTTCCCATTATGGATTACCTGTAGCTTTTTCATTATAATGGGGATGTGTAGACATTCCCATGTAATAGTGTATGGGCATCAAAGGATATATATAAGTGAGTTATTGTGGAGAACCTTGAAATTATGAGAGAGTCTTCTATGTATCTGTTGGATCCCCAACTAGATCACCTGGACCTTGAAATGTTTGTTGTGACCAAAGTGGTATGAATGTTAGATTTCCATCAACCTGTTCATCAATGTCATAATCTTCCTCTTCTTAATCTAAGGAAATCGATAAGGCATTTGTGATATTTTCATAAACAAGAACTAGTGGATTTGTATCAAGTTCTTCCTTGATTGCATGCAAGGGGCCCTCTTAGAATTTGAAACTTATTTTAATAAAAAAACATTAGTGAAAGGATTTAGTATCTTGTACCCCTTGAAACTATCAAGATATCCAACAAAAATTCACTCTTGACTTTGGGGCAGGGATGATTTTAGGGGCTAAATTTCCCTCCTGGGATAATTTTCCAAGGTTTTTCCCAAAACAAGATTCGCTATTCTAAAAATGATTCGCCCAAATTCTATAGGAAAAAATTATTTTACCTTAAAAATCACCAAAATATTATACAAACTGTATAAAATCCTTAGAAATTTGAATATTTTTAGAAAAATATTGCCAAACATTTTATAGTTTGCATATGAATGATTAGTAAGATTCACCAAGGTTTCTACATTTAAAAATAAATTTTCATCCTTAAAATCATCCTTGCTTTGGGGTTTCAAATCCCTCCTTTTCTCTAAACGAATGTGTTCCCATGCATGAAATCCAAACAACCTAAAGTGCTTCCCTTCCAATTTACAACCACTCCAATATTTAAATGGAGTTAATCCCTCCATTTCTTTGTGAGGAACGCAATTCTAGATGTAGGTTTCACAGTTGACAACTTCAGCCCAAATCTTTAGATTGAGGGACTTGGAATGTACCATGCAATTTTCCATCTCATTTAAGAATATGTTATTCTATTCTACAACTCCATTCTACTATGGACTATAAGGAACTATATGTTGCAACTCAATACCTACCTTTGCACATAGATGTTGTACATATTTGTTCACATACTTCTAGCCATTGTTGATATGAAGGATCTTGATTCTCTTTCCTAAATACTTCTATGAAAGAGCCTCAAAGTCTCTAAAACACTAAAAAACCTCTAATTTCTTCTTGAAAAAGTATACCCAAGTGTAATTTGATCATTCATCAATGGAGTTCAAAATATACTTGGCCTTGGACATGGATGGGTGAGGAAATGGACCCATGATATAAATGTGGAAATATCAAGAGATAATGGCTCTCCATGCCTTTCCCTTTTCATTTTTTCCTTCTGGTTGCTTGCTAAGAATTCAACCTTGACACACACCATCATACCACTTAATTCTTGGCAATCATGTCATCGTACCCTACTTGCTAAGATGCTAAAATAGTAGTAGTTAAGGTGACCAAATATTTCATGAAACAACCTACTTACTTAATCATAATGTGCTATAAGTATAGTATAAGAATGTTTTGGAATAAAATTAGAAAATACATACAACCTAGATTGGTGATCTTCTTTCCCAACTGCAACATTTGTTCCATTATAAAATTTTGTAATGACTATTGAATCAGGTGTGAACTCCACTTGCTTGTCGTTACCTCAATGATTATTTGATAGATAGAAATATGGTTGATTTGAAAGGAAGTTGCATGCAGTACATTCTGAAAATGCCCATGATATAAATCAATGGTTTCTTTCTTGCTTACAAGAATTGGTGTATTATCTCCCATTAAGATTGTAGGACTAGTACATGGATCCAAATAAGAAAATATTTCATGTGATGAGGCCATACATATTGAGGTTGTTGAATCAAGAACCCATGTAGATAATGAGTAAGAGATAGGAACAAGTGAATGACCTATTTCCTTGCCTTTTCCTTTATGATCTTTTGTATTTTTAGACTTCTCAACTTTATTCTTGGTATTTGTTAGTATAGTGATACATTTTTTAATAGAAGTTCATGTTCAAAGGAAGCTTCAACATTGAATTTTACTCTATTAGAGAGAGAGTACTACTTGGAACCATATTCCTTAACGGTAATTATTTGAGGTGGGGAAAGGTTGTAAAAATGGAATTATGGATTATATGCTACAAAAAAGGATTAATATGGGAAACCCAGGGCTTAAATTATGCACACATGAGATCATGCTCGAGTTAAGATATTATGTCAATGGTCAAGGGTTGGGATTGAGAGCCAATGGATAACATTCCATGCACACCATCAATAGAACATGATCAATGGCTAAGATCTTGGTGCATTCCACCTTACATGATCAATGACGTATAGCATATATCCCATATGTAACTTGCTCAATAGTTAAGGATATTTGGGCATGCGAAAGGTGGTTTCAGAGAATGCTACCTGGCTTCGGTTTATTGGTTTCACATGGTTTTTTTCTATGATAAAACTACTCACACACACATACAATACCACCGGTAGTATTGAAGAAGCCACACACAATCGAGTGTTCACTTGGTACTAACTTGGGGAAGGACGTGGACAAATAAGGAATGGCCAAATTCCCACGTGGAAATAATGTGGATCGACACCTCACTAATGGTTGTTTTCTAGTCATAACAATCCATGCTAGCACCCAAAAATGACTATGAGTGATGGGAAGACACATGGACCAACCGAACAATGTCAGGCCTGACAACCATGCCACCTAGGCATCCACCTGGACCAATGACAACCCGCCATGTGTATTTCATAGATCAATGACATCAGCAATGGCATCATCCAAATTTTCATGCACTTGGTAAATTTTATGGTTATTTCAGAGATCAAACTGATGCATGTATTGAAAGCATTGAAATATTTAAGAAGGGGTTTTAATCAGAGATTGAGGTAATTTCAAAGTTACTGAGTTACGACCTCAAGGTAAAATCGACATTTATGTAGCAAGATGTGCATGGTTTGTACGTACTGTTCATTCAAGGTCAACATACAAGTAATTCGATTCTCATTTTCTCAATTATATACCTAGATTGAACAATTATTCACATTGAAACCTAATAATGAAGTCCAAGTCAAGCCCTAGAAAGGCCCCAAATGAACCAAAGAAACTTGCTCCTGTTAGGATTTTTAGACACTTAGGAATTAGTTAAGATCTACTTGGTCTAATGTGTCGTTAGGTAAAAGTGTGTTTCTTAGTGTGTTTCCTTAGTATGCATTAATATGTATTTGTAGTTAGGAAATCTGACGGTCACGATATGTTCCCGACATAGAGTGATCTGATGGTTCATATTCTCCTCGATCTTAATGACCATTGATCTGTGGCTTAACACCCGATTGGTTCATGATCTATATTTAAAGAGCATGAAGGTTCATTTGTTGATGATGAATTGTGAGAAACTCTATTGTAAAATATCACTGTAATCTTTTTCTTTTGCATTAATAAACTGCTCCAAGTGGTCGCATTGGCTGGGGTCGTGGATGTTTCCCCATAGGGGTTTTACCACATGAAAACATCAGTGTGTTGATCTTTGATATGGTTATGTCAGTGGTTACTGAAGGTGTTCTTCCTATGTTGGAATACCTATGTTGTCGAACATGGTATGAGAGCCTGTTTGAAGATCCGCTCCTGTTCTAGATCGAGATCGCGAAGCCGAGTTGCATCATCTTCATTTTATATCATTTTCGTACATTTATAGGATGAGAGGACTATTCCATTGCGTCCAAATCACTTGTTTCATTTAGGAACACTTTTCATTTCACTCGAAAAGGTTTCTGTTTTCCCAATATACGACCATTACACTCAGATCCGAAGGTATAAAGCTTGAATACACATTTTTAAATTTTTTGCAGAGGTATTTTGGTTTTATTTCGGTTTTGTATTATTTATTTATCGGTTTCTACTCTTTTATATCTCCATATTCTATTTTCCCCATGCCCTGTGTGATCTCAACAAATCGAGATCTAACCATTGTTGTCATCAAGAAGCGATTTTTTTTTGTTGTATGAAAAGAGGTTTTTTTTAGCACGCTCTCGAAGGCCATCTTCAACAACAACAAAAAAAATCTTCCTTATGAACATTACAATATGTTTTTCTAGACCATTTGGTTAAAATTTTCCTTATTAAGTAAGAGGTCTTGAGTTCAAGTCTCTCTTTTGTTATTTTTTTTGAAAAAGTTCATGCTAAAATTGTAAAGGGTCTTTCACTTCAAGTATAAAAGTGAATCACTATAAATAGATTTAATATTTTATTTTAGAGTTATTTATTTTGCATGAAGTAACTTCATTGTAAAAGTGATCCCCACTTCTCTTGATAAAAATGGGTCACTTCATAAAGCAACTTACACCACCACATGGTCCTTTGGTTACTGTTTATGCCTTTTTTTAAAAGGGCATAACTCTCACATCCGAAGTCCGTTTTAAGTGCCATTTTTTTTAAACTGCACAACTTTTTGATCTCTTTCCATTTAGATCATCAATTTCAGTTTTTAAATCCATATTATCTGCACATTTAATATGGATTCTACTAGTAATCTCTTACTTACCAACACCAACTACTTCCAATGGAAATCCCATATGGAGTATTTATTAAGAAGTAAAGGCTTGTACCAGATTACCTTGGGAAAGGAAACAACACCCACTGATGCTAATAAGAAAGCCAAATGAGATAATAGAAATGACAAAGCACGTGGATTAATCACAATGTCCATCTCTCTTGATTTAAGGTTCCACCTTCAATCAATTGATAAACCCAAAGAAGATTGGGAAAAGATTGAATCTGTGTTTGGTAAACAAAATATTATTCAAGCACAAAAGTTAGAAAATCAAGTACTAACTTTAAGTCCAAGTGATTTTTCTTGTATTGAAGATTATCTATCTAAGTTTAAAAAACTCAAAAATTTATGTGAAGAATGTAAGATAAATATAGACGAATATTGTTGCATCTATCTGATTCTTTCTAAGCTAGGTAGTGCATATTATGTGTTTGTATCTACATTTTATGCCATGCCAAAGACTCTAGGGGAAACTTATCAAAAACCCAGTCTGAGAACTTTTGTGATTCTTTGATTAGATAGAAGATAAGCTAGTACAACTTGGAGTGATCCGAACTGCAGGTATCTCCAACAAATACTTAGTTGTCCATCATAAAAATAAACCTAAGAATCCCAAGAAGCAACATCCTCGCCACAACAACAAGAAATATAAGGGTCCCAAACCCACTCATACATCTTTTGCTCCTAGTTGAGACAAAGGAGAAAAATATAAAAATAAGAAGACTAGCAGATATTGCAACTTTTGTGATAAAGATGGTCATGATGAGTCCAAATGTTTCAAGAAGATGATAGCTTTAGAAGCAACGATGAAGAAGCACGACATTAGTATTGATTCTACTTCTTCTTCTTCTTCTCATGGACATGCACTTTCAACTTCTGGTTTCTCCTTCAATACAACTTCTACTTCTACTTCTGATGAGTGGATTATTAATTCTAGAGCATCTTATCATGTGGCTAAGGATATAGACATATTTTCTACTCTAAATGAATGCAACACTAAGAAAATATTTGTTGGTGATGATAGATCTCTTAGTGTTGAAGGATCTGGAATAGTTGAAGTAGAAAATGGTCATTTCAATGATGTATTATGTGTTCCAAGTCTTTTTTGTAACTTTCTATCAATACATCAAATCACTCATTCAGGTGAAGGTAAAACCGTAGAGTTTTCACCTCACCAAGTTGTAATCAAGGATCTAAAAGATCCTAAGCATGTTCTTGCAACTGGAATTGCTGATGATATTACCAGGTTGTACAAGTTTGACAACTTTGGGCCATCATCTTTTTCATTAGTTTTTGTTGCTCATAGAGATGACTTGAGAAAACTTTGGCATGAGCGGTTTGGTCATCTAAACTATCGCTCATTGAAAAAACTATGTAATCAACAAATGGTGACTAGTATTCCTCTTGTTTCATGCAGAGATGGTGTTTGTGCTGGTTGTGTTCTCGGCAAACATCATCAGGACAATTTTGACAAATGTTCCTCTTGGCATGCCTTAGGTCCTTTGCAACTTGTTCACAGTGATTTGTGTGGTCCACTTTCTTCTACTTTTTTTTCTGGGTCCAATTATTTCTTAACTTTCATTGATGACTTTTCCAGACGTACTTGGTTTTACTTCTTAAAAGTTAAGAGAAAATTTTTTGACAAGTTTTTGGCCTACAAGACCCTTGTAGAAAAACAATTTGGACATCAAATTCAAAGGTTAAGAACATATAATGGAGATGAATATGTGAACAATAATTTTACAAGTTACTGCACTACACAGGGAATCCAAATGCAACACACTGTTCCATATACACCACAAAAAAATGGTGTTGCTGAGAGAAAGAATCACACATTAAAAAAAATGGCTAATTGTATGATCCAATCTAAGGGATTAAGTCTAAAGTATTGGGAGGAAGCCATCAACTGTTCAAATTACATAGTAAATCACATTCCCACAAAGGCTCTTAAAAAGATAACACCGAAAGAAGATTGGACTAAAATTAAACTAGATGTAAGTCACTTCTGTCTATTTGGTAGTATAGCATGGGCTCAAATTCCTAATGAGAAAAGGAAAGCATTGTAGCCTAAAAGTGAGAAGTGTATATTTTTTGGTTATTCTGAAGATGTCAAAGGTTATAGCCTTCCTCAAACACATTGTAATAAAATTATTATTAGAAGAGATGTTAAATTTAATGAAAATCTCTTGGCCTGTGAGCCTAATTTGACGTTTGTGCCTTCTTTGGCCTGCGATCCTAATTCGACGGTTGTGCCTTCTTCAGCCTGTGATCCATCTTCGACATTTTTTCCTTCTTTTGTTCTGGTTTCTTCTTCAGATGATGACAATGAGGATGAAAATCCACCTTCGCCTGCTCACCTTCCTCCAGATGAGTCCTTTGAACCTGAACCAACACCAGCTCCASTGCTTCCTAGATGGGTCTGTTCAAGATGAGAAGCAGTTGGTGATCCTTCAGATCAACGTCAGACATGTTCACAGTTCCAGCGAGCCTCTTCTCTTTTGGCTCAAGCTTCAGAAACTCATGATCYAGAGCCCTTTTGAAGAAGCTTCAAGTCATCCAGATTGGGATACAAAAATGAATGAAGAGTATCGTTCTTTAATGGAAAACAATACTTGGGATCTTGTACCTCTTCCAAAAGGAAGAAAAATTGTTAGATGTAAATGGGTCTATAGAACTAAGTATGCATCAAATGGAAGTGTTGAAATACATAAGGATCGGTTAGTTTCCAAAGGATTTTCTCAAGTTGAGGAATTGACTATAATGAAACCTTTGCCCCTATAGCCAAAATGAATTCCATCCAACTTGTTCTTCCCCTTACTGCCTCACATAAATGGGAGGTCCATCAGATGGATGTTAAATAATCCTTCTTGTAGAGATATTTGCAAGAAGAAATATACATGGAACAACCTCATGTCTATGTCCATAATAACTCTAGCCTTGTTTGTCGCCTTAAGAAGTCTCTTTCTAGTATCAAGCAAGCTCCCCAAGCTTGGTATGCCAAAATGGACATCTTTCTTATTGCCACTGGATTCTCTACATGTCATTTTGATCCTAATGTCTATACCAAGAAAGTAGGAATCCATCTGATAATCCTCGTCCTTTATGCTGATGACCTTATCCTTACTAGTAGTGTCTCAAAACTTTTAAACCATGTGAAAAACAACCTTAAGAAGAAATTTAAAATGACTGACTTAGGATTTTTGCACTATTTCCTTGGCCTCTAAGTTTTGCAAACCAATGAATGAATTTTTATTTCCTAGTCTAAGTATGCTTGTGACCTTCTTCGTCCCTTTCACATGGACGATTGTAAACCAACCCCTTCTCCCTTCTAGTTTGGAGTCAAGCTTACTGCCACTTGTACTTCTCCTGAAGTTGATACCACCCTATACCATCAATTAGTTGGTAGACCCTTATACTTGACTCATACCTGTCCTGATCTTTCCTTTGTTGTGGTTCTTGTTGCTTGGTATATGCAAAACCCCCATGAAATACATTGGAAATCATCTAAAAGGATACTTTTCTATGTCCATGGTACAGTTTAGTTTAGGATACATTACAGTCCATGGGGGACTCCTTTATTGGTTGGTTTCACTGATTCAGATTGGGTTGACGACCCTGATGATTAGAAGTCTACTGTGAGTTATGTTTTCAACCTTGGTTTAGGACCTGTCACTTGGGCATGTAAGAAACAATAGGTTATTGCACTTTATTCAACAGAAGTAGAGTACCGAGCAGCGATAAATGCTAGTCAGGAATCCTTGTGGCTTCAACATATCCTTTCAGAGTTTGGATTCCAGTAGCAACATCTGACTAGATTTTGGTGCGACAATCAGAGTGTCATCAAGCTCTCCAAAGAACCAGTTCAACATCAGCATAGAAAACACACCAAGATACACATGCACTTAATCAGAAATCTCATTCATGACCAAGTTGTTTAAGTTCTCTTTTTCCCTACAGAAGATCAAGTTGCAGACATTTTCACAAAGTATCTTACAGAAGCAAATTTCTCCAAGCTTCAATCTATGTTAGGAGTTCATGAAGTTGCCATTAAGGGGGGATAGGGTCTAATGCCTCCTTCCTTCTTCTATTGTGTCACCATTGTAAATCCTTCAATCCTATCCCAAGTTGTTATTAAGGGGGGATGTTAGGATATTTAGACACTTAGGAGTTAGTTAAGATCTACTTGGTCTAATGTTTCATTAGGTAAAAGTGTGTTTCTTAGTGTGCTTCTTTACTATGCATTAGTATGCATTTGTAGTTAGTAAATCCGACGGTCACAATATGTTCCCAACATAGAGTGATCCAATGGTTCATACTCTCCTCGATCTTAATGACCATTGAACCATGTCTTAACACCCAATTGGTCCATGATCTCTATTTAGAGAATGGAGAGTCATTTGTCGATGATCGATTGTGAGAAACTCTATTGTAAAATATCGTTGTAATATTTTTCTTTTTCAATAATAAAATGATCCAAGTGGCCACATTGGTTGGGGCCATGGATGTTTCCTCATAGGGGTTTTACCACATGAAAACATCGGTGTGTTGATATTTGATCTAGTTATGTGAGTGGTTACTGAAGGTGTTCATCCTCTGTTGGAATACTTGTGTTGTCGAAAAACTCCTCATGATCATTTGTAAGATAGGGAGGGAGATGCATTTGATCCCACCCTATTGTATCCTTATTTGTATCGGTTAATCAAAAGGGTCCAGGAGGACGCTAGTGACTTAAAGTACTATCTGTTTTAATGGGAGTCAAACTTGGCTTGTTCAATAATTGTCTAGACCTATCATTTCCTAGAAATAGTGGAGTGGTGTGCCTCACATTATGATGTTTAGAGGAAACAAATTACTAAGGTTGATGGCTCCAAGGTTATCTATTCAATTACCTGGGAAACAATCATTCAAATATTTCCCTCTTATGATCCTTCTTCTACATAAACCCCAGTTAAAGATTAATTACCCGTGAAATACCAACCTTTACCCCAATTATAAAGAGACAAGTTGCTCAGTAAATTGTTACCCACAAATGCTTCGTTACCTCTAGGTTATCCGCCATACCCTTCATCTATTTTCTTAGACATAGCTCAATAGGCAGTCACTATGATTTGTTAGATATTAGGATATGAAAATGATCATTATGTGAATGAAACTATTTTAGGTTTACTATCATATTTCTTTGTTTTAGATTCCACCACCTGGATTAAATATGATTATGTAGACTATTTGGCTAGGGCCATAAATGAACAACTATCAACTTACCCTACCACTAAATATTTATGATACAAATCTCATCTATTACATTTCATACTATTTAATAATGTTGCAACATTTCACAAATTAGGCCTACAGGTAACTAATGAAACCTCTAGTGTGAATCTTTTGATTTAATGGAATGAAGAAATAAGGAGTAAAGAGTGTAATCAAGGATACTCTCTCTTTCTTAATAAGTACATGAGTTCTATGTATAGTTTTATTCATCAGGGACAATCCCCTAGAATGTTTAGTGATTTGAAGAAGATACTTCAGTTAGCTAAGGATGTAATTACAACAGATTGTTATTTGTTAGACACATATACCTTAATCAAGGTTTATGGCTTTGAAGGAGATCCCTATAAATTTCCACTGTTCCTGACTCCTAGGATTTTTTCCTTGGAGTATATCAGGTAGAGAAGGATATAATATCATATCCATTTCAATCAGCATAAGAAATCGGTCACCTTCAAGCTGCCACATGAAGTGGGACGTGTCCAGGTTAAGATGAGAACTACACTCATATTTGTTGAAGACATGTTGCATAAGTTTGATTTTGAAAAGGAAAATAGTTGGATTTATGATGCAAAAGGAATAATTGCATCTAGGAAGTCTTCTTATCAACATCAACCTGATCCAATAATAGAAAGTATTGCTAACTTGACACATGGGAATATGTAAAGCATATCTTGATGGCACATGTGCATAAATTACCTATATATGGATATGATTCGACAAGGTCCTCATAAACTTCTCAAAAGACATAATTTTTATTGGGAAAAAAAGATTCTCTTGACTCAAAGTCTAAGATGGAAATAGACGAGCCCATAACCAAGAGGTGTATGAAAGAAGAGGAGCCTGTTATACATGATACCTTGGCAGGCCCTCTTGATAAAGGTAAGGGTGTGATAAAATTGATGGATAAATCTAGTGGAGAAGGGTTTGATTTTGTTGAAAAGACTCCTCTTACCACTTTTACTATACAACACTATCCATCATCCCTATTTTCAGGTGGAGAGGTCATATCTACTCCTACAAGGGGTTCTTATGAGGCTCAACCCTCCTTTTCTAATTATTATGTTGATATCAATAGAGTTGTTTTGTATGTTAAGAAGTAATTATTCCCTCAAGTAAACTCTCAAACTAAACTGTTTTCAACAATGGATTATGAGGAAAATACAATAAGATTGGAAATACTAGAGTCAAAGGTACCAAGGCCCCATATAGCTACAAACTATTATTAGTTGTGGAGCCTAATTATATTCCTCATTTATAGGTCTTTATTTTCAG
>ML778696.1:108542-135489 GCA_009831015.1 Picea engelmannii | reverse complement strand
CTTCACCCCCTTACGGGGTCCGGGGGCCAACGGGGGTTTAGGGGTGAAGCCGCCAAAGGAAAAATTACCCTGTAAAATATTGTAATTTCATAGTCAATATGGACCATTCATTATAAGGATGAATATATTACGGTAGAAGTTATTTTAGATTTTTTTTTCCCTAGAAGGAAACCCTCTTTTATGAGGGAATTGTATTGCAACTATGTATGTGTGTGATTATTGTATTCTAAGAGAGGAGGCTATGAGATAAAGAAGAGGAAGTTACATCGAATGTGTTGTAGGTTGTATCCCTTCATTTTGCTGGATAATAAAAAGGAAGGACCGAGAAGTTTCTCTAGTGGACGTAGCCCACACTGGGTGAACCACACATATATATGTCTCTATTGTATTATGTATCATCTGTGTTTTATTTCCACATTTGTCTTATTTTATTAATCAGTGATCCTGTTTTTCTAACAACTATGAGGTCACTAAGTTCAAATTCCCTTTGGAAAATATTCAACCTAGGGATATATGTAAACTACACATATAACTCAGTGAGATGATGTACAAGGTGGTATTTCAGGCCTCTACAAGTGAGAGAAAGATAACAGAATTGGATAGGAATATTGAGAAGCAATTAAAGCATGAGAACACTACAGTAAGAGCCAAGGATATTCAAATAGCATACCTAGAAAAGAATAATATAAATTTGAGTGATGATCCTAAGAATCCTAAAGTGATGGAGGATTTGTTGAATAAGAAAGATAATGAAATCAAAATACTTAAGAAAAGGCTCAACATCCTTGAAACTCAACATGTGCAGACCCATGAACTCCAAGCCAGTTATGATGAGAAGGAAGAGATGTACCATTCAATCACTTAGAGTCAGTAGACTGTGGAGAGATTGCAGGAAGAAAATAAGTCCTTAACTAAATGGTTAGAAAAATATATTCAACTGAATAATAAGGCTCTAGTTATACCTCTAGATCATGATGAAGGCTTGGCTAAGGTCGTGTCAAAGTTGAGTGTAAAGGATGTGGAGAATGAATCCATCAAAGAAACGCTCATATCTGGTTTAGCCAAAATAACAAAATTATAGGAACAAGCCAAGAGTAGGGAGGTACTCTTAAAACAGATTGGTTGTGAGAAGAAACATGATGAACAAGAGCTTGAGAAGATGAGGTTGGGGGCTATTGTTATTTTACCAATTAAGGGAGCCAAACATTTAGTTTGGGATTAGACAACATCATTGATTGTTAAGAATTTGGATCATTTTAAGTTAATACAAGAGGAATATGATTTGAATGTTAAGGTGAATAAATATATCAAGGTTATAGCTATAGAATTGTCAGGTAAACCTGAGGTAGTTGGGGGTTTAATGAATTTATTGAACAATAGATATAAAGATAAGCTTAAGGTTTTAAATATATTGGATAGGACCAATATGGTAATGGATTCCAAGAGAGTTCTAGCTAAAAGGAAACTCATGCATAATATAGAACGTAAGGTTCATGAATTAGCTCGAGAAATATCTTCATTCAAGAATATTTTCAAGGAGGTGATCAATTTTGGGTTTCTTAATTTATGGTATGGTGTCATAGATCTCTTCCCAAATAATGAATATCAAAAGCTATTGGAAAAAAAAAAATGATGGTAGAAGGTTCAATAATCTAGAGGTACTTTTGAAGGGCCAAGAGGTATATGATATGTTGGAAGGGGACTTTGTATTGTTATGTACCCTTAGATTAATATTGAAGGGTCTCCCTCATTTCTTCTGAAAGTTACAGAGATTTGTATGAGATAAGAAGAATCCTCAAGAAGCTCGAGTACCCTATGGGTAATGCATGGAAAACGTTATGCAAATATTTGCAAGTACAGACACCAAAACATGGTCAGACAAGTAGTCCACATTTAACGCTTCCTTAATATTGATCATGATTGAAAATAATTTGAAAAGTATTTTTTCTATAAATAAGCCATCAGGCTCATTATCTCATCATCAACAGATAGAGAGATGAAGAGTGTTTGAAACTCAAAGTTTAGTGATCAATTCAACTCCAAAAAAAATACAAATTATGAAAGCGAAACCATGAGGCTAATAGGGATTCAACTATTTTATGTTGAATTAAGTTGTAACTCCCGTGTTTCTTTATTATCCATTGTAATTGACCAAAATTCCATCTTTGTAATGTACTCTAATTATTAATAAAAGATTTCAACAACAACTTTTGGCCCAATGTATTGTAAATGTGTATGGCATCTTGATGAATGAGATTGATTTTAGTGCATTGAGAAATCTTGTTTCATATATTATTTGAATTATTCATATTTTTGCAAAATATTATTATATGAATGTATTAGACAATTGGTTGTTTGAAATGGATGTGATTAGAAATAGAATGAATAAAATGTGGAAACTACTAAATTCTTTGATGTTCAATACATTTTATCCACTCAAGCCTGGTGATATTTTTTTTAGCTAGTTACCTCACCCGCGCTTTCCTCTTTCCATACAACCATCCATTCTCTTTAAACTCAAAATCCTAGTATATAGAAGAGAAATTTCCCTTGTTAGCAAATGGTTTTTCTTATTGTACTATATGGAAGTGTTAATGAGTTGTAAGGAGAGATTATTTATGCATATCACCCTTTATAAATCAAGGTAGCCTTAAAACTGATTTATGATTTTTGGCTCGAAGGATCCTTGGCATCGTTCCTATAACAACCGAGAACATCATGAGGACTAGCAGTATTATTACGTACATTCATATTATGTCTCTCAAGAAGATTGGTCATATGATCAATATGTTTCCTCATGAATGCATGTTCTTCATGATTGAGTTTCTTGCAGTAAGAACATATCACCTTCTCCTTCTTTGTTTTCCCAGTTTTAGAGTTGGAGGACTCTCGTGTACATTTTTATTGCACTCCTTCTTTTTATCTAGGTATTTATTGCCCTTTAATTTTTTTTTAAGTTTGATTCTATTCTTTCTTCTTTCGTTTACAGAAAGTGAATGAACTTTTGTTGTCTTGAGGGAACCCATTTGAACAAGTTTATCTTTCTCTTATGTGAGAGAGGTGGAAAAATTATCCAATGAAGGCATGTTCCAAGCAACGCTAAATGCATATCTTGTTGCATGGATGGTAGAAACACAAATTGAGTATTCATGACCCAATTGGGACAGATTGAGAGAATGACTTGTTCCTCCTTCTCCATCTTGTTTATGCCACATAATTTGAGCTAAATAAATAGTGATTTAAACTTGTTGAAGAAATCATGGATATTGCCAAAATTTCTCAGGCTAAAACTAATGATCTCATTCTCCAACTAATGTCTTCACAACACATCCCACTTCCAAAAGAGTCCTTCTAACTTGGTCCATACCTCATTGTGGGTTTTTGCAGATTTGATGTGGAATAAGAGTTTATGATAAATAGAGAGACAAAAAAATACATATGCTTCATCCATTTGACAAAACCATATTGGATTTTCAATAGAGGAATTCGGTTCGATCTCAGTTCCCATTATGATACTGTATATGCCTTTACTTTATAAGAGAATAACCAACTTTGTCTTACATTTATAGTAGTTGAATGACGTGATGATTATCTACTGAGACTAATCCATCCTCTCCGGTGTGCTCTATTTTGTGCCTTCCACCTACAAAGATATATTTTACTCCCTTAGATTCAAACTTTTTTTGATACCATATAGATTTAGTTCATCAAGAAGATCTATAATCTAATTAAGAAGTAATATATTTAATTTAAGAGAAGAGAAGAAGAATCATACAAGAAAAGTAATTCTCATTAACCTCTAAAAGAATAAGAACCATTCAAGAATGAATGAGTAATCATTACAATACATTGCAATTTATAAGAATTAGTCACGCCACTGTGCTGGGCTTAACTATATGCAAAGCATGCGAGAACATGAACTAATTATCCAATGCACTTTCACGAAAAAGTAAACTTAGATTTTATTAACCAAGTAGAATAAACTGACTCATACATGCAAAACAAAAGAAACTAGCTCCTAAAAAATAAGATATACTCATACAAATGTGCACTTATTTTTAGAAAATAAGAATATCCCTACAATGGATGAAAAAATCGCTATAACTCCCAGTAAATAGTATGTAAATAATAACTAAAAATGTAAAAAAAAATAATAATTATTCATAATTATTCACAATGGATGAAATGATAATTTGTTATATATTTATTCTTTGTTGACTAATGTTTATATATTACATTTTTTCTTTCAAATATTTTGAAATTTTCTCCTTTATGTTATCTTTTATACTATTTTGTTTAGTGTGTCGCTTTTGCATACAATTTATTTTTTTGCCATAAACTTTTCCCAGTCATGATGTGACTTTTTGGTTGGGTAATAATGTGAGGTGCAACAACTTACAATGGCACATGGGATCACATGATATTTAATTATGGTTTATTTTTTGGTGTGTTAAACAAGGCACATCCTTTTGACTTTTCCTTCCTTCATTAAAAATTTACACAACTTAATTTCATAAACTGATTCACTTATAAATATGGAATCATGGTTAATTCGACTATCAATAGAGTATTCATAATTTTTGCATTCATATTAAGTATTTGGTGATGGCATTTTATATTTACTTGTTGAATTTGTGACTAGGATTTTTGTGATTTCTCACTAACCACGAGAAGAGAGAGTTAATGAAATGGAAACCTAGAAATAATTATATGATTTTAAAATGATAACTTAATGGTAAGGTTGATTTGAAAATGGAAGTTAGTGATTTTGGTATTAAAATGAAAATGTCGACACGATTTTTTAATTAAAGATTCATTTAGAGAACTAGTATCTTGAAAGTGATAATTTATTTGAAAATAAATTTATACAAGCCAAACCAATGTACACATGTATTGAATATGTGTATTACATGGAAGATGAGGATAACCAAGTGGACACAAGTCTTTACAAAATCATTAAAGTTAACCATTGATAATAGCATTGCAATGTGGAATATGTCAAGAGGTTATGATTTGACAATAATGTTAATGGTATTCATGCTTGATTAAATGATGAGAATTTATTAGGAATTTGAAGGAAGGTTGTGAACACAATAAAGAGTATTGTATGATTTTCTAACTGATTTAACAAAATAATGATGAATTTTCTATTTCACATAAATTTTAATTGACAACCTTAAATGGGACATAATTGTGGATTATTCTAGTGACTCATTGCATTTTGTAAAACATGATTTGATTAATTTTATTTAAAGTTGAATGTGTGTATGCCTAAGTGAGAGATTCCACATATTATGATTGAAATTAGATATGTTGTGAAGTTTAAGAGTATACTGAAATTATTTTACTTTGCGCTTTCTTTACAAGACTCACATGAGTACTAGTGACTCATCCTTATCATCAATCTTTAGTTAGAAAATATAGTTCTTCCTATTGTTGACAAATGATACTTAGTTGATAGCCATAACAATGAGCATATGGTTATGTTGTATTATTGATGAAAGTTCTATTGATTGTGACATGAATTTTCTAGTGAAATGTTAAAGTCTGTTGATGGAACTTGGAATGATTTGATTGAATGGTTGATCCTTAATTAGTGAAATCATTGTACGAATGTTGGGTGCCTTGAATCATTAAAGGATGACACTTGTTATGTTGTATTATTGATGCAAGCTCTGTTGATTGATTGTGACATGAATTCTCTAGTGAAATGATAAAGTTTGTTTATGGGGCTTGGAATGATTTGGTTGAATGATTGATCCTCAATTAGTGAAATAATTGTACGAATGTTGGGTGACTTCAATAATTAAAGGATGACACTTTTGTTTTCTACTTAAAGTTATTAATATTCAAAATCCTAGTGTTTTTATTAGATTGATGATTATTGGTGAAATTGGTTTTGTTGTTTTTATTATGAAATTTTATTCATATTGGAATGATAATGCATGTCCAAAGATGACATGTGTGATGCATTTAATGATGTATAATCATAGACATCATTATATATAGTTATGGTATGCTTGTCCCATGACTATATTAGATGAGAATATAGATTCAATGATGACATTAATGACATAAATCAATAATATTTAATAAAATTATGACCCTGTTTATTGATAGAAGAAAACATTGATTAAATTATTATAAAGTGTGCTCACCATGATAGAATATAACCATGAAAAAACTAAAATATTGACCTCTATCACACCTTCACTTGTTGGAGGTATGCATACCATGGTGAGAGGAAGGTGCTAGATTTTACCACACTAAAGTCCTACAAGGAAGTGTGTTTGTTGAATTTAAAATATATCGTACCTATAAAAGGTGTCATTACTAAATTATAGT
Source organism: Picea engelmannii (assembly GCA_009831015.1). Taxonomy (NCBI): domain Eukaryota; kingdom Viridiplantae; phylum Streptophyta; class Pinopsida; order Pinales; family Pinaceae; genus Picea; species Picea engelmannii. The sequence goes on along the minus strand of ML778696.1, from coordinate 129,144 downwards.
GGTATTACAAGAGTTCCAGTATATGAGGTGTTGCAATGCCAGACCTAGAGTGGGTAGAGTTATTGCACACACTATGAAACTACAAGGAGATGTGTTGATATGAAGCTAGAAAACACTAGAGATTATAAGAGGTATTTTTCTTAAGTCTCAATTACTCTATAGGTGTAGTATAGCCTACTAAATAATGTCGTACCATGTAAAATTTTTATTGTAACCCCATGGGGAGGTCTTGATCTATCACTAGAGGCTTCAACTACTAGTTTGAAGCTTGTAGGTTTATGCATTAAAGATTGAATTGTGGAGGTTCTCTGATAGCGATGCAAAAGTGGGTACATATATTATACTTTCCTAAAAGCTACGGGGAGGTTTTGATTATCACTAGAGAATTCTACCTCATAAATGATATTTTGGACAATACCATGACCTATTGGAATCTAAGTTCACCATGACATAGAGGAGATTGTATCACTCATGATGTCATGACGTTTCATCCACTGAATTCTACCTCATAAATGATATTTTGGACAATACCATGACCTATTGGAATCTAAGTTGACCATGGCATAGAATCTAAGTTCACCATGGCATAGAGGAGATTGTATCACTCATGATGTCATGACGTTTCATCCACTGTTTGATTAATTATAAAATGAACCATATGGGGCATTCCATTTCATAAGTATTACTCTTAAATTTATTACTTCTTATGGAAGTTTTAGAATAATATAAGTTTAATATGCATAGATAAAAGAAAATTGAATACTAGAAAGTTATTAGAAATGTGAGGGTTGCCATTAATTATAATGGAGAGGATGCAACACTCACCCATGACACTATTGAATTATAATATAGTGAATTTTTATTTATAAATATATTCATATGCATGTTTAAAAGAAATAATACTTTTTTAGATTGTTTATGGATTGTTTTGATTAATGCATACAATATTGTTAAAGACTAGTTTTGAGAATTGCACTTACTAAGCTTAGATTTCAAGAGCATCATGAAGATCATTATAATGAATTTATGTTATTTGAATACTAACTTTAATTTAAGGAGTGTATTTCTTGGGACCTAAACTAACCTAGGATATATTTAAGGAGAATTCCAAATGCTTATTAATATTATTGTGGAATCAAAATTTAAGGAATGTCTCTAGTTCAATGAGGATAACCTAACCTAAAAGTCCAAATACCTTGCAAGATAAAGAAATCGATATAATAAGGATTTTTTGAGATAAAATGCACTCTTAATGTATAATTAGGGTTTAATGCTAAAATAGGTTGGGTTTGTTAATTTGTCCTAACAATAATTTCCCTTTAAAACCCAATTATTACATATGATTATCTTTTTTTGGAAAACAAATTTGAGAAAGGAAAGTGATATTTTATATTATTAAGGAAAGGACATTTATTAATTTAGGTATCAATGCAAAAGACAAGTAAATTGATGTTTATGGTTACTAGTGAGAAAGGAAAGTATGTTGTTTTTTTTTGTTATTAAAGGGAAAGGAAAGTACTTTTAGGGTTATCAGGTTTTTTGTGCTATATATTTATATTTTTTTCTAAAGAAGGGGGGGGGGGTTATTTTGATATCCATCCAAGGAAGAGATTGGATTAGTTAAAGGCCACTAAAAACTCTACTTGAGTGGATAATATGGGGTTTTGGTGTACTAAGCTTGTGGGAGGTACATAGCCCACTGTCTTAGCTTGTTTTAGAAAAGATCCATTGTCGGATGTGTTGTAGTACTAGATCCATCATGGGTAGATTTATTTGACCCTAGATCCATAAAAGGAGGTTATTCTCCACCACAAAGTGTCCTATAATTAGTTTGGAAGTATATAATTACTACAATATTTATAACAAGTGAGTAGTCTTAGGGAATCACACCCTATGGTGCCATTTTTTACCTGATGTCAGCCCTACTCACCCTTGTTTGTAGTATTTATGTTGAAAACCTCTTACTCCAACACTTAGGTATATTTTTGTGTAATTATTTCCTTACTGCAAATCATATTAGTATCTCACAAAGAAAAAAATACACTGTTGGAATATTGAACTCAAATAAATCTAGCAGAAAAAAAAATATAGAAACCAAATCATGCACACATAAACACCAATAGTTTTTGGGTAGATACCCTTGGAAAAACCCCAGAGTCAAAACTAGGGCTGAGAATGATTTTATTATGATAAAATCAGGGCTCCCATAAGAGAGATAATGGATCATTGTGAGAAATTCAACTGCAAATAAATCTAGCAATGTCTAATCTACTATACGACCTATATCTACATTCGTTTTGAGGTGTACACACATTTACTTAAGCTATCCCACTTATACGCACCTGTCTCCACTATGACCCACATACAAAGAAAAAATACTTGTATGACAAACTCTGTATAATGCAACCTTTTCTTATGGCTTCACTCTTCTGAAACCCACTTGCGGCTGCCCCTATTCTTTATTAATATCCTTGACCTAATATCTATATGGAATTCCTTCTCCACCTATCCAATATATTATTGAATCACAATCCTTCGTGATCCAACTCTATGAGAAAAAGTCCTTCTCTACTTTGATAAATGTATCAAGTGTCAAGTGTCTTATCCTTTACCCTATCCTTTCTTTTATAATCTCGAGTTATAACCGAAACCTAATCTCCAAAGTTATTGATGGTTGATGTTACTTCTCACCTTAATTGAGATCAATGGCTAATATTAAATGATAATCACTTTTAGGATTTCCTTTAAAAACTCAACCAATTAATCAAAAAACATTTCTTTAATAATTCCTTTAATTAAAGTAAATTCAAGGATAAAAGGCTTTGGACTATTTTCACATGTATAAACACATAGGCCTATGCAAAAATACCCATTTGATGCTACCAAAAATAAACCCTCCCTCTTAGCGAGGAATTTATTTCTGAAAGAGACACCTAAAATTAGTTCTCCCTCCAACCCTGGAACAATGTCACACAAATCATCCTGCACACTGACATCCCTCCAACTCTAATGGTCATATTCTCCCTTAATATTGGAAGTAATATAATCTATGACACTACATATCAATTCCATGAAGTTTGGAAACTTCATTGAAGGATTGTTCTCCCTCATTCTACTCCTAGGAGCCTCTTGCTCCTTAACATCCATCAATGTCATCTCGTACCAACTCAGTCTCTTGACAAGACTAGAAGAGGATAACTCCCTCTTCCCATTTTAAGGTTGAATCTCCACACTGGAAGTCTATGAAATATTCTCTTCCTTCGATTTATCAACCTTTAGATAATCCTTCTCCTCGTCCTCTTCCATTGACATTGATCCATTATCGAATATCCGCTTGTATCCACCTACTGGATTTATATGCAACTTGTATAACCTACCCTCTCTGACACTAATGCTAGCTCCCTCTGAATGTATGAACACTCATCCTTTCTAGAAAAAGGATGCATATCTCTTGTAATCTAGATTTGATACTGAGAGAAAATGAGTCCTCAACTCTGGGACATACAACACATAATATTCCACCTACAAAAAATCTCCTAACATGAGATGGAACTTGACTATCCCAACTCCTTCTACACCACACTTGGCATGAGTGCCAACCTCCACCTATAGATATGAGTTAGTCTCTGATCATCTGGTGATGAGATAACATGTCCTCGTCATATGATGATAAGAACCACTATCCAAGTACCTTTCTCTCCTTGATTTGGTGCTAGTAGAGAGGCAAGAGAACATTGATAATTCCTTCTCAAAATTTGTTGCAAAATCATCTAGTCATGTCTCTGCTGATGTTTATGTATGTGCCTCCCATTTCCCTTTATTCTCCAGAAACTATGATGCATAGTTCCCATACTTATGGCATGTAAATCACTTGATTTTACTTAAGTCTTTCTTACCCAGCTGTGAGGTTGACTCCTCACTATAACCCTTGAAACCCTTTCCTTTTCCCTTTATTTTCTTATTGACAAGGGTCAATTTCTCCTCCTCTTCATATCTTGACTTTTATTTTTTAGAATCCTTCCAAGTCTCTTCCTGGATGCAATCATCCCAAATCCTCTACCAAAATGGGAGTTTCTCTCGAGTGCAAAATAATTTGAAAAATGGTTCCAAGACTTGGGAATACCATTGAATGCTACATTCATGAGTTCGGCATCCTCTATTTTCTCCCATATGGTTGCAATTTGATCACACACATGTGTGATCCTCATTAAATAGATGGTAGTATTGTCATATCTAGGCTTATGCACCGATATGAGTCTATTTATTAAGACCATATTCCTATTCATGTTAGTGCTTTGGAATAAACCTACCAAGGAATCAAACATCTCTTTGGTCATCCTCTTCTTGGATAAGTGAGGAATCATATGATTCTTCATCGAATCCAAGACAACCCTCTCTTCTTTAATCTCCTTCTTCTCATGAGATGCCAAAGTTGCTAGATCTTTTGGTGGAACAACTACTTTATTCACTAACTCCCAAAGGTCATACTCATTTAATGCCAAAGATACTATTGTTTTCCAAGATAGGAATTTGGATGTGCCAGCCAATCTATATTCGACTCTAAAAGGTGTTGCTTCCATACCTTAGACCTGATAAACTACCATAGAAATAACATGTTACTGAAACTTCCCATGTACTGACCTGTGTGGACCTGTACGTTCCTGTCACCACTAAAACCCACATATGTACATGAATTTCCTTTCTGAAACCTATTTATGTATGCACATGTGTTTACTGCTACTCACGTATATGTGACTATCTCCAAATATTCTCACATATGTACATGTCTGTCCCATCTGCAACTTATGTACAACTCTATAAGACTGTAAGACCCTAGTTCGACCTCAATACAATTGTTTCCCTCAAATTTGTCCTTTGATTTCTACATGTTGGTTATGGATCTGTGAAGATCTCCCACATATATGATATATCTACTACGAAATATAGTGTATCTATGCTTGGTCCTTTAGACACCCACTGCGACACTCTTGATCCCACATATATGTTGTTGTAACCCTAAATCTGAACTAGATCTATCTCTTGGTCAGTCATATCTAATAGATTTGTCATTGTGAAACCTGATATTCTCTCCCTCTCAAAGTCCAAGCTATGATACCATGTTGAGAATACCTTACTACAAAACCTAGGTATCTTTTTAGCTAGTGATTTCCTTACTGCAAATCAGATTAGTAGCTCACAAAATAAAAAATGCATTGTTGGAATATTTAACTCAAATAAATCGAGTAGAAGAAAAACTAGAACCCAAATCATGCACACATAAACACCAATATTTTTCTGGTAGATACCTCTAGAAGAAACTGTGAAGCAAAAACCAATGTTGAGAATGATTTTATTATGATAAAATTAGGGTTCCCATAACAAGGATAATAACATGCTGAGAGAAACAAAACTAGAAACAAACCTGAAAAATGTTGATTTGTTGTACGACCCAGATATGCATTCTTTTTTAGGTGTACATGCCTTTCCTTAAGCTATCGCACATATATGGTCCTATCTCCATTATGACCCATATACATGGACAAAAGGAATGTGTAGAAAACTACATATGGTGCAACCCTTTTATGTGGCTTCGCTCTGTTGAAACCCACTTGCATTTGACTCTAGTATATCTTCATGCTGACCTAATCTCTATATGGAAGTCCTTCTCTACTTATTTAGGATCTCCTTGAATCATAGTCCTTCGTGATCCAACTCTATGAGAAAAAATCCTTCTCTTCTTTGATCAATGTATCAAGTGTCAAGTGTCCTCTCCTTTAACCTAACCTTTCTTTTATAATCTTGAGTCATAAAAGTACCCTAGTCTCCAAAGTGATTGACAGTTGAGATTAATTCTCACCTCACTTGAGATAAATGGTTAATATTAAATGCTAATTAATTTTATCATTTCCTTAAATAACTCAACTAATTACTAAAATAATTTTACTTTAATAATTTCTTTAATTAAAGTAAATTTAAGGATAAAATGCTTTAGATGATCTCCACAAGTCTAGACACATAGACTTGTGCATAAATACCTATCCAATGCTACCAAACATCAACAATTTACACTAAACAACCTTATCTCGAAACACCCATCTTATTGACAAAACCTCTAGTATACCAGTATACTTTATGTTTGATCCCCAAATTTTCACCCATAACTACCAACTCTTTGTAGCCTCACCACTCTCAATTACAATTTCACAAAACCTCACCATTTCATGATTTCCCCCATGACAGTAGACATGTTTTGTCTAGTTGAAGTTTTTTATTTCCACCATTATCAACCATCACTTATTCTTAGGCCAAGGAAAGTATTAAGACCCATTTTTTCATCAACCTCATCCATACTTACCAGCCACATATTACTCTTTCAAGTCAGTAATCATTGCCATGTTGATCAGATGATTTAAAGGGGCACCTTTCTCTTTGCGATTGTGGCTACATTCATGTTGATGTCGATATTAGTTTCCATGAATGTTATAGTATATTGGTTCTCATTTCCACATATATTATGAGCCTCATATAGTATAGAGAGAGTCATCATCATTATTCACTTCCGTTGACCTACATGATGTTCAACAAAAACCATTACCCACACTAGGGTGGTTCTTACTTTCTGATAGTAGTAGTTTTGTGTTCTAACCATATACCCCTAGAATTGGAAAGCCATTAATGCCTTAAAATAATGAAGATCCACCCTAAAAATTTTCACTTCAATCTCAAGGGAACATTCTCCTACAAAACTATCATTTTTTGTTCCCAATGACTGTGAGAGAACTTCATATCTCTACTTCATCAAGCTTTTCAGTTACAACATCATCTCAATTTTCATACTTTAGACGGTCCGATTGGAGGCCTCAACCTCTCGTATATCATTGTAATTATTTATGGTCCTTGCACGAGCATGGGGCATTCCCTCCTTGTTTGTATAAATATATTGCTTCTTAGTAGCATTGCATTTTTATAGGTGGATCTCTCCTCTTTCGTCCAATGGACCATCCTTATTACCTTTTTCTCTCTCTCTCTCTTTGTCTCTCTCTACAAAAAAATTAGCTTACATAGAAAAATAAATGATGGAGTATTTTGGCTATACATATTCTCCTAACCTTACACATAAAGGGGCTTATGTTATCACCAAAAAATTACTCACCAATCTAAACACGTGATCAAAAAAGAATTCATCATTCCAATACACCAAAGTGCATACTCATGGCATTAACAAACCTCACTCAACAAAGAGAAAAACTATAGAAAGTGATTTTTTGATAAATTAGCATGGCCCAACAATTTGCATTTTGTGAAATCCACATGCGACTGTTCCTATCAAAAGTTACATAGATATGACCAGGTGTGATTTCTCAACTGCATTCAACACTTTTATGAAGAAACTCCCATCACAAACATTTTTTAGTCAAATTATGAAGAGAGGTACAACAAGTGGATTCTTGTCTACTCAAGCATAGGAATCCACACCCAATTGGACTTCCATTGACACTTGAAACTAGACATTTTAAATATTGGAAAAAACCCATTTAAAGGATCCATGATTATGCATTCCAATATATAAGTATAGGGAAAAGTTATGTTACTCATATGAGACTAGAGATTAATTCTCCAAGCCTTATTTTGGCATCCATAGCTACCAAGCCAAGTTTATCAGACCTCTTCCCTTGAAGAGATATTTACACCTTTATTTACATCAATTAGAGAGAAAGAGAAAGGGTTCATTTAGGAATAATAAGAACCCTGCCAAGGAGGAAAAGGAGAGCCTCTTGTGCTCACACTATCCTTTATTGTCTTATCATAGCTTAATCCATGGGTAACAATTTCTTATCTTGTTTCATTTTTCTCTTGCATTTTGTGTGTCCATTTCTTTGTTTTTGTTTATGTTTTATCTTTCTAAGTGCTTGAATAAGACTCATATATTGTTTGTGTTTATAGTATTTCCTACCTAACACTCAATAGATTCTTTTTTGTCACCCATGTGAATTAATCTAAACAATAACCTCTCCTTAGTAAGGAATGTGAACATGTGAATGACATATATGCCTTATTTTTATCCTTAAATTTTAAAAGGAGGAATCATGAAACTATACTCACAATATAAGAAAACTTTTCCAATAGTGGAAAACTCCTTAGATGTAGTCCAAGCATCATATTTGGGTCTACTGTATGACTATTTCTATAGTGTAACTGTGTTTCATGGGATGTATTCATCGATAACAACACCTTCCAAAGATACAGGTCGATTGATAAGAGGCCTAGATAAATTTTCTATTCTTAGATATTCTTCGTTCCTTATGATACGACCATAGTTTACACCCTTGGAATATGAGAAGGGGAATCTAAGTAATATTTGGAATCTAAGGAATATTTGGATGGTTGAATTACAATGCATCTTTTATTAAATGAGAATTTGATGAAGGGGATATTATTTGTACACTCTATAGGACATATACATTTGCAACAATAGTAGGGGAAAATTCTAGCAACTAGAGGGTGCTCATAAAATCGATAACGTTCCATTACAATGTGTTGTCTACAATTATTAACTCCTTTGTATTTAGAAAAACCATAATTTGCTGACACTTCATGTTAAACCTTCAAAGGATCATCTTCATCTACCATTGACTTCAATACTTTATTGGAAGATGGCATATCAATTTTTTCTAGAGAATATTTGATCACGAGGTGTTAGGTATTGATTGGTATCTATTATGCATACATTTTCTATTTAAAACCCTTCAATGTTTGTTTCCATTTTGAGGATGAATTGTGTTAGGATTAGAATTTAGGTAATTGTTTCTTGTTTCCTACAAATCATATACATATAAACAAATATATTAATCACATACTCCTAATCATGAAAAACCTTATCTTAAATTCATAAACTTTATCACTAGAAAGAGTGTATCTACTACATGAAGTAAAATGAGATACATTTTAGACATATAGGATTTTCCTAACCTTAATGTATCTTATAAAATGAAAAATGAGTCAAATCAAAACTACTGGAGAGGTACAATAGTGGAGAAAGAAGGAAAAGGGTGCCTTCTCTCCTTCCAAGCACTGTTGGACATGCAACAAGTTAAAAAAAAAATGCAAAGGAAAAACATATATGTTGGGGAGTTGTGGGAATGCGATAAATGAGAGACTGTTGTGGAAAACAAAAAAAACCCCAATTTTCTTCTATGGTTGATTGAAAATCAGGGCCCCTTTTTATTTTTATGTGAATTTTCATTTTATCTTTGTTTGAGTTTTTCTTATCTGATTAGTTTTCTTATTAAATGGATTGGTTTTTACTGGACATTACTATATTACAACAACTTGGTTAATTATTGAAAGTAGTTTTAATGTGAATTCCTCACATTCACATTGATTTGAAACATGATTATAAAGAATATTTTCACATCATTCATTAATTAACAAATGATTCAAAAATATGATTTGGCTACATGGAATATAGTCTTGTTCTTAATCACAATTATCATCAAGGTTTTGATTATGCAAGCTTAGGTGTTTGAACTTTATTTTGAGTAAAATGGAATCTTTATTTTTAATATATCCCATGTCCATTCTTTCCCTTGGAAATATAAACATTTAGTCACATCATATAAGGCTTACATTAGAAAATTATATTTTCATTATGAGTCAATGTGTTATGAGGAAAATCTCTCTATGGCCAGGGGTAAACCACAACAGACGGAAATGAATACAAAAACCAACTCTAATCCCAGGTATTCTATATAAACAAGTATGCTAACAAGGAAAGATAACGATCCTACCTCGTCAAAACATTCAATGAAGTCCATCATTGAGCACTTGACTCAAATCAATACACCTGCAACTTGTCCTCAACAAGCAAGAAACGCACGCATATGGTCATAATATATAAATTTAGCACATTCAATAGCATAATCCATCAACATTCATAGCAAATATTCCCATGGAATAACAATTCAAATATTTGCAAGATATTAATTGGACGAGAAAATAGTATTTCTATTAAAATGTAATCAACAAAAGTGGATGAATTACAAACTTTTGTGTCGGAATGGTTTGGAACCGAGAATATAAGTCCCTTCGAGCTGGGCCTCCACCACTTCAATCCTCCACCAAAGACAATCTCATATAAGAGAGACAATGAGGTTCTCAATCAAGTAGGGAAGAGCTTGGGGGCTGAACAATGTGTTCATACTTAAAAGGACAAAGGGATGCAGACTCAATATGAAGTGAATAATTTCTCTAGAGTAACATTGCTCTCAAAGTTGAATTCTTCTCTCCTTTTTCCATAGCTTGGATATGGCCCATTTATATCCTTCAAGTGGAACTGAAGGGCTGTGTCAGAATGTTTCCAGCATATGGAAGGTCAAGGATCATGGATCTCGTGACGTGACATGGAAACCCAACACTATTTTTTACTTTTGGGCACAAAACCCTATGTACGTGGGTTGTAGTGGTGAAATCCATGTATACGCATGTTGTATAATAGTTAGAGATCATATATGTGGAAAAATATTGTTTTTATCCCTAGGATTTGCAAAAAGGGACTTCAATTCTGCATAGGGAAATGGAAAAAAGGCCTTCTGAGCAATTTTTCATAGGGTGAGAAAAATCTTTCTATAGCAGATGCCCCCTAATGTGTGAGCTTAGAGGAGTATTTGCGATGGATGAAATACATTGTAATACCCATAAGTGGAGTAATGGGGACCCAACTGGAAGAACTAGTTGTGCATGAGAATATTACAATATGTATTAACTTTGTGCACATGGCTGACAATTTGAATTACACTGCACATCCATGTGAAAATATACCAAAAAACTATTCATGGCCATGAGTAGTCAATACAAAGGTGGATATATTCCAAATGATGTCATATTCACGAGCAAGGACCAGTAAAACTAGTCTCAAAATCAATCTAAAGATATTTGTATACAATGGAGTACAATCTGATCTCCCATGATCACTGAAGTCATATAGGTACTAGTCCAATGAAAGATAACAACAACTCAGGAAAGATGTGACTATGAATTGATGTCTTCGATTCTTCTACACGATCTACCAAAGGTGCAAGTGTGCATCATGTGAGTAAAGGAGTTAAGGTCGAACATAGTGAGACTTTATTTGATTACCAGTCATTAAGTTATACCATTAACAAACGCGAAACAACCTACCGATAATGAAAGTAGGTATCAAGGCACTGAGTACATTCTTACAAGTGTGAATAAAGGTGTCGGGGTCGAACGCTTGAAGAATCCATCGATCATGGGACATTGATGTATTCCCAACTGTCGATGGTAGGAGAACCTGCCACTAATGAATTCAAGCCTTTAGGTACTCATAGGACTCTACGTATCATTTCCAAATTAGATGGGATGAAGTCGATGGAAGGAGACCCAATGAAAGGAGAGAATTGAGGCATCTCTCATCATTCAACACGAGGTACAAAGAAGGATCTTGATGATTTGGAGGAAATCAGACGAAGAACATGTTCATAAACCAATGACCCTATGCATCTTTTGTGTGTGCCAGATTCAAGAGGGACACGAAAAAGACCCTCTAAATAGAAGCCAATAAAGAAAATTGCTGACAAAGGAAAGGAAACAACCAATAAGGCTAATAGAATTCATGACACTGCAAAAATCCCAATGTGTGAATAGATTTCTTGTCGTTGAACACAAGGGAAACCCCCAAGTCAGTGACCAATGGTGAAATGTCGACTCCTGGGTTCAAGGTTACCTACTAATGATGAAAGTAGGACCAAGGTATGTGATAGGACTATAAATTCATGTAATTCTGAGACACAGTGAGGGTATGGATGACATGCAAAGTCAAGAGTTCTGAGGGATGGCTGACACAGGTTGATAGACATCCTTTGAACAAGAGCATGAAACATATGGAATACTCTGGCAACATAGACTCAATGATGAAAATTTGTGATGCAGGAGGCATCAATCAAAATATCCATAGAGACTAGAAGAGTAACCAGTCGAGGGAGTAAGCTATCAATAATGAGCTCCACTTCCTAAGGTCATGCTAAACCCAAAATTTTGATGACATTTGGACTCAAAAGTTTGTTCTCTATTCAAAGGCGACACGATTGATGCCAATATAATATAATATTCTTTTCTCGACCATATTTATTTTTTTCATATTCAAATGAATGCTATGATAGAGAGGAGGAAATGAGTGTCACAAGTAAGAAAATAGATTCAGTGGTGGAACATACCTATTCTCAATGCAAGGAGGTGCATGCGGGAGATCGACACTCAGGGGAAATTTTCCTCTTTGGTATAGGGTGACAATCTCCAAAGGATATAAACAAGGCTCTTCTTGGATGATGACACAAACTATTGAGTTGAAAGTTTTATAATGCAAAAGTGAGAACCAAAAATATGATCAATACTACAAGCAAGAGAATGAGATGCAATTACAACTTAATGCCAAAAATTTCCTTTTTCGTAATATTAGTCTACTTGGTTTGAAAAAGGGGTAAACTTACACCAAATAGATGTCCTTTAAAATCCAATTTACGAGTGTGAAAGAGACAAATTCACTCGACAATCTTTTTTTCTTTTTGAGAGATTCAGAAAAGAGATTAAACCATACTCATTGGGAGTCCCCTAGGTATAGGTCATCAATCTTATGAGTAATAAATGAGGTTCAAACATAAAGTCACGTATTAACTACAAGGGACTCTTGATCCTATGAACAAAAATATCTGCATGGGCACCGAATGGAGTAGGGGATCTAACTAGGGTACCCAAGTTTGGTAATTCTTTACCATTCAATAACGATACTTGCAGATAGAAGGTTCCTTGTAACTATTAAATGGGTTTGTACCTAAGGCATATGAGTTGTAGTCATAGGATGATGCAAGTGTGCCTAATGGATTGGTGACCTATTCTATATGTTGGATGATGAAAATACATGTCCAAAGTTATGAATGGGTGACATGGTGCTAAAAACTGCAAGAAGCCCTAGATAAAACCACCAAAACCAACTCCCTCCATTTTCGTGTTAGTCCATTAGGCAAAAATACTAGACAAAACTATGTAAAGTGGGTAAACGTTTTCTATAAATAGTAAAAAAACAAATTTACTATACCATTTGTATTTTTTTATCCAAATAGTGTATTTTGGACCAAATTTCCCTTGAATTTCAACTGCTAATTATGGGAGCCACGAGCAATAGAATCAACAACTGTCTGGACCAGATAATTCATATTACTCTTCTATTTATTTATAGTGGATTAAAATTTTCAATTAGGTTTACTTTTTTGAGTATTTTAGGGTGAAATTTAGAAACTAAGGTGTACGCAAACTATAGATCATCGGGTTGCAGATACGCATACCTATACATGATTGTTTGCAAAACAACCAACGTATAAGAAACCCTATACACGACTATGTAAATTGTAGCTCACGTACATGTCCATGGATAAGGTTTTTAAGATGTTTCTAACTCAAAAAATGGTTTGAATCTTGTAGGATGGTGCTAGAGTGGAGAAAAAAAAAGCATGAAGAGGTGGATGTTGCAGTGGAGAAAGATCCAGGGGATCAAATGGCCTTAAACAAATGTGAGATATACAATTTTTTGTCTCTCAAAGGTATGAGGGCTCAAGTGATACTGCTTCAACTCCTTGTGAACTACTAGGATCCAGATACCGAGACTTTCAACCTTGATGGAAAACCATTGAGGATTGAAGTTGAGGACATCTACATATTGATAGGATTTTTGCGTCGGGCTGAGGTGGTCAAACTCAAAGCCTAGGGAACTAGGAGTGGCATGAACATAGAGGATTACATAGCCACTCATTGCATTGCAGGGACCAAAAGGATAGGGATCCAACTCCCTATCAGAGATATCAACAATCTGATTCTCAAGATTATTGTCCTAGTGTTGACATGGATCACAGGGTCAACCTCTTTACATCAGGTATCGAGGCCACTTATGTTCTATTCAATGGAGTGCTTGCAACCCATGGTTTGTGACTAGTGCACCTCACTACTAGCCAGCATGAAGAGCCATCTGACAGCCAGCATGAAGAGCCATCTGACAGACTGCATAGTGGGTAGAAAGAGGTACTTCAGGTTCACGTTTATCCTTTGTAGTTTTTTCTTCGAGGAGGTTCTAGGATTGGGCCCTAGAGTCGAGATTGTTCTGCATGGACCTTGCGATCCATCCATGGCACGGTGGACTAAGGTGATGAGGTGGCAAGGGTGTGGTAGGGCACCAACACCCTACAATGATGAGTTTTTAATCTGGTGGATTCGGTAGGTGAGGACTACCCTTATGTAGGGATTGACTACAAAGGAGATCCAGACATGTCGTTACAACCAGGTTCTGTCTATAGAGACATAGTTATGCTAAAGTTTTTGAATATTTCATTTTTTTTGTATTTTTGCATAAGAATTTTTTTTTATTTTTGGATGATGTCAAGTACTAACTAAACATGTGTGTGATGTAGACGTGGGTCCACGACGGCTGGCCAAATTTCCACAATACTGGGGGGATGAGACAATGGGAGGGGACACTGATAGAGTTCTTCAAAACGTCCAGGGAAACCTGTCTTGTTTGACGTAGAGGATTCCCATGGTTCAGGTAGAGGATCTGTCGGAGGTGATGCAATGAAAGGTGGTAGGTGTGCCTCGTTCTTGGGTACAACTCTTTTAGTGTCTCACAAATTCCATAGTATGTTATCATGACACTCATCTGGAACCATAGGTGTATACGTCATGATTAGTATATGATAGACCGTATGTGTATTTTGAGGGTGTATATGATTACTATAACATTACCATATGTGTATATGATTACTATAAAATCATATTTTTTGGAGAGATGAAATATATAAAAACATTTATCTTTTGATTTACTTATATTACAATGTGTACATTGATGAACGTGTTTTCTTTGCTTTAGTTATGTGACAAATCCCAATCTAAAACAAAATTAGCATATGCATCAGATACATGATTATAACTTCTAGGTATGTGATGATAAGTAATAAAATCAAAATGGCATTCCAAAAGTCATACCCATAAGATCTTCGACGTAGAGTAGGGTCATGCACACGGTAACTATCGTTCAACTGACATACTACTAAATGGGAGTCCAAGAAATTTTTTAAAGAGTGAATACCATGTGAAATGGCATTGCACAAAAGTTCTATCACGACGCTATATTCGGCCACATTATTAATGGATGGCCCTAGGAAAATGCCACCTAAAGATACCAATAGACCTTCAGGTGAGTAAACAACCTAAGTGACAAAAGCCAAGTTTCATGTATGACGACTGGCCCCGTCTACAAATCCTAAGTAGATTGAAGACTCCATTGACATATGCCAACCAAGGGAAAAATTGATAAGAAAGATGAAGATAAAAAAGAGGGAAAGTGTATATACACTAAAATACATTAGTATAAAAATATTTATGCCCAAGCGTGGGGCTCAAGCATAATATATTTTCAAATAGATCCCATTCCTGGGCTCAACCATCATTTTCCCTTCATAATCTTCTAATTCACAGGCTCCATTTTCTAAGACACATCACACGATATAGAGACCATGCCACATGGGTTTGAAGTTTCCTTCCCCCAATGGTTCTTTGGCTTGGTCATACAGAAGGACCAAGTCACCCTCAACGTACTGCTGAGGATAGAAAAACTTATCATATTGGACATTGACATGTATTTTATTTTCTTCGATAGCCATGGAGGCATCTCAACATTACTCATCTAGAATATATAGGTGTATAAGGCATTGTTCGATATTAGAAGTGTCAGGTAAGAGCACAACTGCCAATCTAAGAGAACGAATTTCACATTCAATATATGGAAAGGTGAAAAATCGGCGGAAGTCTTAACTAAGGTTTGATATGCCGAAAGTGATAGATAAAGCATGATATGCTAGTCAGATTTTCTCTCGATGATAGTTTTATGAAAAATGGTCTTGAGAGACTTGTTCATGAACTCTGCTTATCCATTTTCCTAGGGGTAGTAAGAGGAATAATGACCATGTCTAAACCCCATTTTTTATGCTAATTATTTCATCATTTCATTCTGAAAGTGACTTCCATGATCAGTGACAATCTCACTTGGGATTCTAGACCTGGCTATAATTTGATTGGATACGAAGAAGGTAGGAGCTTTACAATTGGATTTAATAGTAGGCATGGCCTCAACCCACTTAGTGAAGTAGTCTATGACCATGATAATGTGTTTATGTCCCCCAGCTGAAGTTGGGTTGAAACCCACAAAATCCACCCTCGACTTAGTGAAGGGATCGATGATAATGACTAGATGGAGACAAGATGGATGTGAGCGCATTTTCCAAGTGAACACATGGCAGGGGTGATACTTATTAACCACTTCGACACAATATTTAAAAGCATACGGCCCAAAATAATCGGCTCGCAAAATTTTCTAGGTTGTCACAAGCTTGGATAGATGACCACCACAAGCCCCATTCTGGCAGTCATTTAGAATAGACTCAGCTTCTTCGTGAGTCAAACAACAACGCAAGATATTTTCTACTCCTTGGTGATATAGAGTGACATTGATGATAAGGTAATTCTTATCTTGGTATTGTATACATCGTCAATCATCTCGCAGGAGATGCTGAGGGAGCTTCAAAGTTTGAATATATACAACAATATCTCCATACCAGGGGTCTGATGACGAGACAAGGAAAACGTGTTCATACATAAATGAATCAACATGAATAACATCTGATCAATGAGATTTCTATGGTGAGGATTTTCATCAATAACATCCTCATCTAATCGAGGGAAGTCGGATATTAACTCTGCAAAAACTAGTGATATTTTGGACCTCGCAGAAGAGAAATCGAGATCAAATTCTTGTAGAATGAAAATACATTTATTGTACTTTCCCCCAATGATACGCCTAGTAAGGACATATTGAAATGGATTGACATCGACAACCACAGTAGTTTTGCAAAGAAATATATAGTGTCGTAATTGTTGAACTGCATGCACGATAGCCAAAGCTATCTTTTCAACATGAGAATATTTGAGTTCGGGGCCGAATAATTTTCCAATAAGATAGTAAATGACGTGCTCATAGAGATCATCATCCTCCTAAATAAACACCATACCAATCGTTTTGTTGGACGCGGTGACATAAAGAAAGTAATCCCTACCATAGTTTGGAGACTTCAATAGAGGCGTCGATACCAAGGATTTCTTCAAAGCATCAAAGGATCCCTGTGATTTCTCATCCCATATAAAAGGAGTGTCCTTCTTTAAGAGATGCATGAAAACATTAGTAATATTGTCATAGTTCAATATAAACCATCATAAAAATTTATCTTTCTCCTATAAACCTTGAAGTTGACGAATAATGTGTGGGGGAGGGAATCAAAGTATTGCCTCAACCTTTAACGGATCTACCATGATCCCAGTCTCAAATAATAAAAATCCTAAAATTTGACCTTACCTAATGCAAAATATGCATTTATGAGGGTTGAAACAAATGGGATAATGGTGACATATTTCAAAAACTAGACAAAGGTGGTGATCCACTCTCTTACGGGAGTGAGCAGTGAGATCATCGAAATAGGCTTCGACTATATTCTTGAGATCGTGAAATGTGAAGGTCATAGCTCATTGGAATGTTTCTTTGATGTTTTTAAGGCTGAAAGGCATCTTCCGGTATGAGAATGTACCCCAAGGGAAAAAAAATTCCCTCTTATGATGGTCCTCAGGATTAATCTAAATTTGGTTATACCCTAAAAATCCATCCATAAAAGAAAAAAAATTGCTTCTTTCACATTCATCGAGAATCTGATCAATGAAGGGTGTCATGAAGTTGTCTTTGGGATAGGATTTGTTCAGGTCACAAAAATCCATGCATACATAGATGGTTCCTTTCTTTTTATTTAGAGGAATAGGATTGGATACCCATTCAGTCAAGGGAACCATGTAGATAAAGACAATGTTAAGCAATTTTTCTACCTCTGCCTTAATAGCAGGGGCCTTCCTAAGATTGAAAAATCTAAGTCGTTTTCGAACAGGCTTAGCATTCAGGTAGGTTTTAATCTCATGTTTGACAATTCGAGGGTCTATTCCTGACATCTTTTCATATGACCAAGTGAATACATCGTGAAATTTTTTGAAGAGTTCGGTGTAGATCATAATTTATTTTGGCAAACAATCCGCACCGATGTATCCATTTTCAACCTTGCCAGGAATACGAGAGATATCGATCTTGACGGCAAGAGATATACTCTCCATGTTTCCTTTGGCATAAATGTCGTGCGTATCAAGTGGAACTACAACGTGAACGACTATCTCACTCAAGGTAGATCTAAAATCATCTTGTTCGATTATGGCAAGCTCTGGGAGAAAATAGGAGTGATGATGCATATCATCCCATGGATTGTCAGAACCATTCAGGGCCTCTATGATAGCTTCATCCGATGGTAATGTCTCATCGAAGAGGTCAAGTGAAAAATACAATGAAGTGGCCCACATGGTTTCTAGAACAAGATCATCCTCATCCATCTGCGAAGTAACAGGATATGGATCGATGGAAGAGTAAAAAACAACTTGATACGCTATATTTGATGTCGATAGTGGCATGGACATTCCAGTATGTGACTGACATTCACAAGATGCAGTCAAGGAAGGTAGGGTCCAAGGATCGTTAAAATATGAAGTGAAGAAAGAAACAAACCTATTTCATGGAGCAGACCTGCTAGACATGGTGTATATATGATGAACTGGTGCCATGAAGTCGAAGGTACCCATAAGGGATGAATACAATCTGACACTGATATTCTCAGTTGTTGGCTGATAATTTTTTATCATGGGGATTGACGATCCAACTGATGCATTGGGGCTAGTGTACAAAAAGGAATTGGGGCTAGCGTACAAAAAGGACAATTGGTCGATCGTCACGATATTCCCATCATGAGGAAAACAAAGAGTGTGGAAGACGGATGATATGATTATAGTCATAGAATAAATCCAATTGCGTCCTAGTAACAAGTTATAGTAGAGGGTCACATATACCACCTCGACATACACCTCTACCGTCTTCCAACCTAACTAGACCGAGAAGGAAATAAAAATACCGTGAGGGCCGAAGTAACGACCGTCAAAATAAGTCAACATGGTCAAAGATTGAGAAAGGGTCGAAGATCTAAGGGATTTCCAACAGACCAGGGACATCACACATGTTGTAGCACCTTCATCAACAATATTATGTTTGATGGTATACTTTGACTAACCCATGTGAATTTGGAATGCGACATGGTAAGGCAAGTGAGGCTTCACATCCATGATGTCAAACATGATAACTTTAGAGCCACAAGGGTATAGATATCCTAACATAGTTAACTAGGCATTCCTCTATGAAGGACACGTCTAGAGTACCTCCAGAGACGACATCGCACAAGGGGTTTGACCCAAATCCTCAACAATAGAGTAATTTTGGGTGGATCTAGAATTAATATTGTGGGTAGAGTGATTGATTAATCCTTTTAGAATACGAGGCGAGGGATCTAGAGTTTTCGATCTATAAAGGCATATCCCGGGGAGGGGGAGACTCTAAAATAGGTACATTCTGTGGAGAACTGTAATCACGAGACCGAGTGGCTACATTAACCTCATATTTAACCATATTGATGCATAGATGGTCACCGTCTTGCCTTGGTAGGTTTTACTCCCACTCACCACATTTTCGACATTTGATAGTTCGAGGCCATGTGTTGATTATGTGGAAAAGGATTAGTCAGCACAACGTGCAATAGAGATAAAATCCTCGCACCTTATGCAAGTTTGGGACATAAGTGGGTAAGGTGGTATTTTGTACCAAGCTTGCAGGAAAACTTCACATTTTTCCTTTCTTTCTTTCCCTCACCAACATTATTATGTGACTTCTCATTATTACCATTGTCCTTAGTTTTATTATTATTCTTCCCACCCTTACGATTGTTAACACGTCCTTTATTTTTATTCCCTCTTGGTTGTTGGTTACCATTCGGGTTAGTTGATGACTACACAGAATGTACATCCATCGACTGAGTTGGAGGGGGAGGAAACAAATGAAGATGTCCCTCCTACATACCAGTTTAGTGACAAATATTTCAACTGGCTTGTCACCAAGTCTGTAGATTTCACATTGGTAGACCCTACAATTCCATCAGCATGAGGCCTAGGATTTTGTCTAGGGTCATAATTCGACCTTGGTGCATATGGAAGAATCTCATACAACATCCTAGACTAAGCATATATAAGATCTAACTATAGGGATTTAAAAATCACTTCTTCCTCAGATGTAATCCTGTATGTAGAAACATCCCTCGAAATATAAGGCTGTAGAGACTTAAGGAACCACTCTAGAAGGAATTCTGGGGGTATGTAGGCCTTTATAAGCCTCTTATGTATACTCCACTTTTGGATTTGATCTGAGATATGGGTGGATTTGTCCTGACGGAAGGATTAGATAAGTTCTATTTCAGCATCGTAACGAACCAAAAATTGGAAGTAGTTGAGAAAGACTAAAACCATCTAATTAAAATTTTCATACGTCCCCCCTGGTAGATATTGTTGATTGGCGAAAATGACC
>ML778696.1:69667-97144 GCA_009831015.1 Picea engelmannii | reverse complement strand
AAAAAAAATGGGTTGGCTGCCAACAGATATATATACCATTTCACGAAGACCCCCATGAGGGTGCATTGAAACAATATTAAATGAATAGAATTGTCGTTATGGGAGTTCGAAGAGAACCAAAGGTGAAAAGTAGTGATGTGATCGCCAGGATCCTCACCAGTCTTGCCTTTGAATTTTGGAATATCTAAAGGAAGCTTGGTGGGGATGAGGGTCCATTTTGGATCATGACCCACAATGCCATTCATCAATATAGACAAGTCTGGCATATTGAGTGTGTCCATAAAAGGGAGATGGGGTTCCCATATCTGGACCTGAGCTCCATGGAAAGATTATTGTTGGATAATCACAACCCATCTATGGTTCTGGTACGCACCATGGCCCTGTCCGGGATTGTTAGACCCTCATCCAAATTGATTCATGAGGGGTTTTTTGGGCACCATTCCAGTAGGAATGTTATGATGAGGGTTGTAACAATTTCCCCCTACTGGAGTGGCTCCAGGTTGGGGTTTTCCCAAGGTATAAAACTGGCCTCCTCTAGGTGTGAATTTGAAGGATAAAGGTGGATTCGTCATGCCAAACATGTTGGTTAGAATTGGTACAGAGGAGGTAGGTGTAAAGGACGAGCCGTAAGAAATAGCTTGTCCAATGGTTTGGATACTCCATCAAAGAGCATTAGAACCAGGATTAGACTTGGGGTGAAAAGGAGGAAGACCTCCAACTGTAGGAGTCGTTTGTGGGATATAAGAACCACCAAATGAAAATAGAGTATGTGGAGGAGCCATGCCCCCAAGTCCAATAATAGTATTCGAAGTAGATGCTCGGATGGAGGATGAAAATTGCGATGTGAAATTTGACATACCATAAGAAAAATGGCTAGAGGCCATAGGGATGGACTCAATATTGTAGCTCGGTGAGTGACAAATGGAGCCAAAAGGGTTCATGGCTATAGGTTAAATGTTCACTATAGGACGGACAAGAGTGATGATATGAACCTCCAACACTACAACCATTATGGTTGAAAGTGTCAAAGGAGTATCATTAACTATAGTGGGTATGGGAGTTGAAGGAATCCTAGTATCTTTCTGACTCTGTTTATTACTCATTCTTGTATGATCACAAGTTTGGTATGTGGAGGTGTGTGTACCATGTTTGATAAATTTACGCCTTTTAGAAGGAAAAGACTCAAGATGCGGTGGTAATTGTAACAAGTAGAGAGACATGTGGGGAAGATGGTATGGTTCCATGATGACTCAAGACTTGAGATATAAAAAACAAATCCTAAGGCCAAAGAGTAATCAAAGAGAAAACCAAAATAAACTAAACAAAATTCCAACATGCACACAAACAACATAAAGTGGTTGAAAGGGGCCTCCCTCTGTAAAGTAGGTATGTCTCGCCCAAGAGGGGCCTGAGACTCCCTGCAAAAGATCGGAGGTATCTGAATTAGTTATAAGGGCCCTCTTGGGCTTATCAACTAGTCATTCAAATCCCCCTGGAGAGGTATGCCTCCATAAAGGTTGTGTCTTGTCCAACCCTTATCTGACCCAGGGTACCTGTAGAATAACCCTTGCAAGTAACCTATGTGGTACCTATGTCAAACAACTATGCAACCACGATATAACCGATGTGTAGGATAATGATTGTAAGTTAGGTCTACCTTATGGGTAGGGTAACAAAGCCCAAAACCTTGAAATCACCGCCTCTCACAAAGGTAAAGGTACTAGCAAGATCCCCATATACAAACAAATCGACAAAAATATATCTAACACTAAGAAGCTATTGGGGGGATATCCCCTCAACCAACCTCATGCGACCTCATGCTTAACTCCAGTGTAAGTGGAGCCTCCTGACATCACCAATTATACAATGGATTTCAGCACTCCCTTAGTTATACACATATGTTTATTTAATAACCTTGGATAATTTTACTCACAAAATCCTATTCCAAGGCTCTAAATCCTAAGCTAGTTTGTGCACCCTAGAAAATAAAATTGTTTTTAATCAATTTTAAATTATCAACGTTTCTTTTAGTGGCCTTTCTTACTCAAAAAAGGTGTGGTTCTGAAAATAATGATGTTATGAATCAACATGTAAAATAAATTAATATGAATAAAATGCAAAGTCCTAACCTCAATTCCCAATAAATGATAAGCTTTTCAAAATTAAATTTTCAATTTAGTTCCACAATTCCAAATAAGATGCAATCTTTCTATACATGTACTAAGATCAATGATAAAGACCGAAAAGATCAAATGCCAACAATGCAAAATGCTTAATATTTTTGTATTTTCAATATAAAATAATGAAAATGCAAGGATTGAACAACAACTTGATATAAAGATTCTACTGTATGTAATCATAGAAAAACCAAGTAGTATATCAAGAAGAAAACACCCAGCCCAAGATGCCAAGACAATCAATGAAAATGATGATGAGAAATGCACCGCCTGAAAATTCAACTAAAGAAAGGTTTCCTATCATTCCAAAGCCAATTAGCAGTCATAAAAGAGATCCAAGAAGACTCAGCAACCATAAAAAAATACCCAACATACATCAAACTAAACAACCAATAAAAAATGGATGATTTACATGACTGTTCAAGAGAAACCTGCGTATATACGCCTCTTGTAGAAAGACAACATGCGTATGTATGTGACTGTCAGGTAAAAATCCGCATATATGTCTTAACACAACCCCAAGCTAAGGATAAGGATAATAAACTCATACTCAAAATGAACAGAGGTTGTGAACCAATCAGACAATAAGAAACTCAATATAAACGAGAGAAATCAAAGGAGAAAAATACTCCAAACCCCGAAAAGAAGATTATATCCCCAGTATTGTTTCCAATTCTGTGATGAGGAAAATCTCTCTATGGCCAGGGGTAAACCACAAAAAACGGAAATGACTGCATAAATCAACTCTAATCCTAGGTATGCTATATAAACAAATATGTTAATGAGGCAAGATAAATATCCTACCTCATCCATACGTTCAATGAAGTCCACCATTGAGCACTTGAATCAAAGCAGTATACCTACAATGTGTCCTCAACAACCAAGAAACACAAGAATATGGTGATAATATATAAAGTTAGCACATTCAATATCATAATCCATCAACATTCATAGAAAATATGTCCATGGAATAACAATTCAAATATTTTCAAGATATTAATTGGATGAGAAAAGAGTATTTCTATTAAAATGTAATCAATAGAAGTGAATGAATTACAAACTTTCGTGTCAGCACGGTTCAGAACCGAGAAACCAATTCCCTTCCAGTTGGGCATCCACCACTTTAATCCTCCACCAAAGGAAAGATAATATAAGAGAGACAATGAGGTTCTCAATCAAGTAGGGAAGATTTTGGGGGTTGAACAATGTGTTCAGACTTAAAAGGACAAAGGAATGTAGACTCAATATGAAGTGAATAATTTATATAGAGTAACTTTTCTCTCAAAGTTGAATTCTTCTCTCATTTTTCAACAGCTTGGATATGGAACATTTATAGCCTTCAAGTAGAACTGAAGGGTTGAGTTGGAACTTTTCCAGTATATGGAAGGTCGAGGATCATGGATCCCATGACGCGACATGGAAACCCGACACTATTTCTTAATTTTGGGCACAAAATGCGATGTATGTGGGCTATAGTGGTGAAACCTGGGTATACACATGTTGTATAATAGTTAGGGTGCGTATATGTGGAAAAATATTGTTTTTAGCTATGGGATTTGCAAAAAGGGACTTCAAGTCTGCATAGGGAAATGGAAAAATGTCTTCTGAGCAAATTTTCATAGGGTGAGGCAAATATTTCTATAACACAATGTTGTGATTTCAATGGGTTGATTAAAATTTGTTGATAATTGAGTGTTTATTAAATATTATGGAATTAATTTTCTCAATTTTGAAAAATATTCTCAAATCCAAAAATATAATGTCCAATTTGGTACGAAGTTATACTTATTTATAAGGTTTGATATCAATTTGATTTCATTCTATTAATTGATTTTGCTTAACTAAGAGTTGAAGATTTTGTAGCTACTTTTTTAATAAATATTAGTTATTAATTTAATTTGTTTTTTTTACAATTGTCCATTACAAAGGTGCAATTGAACTTCAGTTTCCAAATATGGCAAAATAATCCATTTGGTTGGAACTCCTTATATCCACGGGTTGAAATACTTAGGAAAGGAAAAGTTGTGAATCCTCGTTAGTTCACATGAGATGAACTTCCATCTTCAAGTCCGGGCAAACAATTTTATGTTGTGTCCAGTATTGTGGAGGCAAACTTCCAACTTGATTTTTGAGCAGATAGTGATGAATCTCACAAAACATCCAAAAACCCACTTGCGTAACATAAGGACTTACCTCTCTTGTAGGATGTTTCCTCAAAAATGGAAATTTATGAGAGATATGATTGATTATTCAAAAATAATTTTATCAGAAATCATGTAGCGTCTGGTTTCTAAATTTTTCATCAATCTGTATGGTTGCACTCAACATTATCAAAATTAGGCACATGATTTTGGATTTAGAAGCATCATTGTAATGCTTAAATATCATATCTTGAGAGCCTAAATGGGGACTGGAGGATGAAACAATAGATGGAGAAAGGATGGTCTTAGGAAAGGAGAGACTTGTTCTATCACAATATATTTCTTGAAATATTTTGTATTTTGAGTTTGAATTTAGTTGTAGAACTGATGCACTATTGTCAAGTTTTGTAAACTGATAGAAGACTCTCAAGTCTTTTGTTTGTATTTACAATTTGATACTATTATCATGTTTTGATTTTAATAAAATACTTTCCATTTGACAAATTTCATTCTTTATGAGTATGAGTTTGTATATTGTGCACTATTGTCAATTATGCAAGCTTATGTTTATTTAAAATCATCGATAAGCTATCTTTCATAATTGGTTTGAATTTGACAAATTGAATTATTGAATATGAATATGTGTATCTATAGTTTCTTATTAATTGTTTAATAGGTTCATTACGGGTATGAATTTGCTTTAATCGTTGTCTTTCTAGGTGAATTGTTTCCTTAGCTAGACAACTTTCTGATCTCATGTTCAATATATTGTAATCCTCGATATTGAGTGTGAGTATACATGTTTGATCTTTCCTTAGTAACTATTTACCAAGTTAATATTGATGTGTATTTTTTTTAATTGTTATAATTTTATATGAAATACTTCTATATCTTAATAGCTTACTTTTATCTCATGCTCAAGCTTTTGTTATTCTTCTTTCTCCTGACTAAGACATAATGAATTAATTCTATGTCTTGGTTAGGATAGTTTAGGATTAGAATATAGATAGATTAATTATTTTATTTTCTACAATTAAGATTTAGCAGAGATTTAAGGAAAATATTCATTCATTGGAGCAAAACCTTTATATGTGTAATTGGATCCATTATAACCAGTTGAAATCACCATCACAAATGGAAAAGAGTCTAATTGAGGTCTTGACCGAGTGATTTATCGAAAGTTTATCATGGTCAATTTTGGCCATCAAGAAAGACCAATGATTTTTTTCTTATAAGGATTTGTCAGACACCACCCCGACGCAGAAAATGCATGAAGAGGAAAATCATAATCATTAGATAGTTGGGAAAGTAAAGCAGAGTAGTAGATGGTACTTTTCTCCATTTGGGACTTTATCAAACATCATCACAAGACTAAAAATGAATTATTAGACACAAATAATAGTAGATTATCTAAGGAAGTGATCTAGAAAAGTGTAGGGTGTATTTTCAACATTGGTACATTTTCCATCCTTTTTGAAGGATACAAATTCATGCAAGGAAAGAAACAACATTAGAGGCATTAAGAAAGTGGGCTAGAGAAGAGATAAATGCATTGTTTAATGTTTAGAGGCCTATTGGATTCCACATCAAGATTAAAAATGAAGTAAGGGATAAAACATAGTTGTTGAGGTGTTCTTGTATTGGAAAAACTAAGAGACCAATGTGTTTTAGACTTGGAATTTTTGTTTCACCTTTAAGTAAACAAAAATATGAACCACCAATAAAAATGCATCATCCGAGGAGTTATTGCGACATGTCATATGAATATGAGATGCATTTTATTCTTTGGAGTGGCCAATATAAAATTTTCCTACCCGAGACATATATAGTACCATGATGTTGGACAAATATTGTAACTAACCAATGGTTCAACTTAGACCAACTACTCCATAGAACCCTTTCTCATTGTTCATGAAAATTACAATTCATTTTTCTTTGTTGATTTTGTTTTATTGAGTGTTGTAGTAAGAAGTTGTCTTAGGATAACAAAAAGCACCACGTGATAGATGGTTAAAATATAAGGTTAGAATAATATTCCTCATACTTACTTATCAATCAACAGGTCACAAGGCATACTTGAATACCAATCTATAGATATTATTAATTTCTTATTTAAAGATTACAAGATATTATTGGAAATCTTGTCCAAAATCATGGGAAATAAAGCATGGTACTTGTTAGCACATATACATATTGGGATTATGATGTATCTATATGGGTTTCTAAAATGAAATAATCAGAGATTTAATAAAGCTCATGTTTTAATTTTGACAACAAATGTGATTTTCGGTAACTAAAAGACACAAATTTTTTGTTATTACCTATGGAAAGTTAAAGAATTTGATAGCTAAAGGGTTCATTTACACCCATGATAAGCTTTCGAATGTGAATAATTAAAAGTGGCTAAAGGGCCCTATCAATATCCTAATTCACCATTTATATGCATGATATAATTTTCTTATACGATGCCTAAATCACTTTCGATCATCATTAGTCTGACTTCCTAAATCGCTTTCGATAATCATTAGTCTGACTTACCAAATCACTTTTGATAATCATTAGTCCAATTTTAAAGAAGTATGATGCTTTGTTTCCTCAATGTCTAGTCGAGAAATCATAACCCTATATTGTGCCAATAATTATAACCAATTTGATTTAACGACCATCATCGTTCAAATACATTGAATCGGTTGCTTGTCTTTTTAAATTATTTAAAAATTTTCCATAGATGCCCAAAGAACTTTCATCTTTCGATTCTCCATTCTTGAGCACTTTTTCTTCATTCTTCTTGAATGATTATAATAATTCAATTTTCCTCCCTTTCATATATTGTATCCTTCATCATCGATCCAAATTTGATCCATCTATGAATAATCACTAGTTTTTCGACATGAAAATTGCAAAAGGAGGTGTTATTCTTAGAAAGGAATTACAGGACGTTACATATCTTGAGGTGAATATTGAAGACTGTGATCTGTTTAAAAAAGTTGGATGCTATAGGTTTTACCAAAAACTCCAGGGATATCATCAGGGTATCATAGAGGTGTTTGCTAAAAAAATTTATGGGGTTAAGATTCAACTTGGGCATGTTCTGATGAAAATTGATGAGGCGAGTATAGAAGAAGCTAGAAAGATGTTGGGTGAAGGTGAAAAATGGTTTAAGACCACCTCATTCAATGAAATCAATTTTAAACCATTTCTGAAAAAGGAACATCAAAACATGAAATGGAAACAGGAAATTCCTATAAGTTATTTGAAGGATAAATGGAAGGAATTGTTGAAGATCATTCAGGTTTATATCACGTGTGAATGGAGATATTGAAGTACTATGATTTATCATTTCATATTGCTTCTTCACTTCACTGGTAAGAAACCTTTGAATATGCCTTATTATTTACTTAAAATCCTTAGCAAAATGACTTCCAAAGTTCAGGCTAAGCCCCATAAGGCTAGCAACAGTTTGTTTCTCCATGTCCTAATCACAATTATAGTGTTAGAGGAGCTGAGTAGAAGGGATAAAACCTGGGGTTACCTTTTGTGTTGGGGAGATTTTGAAAAATAATGACAACCACAAGGAAAAGGATCTTCCTCAGAGCAAGTATAGACTCCGAATACAAGTAAAAGAAAGAGGGGGGCATTGTCACCTATAGAACTTGTAATAGAAGCTTCCTCATCAAAATCAAAGAAAATTAAAAGGAATCTTAAATTTGGGAAAGATACAGAGGGTCAAAGAAATTCCACTACTACAAACATCCTAAATTTTTCATATTCAGATTCAAATTTGGAGTCACCTGCTGCAACAATAGAGACTCTAGAAAAGGAAATACCTGAAACATCATCAAAGAAAAGGGTTAGTAAACAACCTAAGATTCATAAAATAAAAAAATATCTAGCAGAGTTATAGGTATTAGAAATGTATCTCAAAATATAGAATGAAAATCTTAAAAAGACATCTCTCAAAACTGGTTTTGCATTGGACAAATTAGCCATTACATATGAGACTCTAAAGCACAAGAACAAGAATCTTTGGAAACATAATAGAATATTGCAGAACATTAATAAGGTTTTGAGGTTTAAAATTTCTCTTACAAGACCAAAACCTAAAGCTCGTCTCAGTCTTGAAACCTTAGAAGAAGCAACTCTCAGTTTTCATTAAGGTGCTTATGATAGATGGAGTAAGGTTAAAGACCGAACATCAACATTTTTGACCAATTTTGAAGAAGTTATAGGTTTTGACAGCTAAAGCAGGGTTCAAATTTCATACTTAGCTGTTGAAATATCATTCCCAAAAAATTGGTAGCCAGGCACACTATGTTTTGACCCCTCCAACTACCGAAAGTTTTGTTATGGATAAAGAGCATAGAAATCTTCCCAAATCGATGCATATTGGTTCCAGAACACTCTAGAAGTATTCCGTAATGACATTTTAGTTGTGACACATTATCAAGCTATTGCAACCACTTTCATATCGAATTAGATAAAGTTATTAAAGTATTCAAAGTATGTCCTATTTTTTTGGGATTTTGTTGTAACTTCCCAAAATTTAGGGTACAAGTCATCAGGCAGTTGTTTCTATTTTAGGAAAAAGTTTATCTTTGTAACTAAACCTATCTAAAGGGGTTATACCTCCTGGAAACTATAAATTCTATGTTTTCTCATGTAAAAAGTGTTCGAATTTTAGCCAAAGAAGCTATTGGATTGTGTATCAAATTTTCAGAAATATCTTTATGAATTAATACACAAGCACTATACTCTTGGAGGCAAATATTCATCATGGTGTTGTTCTCAATGTGTTTTTCCTGTTAAAGATTATCTCCATTATTGTTTGTTCTTTCTAGTATTTAGCTGAAAGTAAAATGTTTGGAATTCATCTACATTTGATGCTCCTTTCATACAATGAATACTTGTCATGTATTTAACAATTGTTGGTTCATAATTCATCCATGCTTGATGCTCTTCTCATAGTAATCAATATTTATACATTTCATCTAAAATTACATTGAGAACTCATCCTTTGCTAGATTCTTCCAGTGTGATGGGTTGTTCCTTTCGCTTTTCTACTGCCATCCAAAATATTTTCTATTGTCGAAGAATAACACTTACTTTTCCTTTGTTTTTTGAGAGTATACCACCAATTATTAGCTCAATATTTTAATTTCAGAATTTGACTCCATTTCCAAATGGTACTTTCTCTTTTGATTTTCCTACCATCACTTAAAAAAAAAAAAAAAAAATACTATATTATATTAGAATATGACCTCTGAGTGTTATTGTTGTATATTTCTTGAGTGTGAAATCCTTTTGGCTTCTGAGAGATCCCTCTTTGATTGTATAGGTCAGAATACAAATTAAATCTAGTTGGAATGGTTACCTTGGGGTTTCTTTGATACAACCCAAAGAATATACCAAGTGATAACAGTACTTATAAGGGAAAATGTAACATCCCTACTATAATCCCAAGTTTAATTAATTCATAATGTATATATGAATGTGGCTACGGCCAAGTGATGTAATATGAAGAATGCATTGTCTCTTTCCAAATAAATAAAATGTGATATTGGTTGCTGGGGATATGGTTAGAGATGGGGGCTGAGTTTTACACTAGATAAGATAGTGTCTAAGAGGGGTCTGGGTGGGAAATTAGTTATGGGTATTAATTCAACACATTTTCATAAATTTTATTATCATTGAGGATAACTTATATTTTCTATTTGTATGTATGAGATCCCAATCATTAAACTCATGTAAGAGGGTGTGTGTAAGAGTCACATCCCATAGTTATTGGAGAGCATGGGGGTGGATGAAGTACAATCAACATTGGGTGGAGTGAGAAGTCAATTTTATTTGGAAAATATAAAAAAATCATATGGGTAGTCATAGTAAGTTTTTACACATTGAGTTTGACATGAACAAAAGGAAAACAATAGAGAAAACGAGCATCGAAGATAGAGAAAAATAGATGGGTAAATTTTGAAGAATATTGGAGCATTTTGGAATGATTTCAAGATGAATATTGAAGAGCCATGTTGTTATTCCTAAAGAGTGAACTCTTGTGTTAGTTGGACTGTAACAACAAGTGTTTATTTTTGTTACTGGTAGTTTTCTTGGTGGTGATTTCCTTTGAGTTCCTAGTAGAGATATTCCTAGTTACCTGTGCTAGAGAGACCCTGATAAATGAATGGGATGCCCGATGGAATGAGAGTGGTGAAGGGGTACATTCCTTGGGTTGGGAAGGTCAAGAAGAAGATATATGGAGGAGATTCATGATATCTATAGGAGAATATCAGTGGGTTATGGGATATTGAGTTGTTAGTGGATGGTGAGAGGAACCCTTTTATTGTGGATTCCTAGCCCCAACTCGGGGATGACTGGTTGTTTAGATTTGGGACAACAAGTCTATGGTTAGGTGGAATGTCCTTCCCAAGCAACTAGTTGCACAAATATTTTAAAAGGACAAGTGTTGATCTATTTTCTTGAGTTAATGCATGAGATAAATTACTCTGCATTTTACTTTATGGATGAGAATTAATTATATGTTGTTGTGGTGAAATTATTAGCTGCATGTACATTTTTAACTAGTATAGACAATTTCTTGAAAATGTTTGTCATGTTCTTCATAATTCAAGTATTAAATGTATTTGTTAATCGATTTTAGTAGTAATGGTAACAGATTCCAATGCGGTGCTCGAATCATTGCATGCACTAGGAATAGTTGTTTTGCACAATATAAAGGTTTTTGCTCGCATAGTGAGTAGTTGTCTAGCATGATGTAGCTGCATTTAAATAATTGGTATCTACAATAGTTAAATCTATGTACAATTGTTTGTTGGTAACCTACATGAATTTAGTTAGCAGAAATATTTCATATTTATTTGTATTTTTTGCACGTAATGTTCCTCCGTTAAGATTGGGGATGTTACAAAATAGTATCTATTGTGAGGAATCTTTCCTTATGGACATGCTAAGCTCTCATTTGGAGAAATAATCCTATAATTTTTCCAAAGACAAAAGAGAACAAGTGGTTACTACTTTCCCTATAGATATGACTCAATGAACTAGGCAAGAGAGAATAATAATGATGTGGCATACCTTGATGAGATGTTCATCCTTGTTTCTCCAATCCTTGGGCTTGATCTCCAAGCTCCTCAAAGAAAGTGAAATCCTAAAAATAATATAAAATGAACTCTTCCTCCTACTCTAGATGATTATATAAAGAATATCTATCTATGAAGATTGAAATGACAATAGACAAACAAATGTAGAACACATGAACTTGAAGGGCATAGGCCAAGTGATCATTGATTGGAAAGCCAAAGAAGGCACTTACAAAGCATGATTGAAGATGCAATAAATTATACAAGATAGCATCATCCAACCCTTGCATGAATCTTGAAATCAAAATGTTGATGCTTCCTCTAGAATCAAAAGTTTGATACCTCTAATATTTCCCCTTTCACCTTGGAAATACTTTCAATATATAGGCTTGAGAGGCAAAACCACCATGAGAAAATGAAGGATATGTTTGAGTATATGGGTACTTAATTTTGGCATACGATCCTAATATGAATCCATAGCATAGGGTTCGAACACAACCAACCTCATCCCAAGATATTTGACCCTTAGGAAAAGGTGGAGGATCCCCAACTTCTCTCTAACAATATTGACGCTCCCCTAGAGTTGAAAATAGGGAGCCATTATATAAAGTGGAACTCCTATGAAATGGAAAATAGGTGTTAGTCCATGAAGTGGCACTCTCCGAGCATGGAAAGGGGGCGCTACCCTTCATAAATTCCCTAAAAACGGTCGATTTTCCAAGAAAAAGGTGTGTTTTTGGCCTTGATATGATGGGTTTCTTCCTCCAATATGACTTAGCATTCATGGAAAATGTATTTCATGGTGTCAATGGGATGCGACACTCAAAAGAATGAATGTGACACTTGGTAAGGTGCATAAAACACTTGCGACAGTGCATGCGACACATAACAAGGTGCATACATCAATTTGCGACACTTAGGGTGCGACACTCAAGTTTGAAATTTTTGTGTGTAACATGTGCCCCCTAAAGTGTGAGGTCATAAGAGAAACTGATGGCCGAAACACTTTACAAATTTTTCAATGCAAGGGTGTCGAAGTAGGAGAACCTAGCAGAAGATGCAAATTATCATCAATCAATATACAAATATGTTCCATTTTCGAGGCAGGAATACCTATGATCGAAATACGAGATGATATGGTCACTCACCAATACAATGTGGATCCATACCTCCATGACATCAATTGACCGCAGCTATGAAAAATACATAGTGGAGCTACGAGATAACAAAAAATAGCCACACATCAATAAAATGTGGATCTATGCGACATTACATATATTAGTAATATTTACAGCATTGTGATTGTACTAAAATATTTTACATGCTCAAATGATCTCCATTGCAACCTGGGTAAAGAACATAAAGTGTGAGCACCCAACCCAGGGTCTTCATCTCTATCCTGATGTCGTACTAATGTAGCCATGTGAATAGATAATTTGATGTCGACCATGGTAGAAAACACTTGATTACCGGTCATTGAGGTATATTGTTAACAAGTGAGAGGGAAATCACCATTGATGTCAATGACTCCCAAGGTACACTAGTACATTCCAGCAAATGTGAATAAATGAGATAAGGTCAAACACTCGTGGAATCATCTGATCAGAGGTCAATGATGTAAAAATATTATTAGAAGAAAGGAGGCATGCCATTCAGGCATGCAGGTCCCAAGGTAATAACTAGTTTCTAAGTATAATTCATGGATAATGTGCTAAAGTCAACAGAAAAAGACTCATCGAAGGAGGGTCATGATGTATCCCCTATCATCAACAAAACATTAACACAGGAAATTGATGTGAGATAGTGGATCGAATGACTATGGACTAACACAAGAAACAAAAATTGGTAATACTACAGATGGATGTTTTGAAGTGAAACTTCCCTTGAACATGATGAAGCATGACAACTGACTTGGAAAAATTGACTCGACAAGTACCAAGAACATAATGTGATGAAAATAAGAGCACTCGTCGACTGGAAAAAAATAGTATAATGACACATGGAATTGGTATGACTCAAAGACAAGCAGATTACCCAATTGTAAGATAAGACACAAATATGTGCCATGTTCAAGGCTGAAAATAGTTTCCATAAATTATTCCAAAAAACTTGACGCACTTCCTTCAATTTTTCCTGCATCCAGATAGATGAGTACCTCTTTCTTTTTTAACAAGCTTGAGGAGGGTAATAGATTCGTGGTATAGCTCATCCTATGTATGTGTCCCTCAATGTATGTTTAATGAACCTAAGGAAGAGGGGCCAATCCTGTATGGGTCCTGAAGATTGGAAGAACATAGGTCCTTCAATGCATAATTTTACAAGCCCAAAGAAGGTAAATTTGGTGGTTTTTCATGTTTAGAGAGTCTGAAAATAACTTAAAGATGATTCCATGGATTAATTTTTCGTAAATTTAGTCTCCCAAGATTGAAAAAAGTGTAAAACAATACAGGGGAGAGCTATTCTAATCATGCTTGACTAGAGTATTCCTTTTTCATAATTAGTCTCATGAGGTTGAAAAAGAGATAAAATACCACTCGAAAGACACCCTTTCAAACCTTTTAATGAGTGCGAAAGGAAGAAAGCTCACTCAACAATATTTTCATTTTTATGGAGTCTGAAAAGATCTTAAATGAGGCTCCATATAGTTCCTTTTTCATATATCTTTTACAAGTCCGAAAAAGAGATAAAAGTATACTCAGTAACCTATTCTCGTGGTTTAATGAGCATGAAAAAGAACAAAGACTGATACGGGTAACCTATTATCATGTATTTATGAGCATAAGAAAGAGAATATACTAAGCTTAGTAACCTATTCTCATGTATTTACAAGCACGAGAAAAAACAAAGACTAATATCATTCTAGAAAACACTACTACGTTACGATGGGAATGGCCCTCAAGTGAGGATCACTCCTAACAATGTCTCTTTCTAGAGGTAATTTCCACCCACCTTGTGTGATATAAGCTAATGTCTTTTCTCCAACGCGATGTCTAGAGGTTGGAGACCTTCCCCCCAAGAATCGATTCCTCCTAAAAATCTTCTTCTTTCCTCTTTTAGGTGTATGGTTATTAATAAGAACATTTTCACTAGGTGAAGGAAAATAAGATTCACGTACTCGATCCAGAGTGAAACTCGATTCTGATGGAGGGGGTTCTATTTCATTTTTTAACGATATTGAAAGAGATGATGAACTATTCTCATGAGCATCCATTTCATTTTTTAATGAGCTTGACACATGAAAAGAACTATGCTCGTCAAGACCAGGTAATATCAAAGGATCAGATAATTATAAGCATTATTTCACCTGAATCAAAATCCTATTTAACATATAAACCTATGGGATGGGAGGATAAGGGAAAGGAAAAAACACCATGAGCGAGGAATCCTTAAGGAGACCTAATTTAACACTCTCAAGACTACAATGTCCTAGAAAAGGGACATATTCGCTGCAACATTATGGAGATCTAGAGTTGTATAATCAAGTTGGTCAACAATGATAATTTTTCCTTGATGGGGAAATCTTAAGATACGAAACAACAAAGATGCGGAAAAAATCATTGCATAGAACCTACTATGATCCAGTAAAAAATTCTAATCCAGGGGCACGTCAACCACTTGGATATCGACCGAAATAGTCTTACCCTTCAATGTCATAATGACTGATTGCAATATTTTGTGAGGTTGGAAACCACATCCATCAAACACTTTCAAGGTGGTAGGAGACTGGATAAGTTTAGGAGAACTAAGGAATTTCCAACAAGACAAAGACATGACATAGGTGGAGGCTCCCTCATCCAAAACAGTGCGATGGATGTTCTTTCCACCAACCAAAATTTGAATTTGGAATTCTAAGTGGTGGGAGAGACTCTCCTTAAAATAATCCATATTAAATGTAATCAGTTTCGACTCCTCTAGATCCATAGCTCCAATGGATGACAACAAGGTTCTATGTTGACTTGGACAGTGTTGTAGAACTTTGAGGGATGACAAAACACAAGGCACTTGCACCAAATATTCAACAATGTTGTATTTTTGGGCAGTGTGGACATTTGGATTAAATGTCACTCTTTGAATTTCACTCTTGGTAAGGTGCAACACTTCATTAGAAATTGGCTTCTCAATATGAAGTGTATTGGAAGATGGAGGAGGAGTGGATGTGGAGGGATTATCAACAACCTTTCTTTTAGCCTGATCACCTAGAGGAGTGTCATACACATTTTATCAAGTTGTCACATTAACTGTCTTAAACATGTACACCTCATAGGTTCTTGTGGAATCATCCATGTGGTGGGAACGACCTGCATAGCCCCCTTGTGGAGGGGTAGGATTTTGCGCAACTAGATGTTGCTATTGAATTGATTGGGAGGCACCTTTTATAAATTTAGCAACTTCCTCATGATGAGGGAAATATTTTGTGTAGTGGTCATCCTCATAGATTATGCAAGGAAACTTAGCCTTCTTATTCAATTGAGTATCAACAGTCTTTGTAGTATCCTATTGGTCAGAATATTTCTTGTATTTACCCTTGTTTTTCTTATTACCTACTAGTTGCTAAGATGAAGTGGATTGGAATGCATTCACCTTAGAGGTTTGAGTAGGAGAGAAAGTATTTGTGGTGTTTGAAACAAAGCCTGGTTCCAGAGCAGGTCTTGTCAGATCATTCGACGGGCAAAGAGCATTATGGATCAGATCGTAAAGTGTGCTAGACTAAGAATATACCAAGTCCAAATACTGCACACGGATGATAGCGTGATCCTCAATAACACCATTTCCCATATAAATATCATGAGCGATGGGAGAAAAGAGAGACTTTGTAAACCAATCTACAAGAAGTTGGTTCAGAATTTGAGACTTAATCAACCATCTCCGCTGTCTCAACTCATGAATATGATCGAATATATTGGTGGAAGAGGATTGCTGAAGTGATGTCAAAAGTTCTATACCGGTCTCATGCCATATAGGAAACTAAAAATGTGTCAGGAAAGCGATGGAAAGATAATGAAAGTTGACAAAGGAGTTACACAACAAATCTATATACCATTTCATTGTTGTGCCTGTAAGTGTTCTCTGAAAAATTCTAAGACATATGGAATCATCCATCAAAGAGTTGGAATAACACCATAAATGGAAAGTCATAACATGATTTTTAGCATATTCCCTAGGATTTCCATTAAATTTCATGATGTTAGACAATAATTTGCAATGGATAGCGGGCCAAAAAGGGGCATGTTTAATGGGATCGTTTGTCAAATGTGATAGACATGGTAGATATAACTTAGCCAATAATGGAATCTTTCAGTTAGGGTGTTGATACTGGGGGTAAGCATATGACATGGGAACACTAGCAGGACCATATCTAGGTTGCGATAAGATGGAAAAATTAGATGGTCCTCTTATACATGGTGGTTATCCTGATTTTCCACCTATGAAAGGTGGTTGTCCTATTGTACCTCCTACATATTGCGATTGACCTACTGGTACCCCCATGTATGGTTATTGAAGGGACTGTTGAGTTGGAATCATGGGGTTTATGGATTGATAGAGAAAATTTCCTCAAGGAGGAACAGTCATCAGATTGGGTTGGCCCCACAAAGGATTAGCAACTCCTAGAAATGGTTGTCTAGAATATAGGCCAGTGGCAGTATGGATAGAAGGAATTACAGGAGAAGATTTTCCCTCGTCTTTTTGATGTTGTAACCATGTAGGCTTCCCCGCAATAAACATTTTCCCTGCAACTGAAGGTTTCCCCCCAACTAATGTTTTTCCTCCCATTGAAGGTTGACCTCCAATGTAGGGTGCACTAATATGTGATGTATGAGATGAATTTTTAGTATCTTGTGTGACCATGGTTGTGTGAATGACTTGACTGTTGACCTTGTGATCGATGGGATGACCAAGTAAAGAACTTGTTGTGTGCATGTGTGGAAATAATGAAGCAAGAACCTTACCTAACCCATGTGTGAAAGGAAATGTATGTGAAAATGGTTGATTTGGGGTTACCTGGGTCACCGATGTTTATGGTAAAGAAGAATCACCAACAATATCAACTATACGAGTTTTGGAAAAAGATAAATTCCCAAGTCCTTCACCAAAACCAAAAGATGATGGGTTCATGCCAAAAGATTATGGAGTAGTGGAACTGGGCGATAAACATCAAAATATATCGTGGATGGTGGATCAATGAGTGTTTGGCCAAGTGGATAAGTAAAAAAATGATCTGTGTAAGATGCAAGGCTTTCTATGAAGTTTTTGACCAGTTCTTCAATGTATGGGCCACTTCCAAGGTGTATGCTCCCTGTTTTAAAAGTGTGATATGCGATCATCCCTTCATAAGAAACATTGTGTTGAGGTTCATGAATTTCTGGTTCCATACCTTGTATACTGTGAAATAATTGATCCTAAGGATGACTACGAATGTCAAATAAACACACTCCTAAGAAAACTAAAATAAATAAAACAAGAAACAATAGATTTAAGGATATTTCGAAGACGGGATATCAAGCCGCCAACAAAGAAATGATAAGAATTTACCCCAAACTCCACATAAAAACCCTTATTGGTGCAAGAAACCCTCTCTTTCATGGGGTCACCCTCCAAGGGTAATAATAGTGTGATACGATGTCTTAACCAAGTACTGTGGGAATCCCCCCATAGTCACCTTTGTAGATACCTAGGAAAACCCACTAACAATACCAAATTGCAGTGATCCTATGGACAGGTAAAGTCAATAGTAGGGACCGAACATATGGGAAGGATATCAAAGTATAAAATTATTCTAGAAGATTGAGGACAAGTGGACCAGTAGACTCCATAGGACCTTGAATGGATTCATAGTTCATGAAGTACTGAGACCAAATGAGTCATTGACACTTCAGGAAGGACCTCGAGTATATGGTATTTCCGCTACGATTGGTCAATCTTTTGAGAGGTAATCTCTGCTACTTTTCTGCACACAACCTCATGTTTAGTCCCTGTGTGAGAGGGGGTTCTCGGATATGCTTATATGAAAGTTGGATTTGTACAATCTTTAGTTCTCTACAGTATGTTTAGTAGTCTTGGACAATTTTCTCACTTTACATAGTCCAAAGACCCTAATCATGTGTTGTTGTTGGTGCGCTAGAAACAAAAAATGTTCTAGTTTATTTTATTAGTGAGTGGTTGATTTTAATGGATTTTACTCATTAGGTTCATGGAGATGAAACTAATAATGTGTGACAGACATGACTCCAATAGAATGCAAAATAATGATATGCAATTCTTTCTTTTCGATGAATTCTATGTATGGGAATGAGAAGAGTTCTATTCTTGTTAAAACACACAAAAACTCAAAACAATGCAACTTTCAATTTCTAGGATCATGAAGATGCCAATATACCAAGAAAATGTTTCCAAAAACCAAAATGCATATGCAAAACTAGCTTTTTTTCCAAACATAAACCAAAACAAATTTCCTAATGAATGAAAAAATTTCTTTGTTTGATTATGTAGGAAAGGAGATATGCAAATTTTTTCTCGTATAAACTTTCAAATGAAATGAAAGAGATATATGTTTGACACAAAGTAATATGAGGGAAAAAAGTAATCAAACAGAGAACACTCAAAATTATGAGAACCGAAATAAAACAAGTAGGAGATAACCTCTTCAATCAAGAAATCAAAGATGCAAAGGAGAAAGAAGACAAACACTCATGAAAATCCTCAAGAAATGAGCAGAAAGAAACAACATTCAAGGTTGGTTTGTGTAAAACAAGAGATTCTTAATCATCTATAAAAGAGAGATGTTTCAATCAAGACAAAAAGGCTCAAAACCAAGCAACCTTTGCAAACCCTAGTTGATGAAAGCTCCTATACATTCAAGCAATATGAAATCTTTGCGAGAAAAATATCAGAGAACTTAAAGGAAGGATGAACCAAGGGATCTTGTTAACCCAAGGGGATGACAACTAGGAGAAAATTTCAATCTCAAAGAAGAAAAATAAATGAGTGATAAATGCCAAATTCTCAATCAAACACAGTCAAAGACAGATCATGAGTCACTAGGATAAATTCCTTTCAAAAGAAGATTGATAAAAGTAGGAAAGAAAGAGGAAAAACATAAAAAAACATAGACTCGCACCCCTCTCTCAAAGGAACAAAGTACCATGGTGACCTCTAGCAAGCTTATGGGAGTGCTAGTTAGCAAAGTGGTGTCGTTATATACAATACAAGGGAGTGCCACTTTATGAAAAGTTAAAAAATGGATTCTAATAGCTCAAAATAAGTAGAGAGTCAGTCAATGGCTCTGTAAAATATTCAATTAAGAAGAGGGAATGGGAAATAGATAAGAATAAAGCATCAAACAAGCAAGATCTAATCACAAGAAAAGATACCAGATGAAAAAGAGGAAAAACTAGTCAAAGTCCTTCCCCAGTGGAGTCACCTTTTTTCTATTGTGAGAAATATTACCCTGAGGACAGGGTAAGTTCCCCTTTGGATGAATACTCCTATATTTGGTCCAAATAAAAAAGAGAACAAGTGGTTAATACTTTTTTTATAGATCTGACTTAATCAGAAAAAGAAACAAAGAATAAGAATGATGTTGCATACCTTGTTGCGATGTTCGTCCTTGTTGCTCCAATCCTTTAGATTTATATCCAAGCTCCTCAACGCAACTGAAATCCATCAAAGACTAGAAAATGAACTCTTTCTCCTACTCTATATTATTATATAAACAATATATATCTATGAAGACTGAAACGATAATAGACAAGCAAATGTAGAACACATGAACTTCAAGGGAATAGGCCAAGTTATCATTATTTAGAAATCCAAATAAGGAACTTACAAAGCATGATTGAATATGCAGCCACTTCTCCAAGATCTCTTCGTCCAACCCTAGCATGAATATTGAAATAAAAATGTAGATTCTTCCTCGAGAATCAAAGGTTTGGTACCTATTATATTCCCCCTTTCACCTTGGAAATACGTTCAATATATACGCTTGAGAGGCACAACCACCATGAGAAAATGAAGGATATGGTTGAGGATATGGCTCCTTAATGTTTGGATATGATCCTAGTATGAAGCCTTAACATAGAGTTCAAACACAACCAACCCCATCGCAAGATATCTAGCCCTTAGGAATAGATGGAGGATCCCAAACTTCTCTCTAACAAGATTAGCGCTCCTCCAGAGTTGAACATAGGGAACCATTCTATAAAGTGACACTCCTATAACATGGAAAAGGGGTTCCATTTCATGAAGTGGCACTCCCCTAGCATGGCCAGGGGCCGACACCCTTCATAAATGGCAAAAGAAGGGTCGATTGTCCAAGAAAAAGGTGTGTTTTTGGCCTTGAAATGATGGGTTTCTACCTCCAATATGATTTAGGGGTCATGTAAAATGTCTTTCATGGTGTCAATGGGTTGAAAAACTTAGAAAAATGATTTTGACACTTGTTAAGGTCCATACGACACTTGTGACAATGCATGGAATGCTTAACATGGTGCATATGTCACTTTGTGACACTTGCGACACTTCGGGTGCCACACTCATATTGGAGATACTTCACACACACCTATGATTTATTTTTCCTAAGGTTTTCTCTATGTTTATTCATCATTATTTAGTCTCCTATAGTTTAGGGAGAATATTCCCTTTCATACATTCTAGGAGAATATTCTCTTCAATTCACACTTTAGTTTGATCAATTGAGTGGAGTCTAGAGGCCACATTGGGATCCTGACCATGCTGCATTGGGATCATCACCAACTAATGTGCATTGTCCTTGGGATTATCACTAGACTAGCACATTACTCATGATCCTGATCTCCTCCTCACTTCACTTTGTTTCAATAATTTAACTAAAGACTGAGAGACTAGATCACTGAGACTAGGTGGCTGAGACCATGCCATAGTCGTGCGGGGGCTAGGGTGATGCCTGACTTTTCCCCAACCCCCACAGCTAATCATCAAGAATTTCCTAGTAACCAACATGGGCAAAAACTAAATACATTTAAGTAAAAAACAATAAAAAAGATAAATTGTCTTACAAAACTATACCTAAATTTGACCTTTTTTTTCAAAAAATTTTAAGGATTTTGTTAATTTTTTTGAAAAAAGTATCAATTTTTTAAAAAAGTTGAGATTTTTTTAGAAAAAAATTAGAAAACATCTAAAAAAATTTAAGATTTTTTAATTTTCGCATGAAAAATTATTATGTGATTCAAAGATGTTGTTATAATTGTTGTTTTGGTAAATGCTAAGAATTTAAAAAATAACTAACCTCTCAAATGCTAGATTCTCCTTGGATGTCTTCTCAATGTTTGTCCCTTGTAGCTTGCTCCAAATCATTTAATGAATAATTCCCAATATATCACACAATGTAAAAAGATAAATTAAGACTATGTATATATAGCACATATGATATAAATTACTATTATTATAATGAATGTGGGATAAATAGAAATTAGGTATTTTGTCTACATATATACCTAAAATTATATGAATTCATGGCTATGTTTAATGAATGTGGGATAAATTAATAAACATAAGAAATATTATATTTAACATGTAAATAACGAAATAAAAGAGTAAAAGTTGTTTTTAATTTTTAAGGGAAAATAATAAAGGGAGAAAATTGGGGAGAAATTTTGGAGGGAAAATATTGAGGGGGAAATTTTGGAGGGAATATTTTGGGGTGAAATTTTGGGGAATATTTTGGGGGAAAATTATGGGGGGGGGCGATTTGGAGGGAATTTTTTGGTTTTTTTGGGGGGGGGGATTTAGAGGGAAAATATCATTATGCAAGTTATAAGAATGTCATTATGAGGATGAGAATTTGTATCATTCTATGTTCTTAGAGATAAGGGATAGATTCATCAGATAAAGGAGATTTTATTTCTGAGACATCAACAAATTAGTCACATACCTCTTCTGTTTGGACTAGGAAATTTGATTGGAATGCTTGTAATGCAAATGAGGTGTCGTATTTTTTCGCTAGTCAGAAGTTTAATCATAGTGTAAGCAATTTTATTCAACATGTTCCTCATGAAATTCCTAAATCAAAGGACTTTGAAGGCATCGATGATGAAGAGGAGGAATATGCTGGTGATAAATATTTTCAACAGTTTAATAGTAATGAAAATAATCAAAATGTAGGTCAAAGTGGAGACTATGCTCAACGTTTAAATGATTAGGATGAAAATTTTCCTCCAAGTGAAGAGTTTCAAGAAATCGATGAAGATTTCCAGGGCACTAATGAATATGATGAAGAATTTATCTCAAGTGGAAATTTTAAAAGCAGTGAAGATGATTATGACAATGGTGGAAACTCTTTCTCTAATGGGGAATTTAAAGAAAACAATGTTGGTGATGATGAATTTCCTCCAAGTGAGGATTTTGAAGGTACTGATGAATATTTTCCTCCAAGTGAGTATTTCCAAGGCAGGAATGAGGATGATGAAGAATTACCCCCAAGTGGGGATTTTAAAAGTATTGATGACGATTATGGAAATGCTGGACAATATTTCCCGAATGAGGAATTTAAAGGAAGCAATGTTGTTGATGATGGTTTTCCTCCAAGTGAACAATTTCAACGTACCGATGAGGATAATGAATATTTTCCTCCAAGCTAGTATTTTCAAGAAAGTAATGAGGATGATGAAGAATATCCCTCACGTGGTGATTTTCAAAGTAGTGATTATGATTACACCATTGGTGGACACTCTTTCCAGAGTGATAAATTAAAAGGCAACAATGTTGATGATGCAGATTTTCCTCCAAGTGAGGATTTTCAAGGAATTAAGTAGGATGGTGAAAATTTTCACTCAAGTGGAGATTTTGAAAAAAATGAAGATGATTATGTTAATAGTGGACACAATGTTGATGATGAGTTTCCTCCAAATGAGTATTTTCAGGGTACCGATGACGATGATGGAAAATTTTCTCGAATTGAGAATCTTAATGGCATTGACAGTCTTATGGGTGATGATGATTTTCCTTCAAATGAATATTTTCATGGAATATCTAACGACATTAGTGAGGATGGTAATCATGTTTCTAGTGATTTTGATATTCCTCTCATGAACAATATTATCAATGAAGATGATGGACCTAGGAATGAAGATCATGTTCTCAATCATTCAATTGCAAG
This sequence comes from Picea engelmannii, assembly GCA_009831015.1. NCBI lineage: Eukaryota > Viridiplantae > Streptophyta > Pinopsida > Pinales > Pinaceae > Picea > Picea engelmannii. The sequence continues at coordinate 73,599 of ML778696.1, read as the reverse complement.
AAATCAAGGTGATCGACATTCTCTAGTTCAGTCTCCTGACAATTTTTTTCTTGATATTCCTTTCGGTGATAAGGAAAATACTTCTAGTGAGGATGATGAAATAGTGGAGACATTGCAAAGAAACATTGTGTCTAGGACTAGAAATATACCTTTTTATATCAATCCAAATAATTTTAGTTATATAAGGTTTAGGAAATAATTTCTCACTAAATCAATTTCTATAAGTGAATTGATTTCAAGTGAATGTTGTCAAAATAATTGTTTGAAAAGCATGAACTACATGTATGCCTTGAATAAAAGGAAGACATATTTTTCAATGAATAAGAGCATGAAAAATTCACAATTGATGGGGTGCATGATACCCACCAATACATCATATGATTATTGCATTGAGAATATTTTACTTTGCAGAAAGGATTTAAAAAAAAATACTTAATTAGTACCCTCGTGTATCAAGAATCCACACAACGTTGGAATATGATCCTTCATTTTATTCAAAGGTACATCATGGACGAGAGAGTGGGCCATTGAAAAACACTACATTGTCATGGGTGTGTGATTTATTTTCCAAACATGGACAGTGTATGCTAGATAGAGACACAATACATATTCCAGATAATTTCTCAAGGAGAGAAATCTACAACTTGTACAAAGGATATGCTAAAGGTGTTGAAGGAAATGGAAATTTTATTACATATGAATATTTTACAAGAATATGGAAGAAAAAATTCAACAATGTTTGTATTCCTAAGAAGTCAATGATGGGGATTTGCAGTATATGTGCTAATCTTAAATCAAGAAGAGATAAATATGAAGGGGCAGAAAGAGGTATGTATTTACTAATTTTATTTTTTTTTAAATTGAATAGTTATCAACTATGAAAACATATGATCAATATTTTCATTTTATGTCATGTGTAGATTCCATAGCAAAGGACTTAAAGAACATCATAATCAAAAATCAAGTGAAAGGAAAAAGTTGTACAAACATCGATTGAAGTGTTATGATCCTCCAAACAAATATTTAGGTATGATAATTGATGGCTTGGACCAAAAGAAAACACTTCTACCACATTTTGACTATACACCTAGACATTTACAGGCAGAGAATTTCATTCAGTTTCACTTGGTTGGTTGTATAGTTTTCAATGGAAAAATGTGTCCAAGGGTTTACTTCATAGCTCAAAATATTCATAATGATGCAAATATGACCATCACTATAATTCATCATGTGCTAAATCATTGGTATTGAAATATTCCTCAAGTTCTCTATCTATTGTTGGACAACACTAGTCATGAAAATAAAAATCAAATTGTGTTTGGATATCTAAGCATTCTTGCTGAAATGGAAATCTTTCAAAAGGTGAAAGTTGGTTTCCTTCTTGTTGGAAACACTCATGATCATATTGATCAAATATTTAGACATTTTTCAATAACATGGAAGAGGAAAAATGTTGGAAGCCTGCCATCATTGATTGAATGTATTAAAAAAGCATACATTCTAGAGCCCATTTTTCATATATTAGAAGAAACTATTGACATGCAAAGATTTATTCAGGGATCGCATCGTGAAGAAAAATGTACTGAACAACTTAATGACATTATCTTCCAACATCAATTTTGTTTCAAAAAAATTGATGGGAAAACACTTATATGAGGAAAACAATATTCAACTACTACATAATGGGGGCCTTCATCAGGTTTATCATTTTTGAAGTTCATTCCCAATTGTTGAATATTTGCATCAAAGTTATTATTTTTACAAACAGTTGTTGAAATCCATAATGCACAAAGGCGTAATAGAGATGTATATTATTCTGAATTCCTAGAAGAAATAAATGAATACTTTGATGTTGTTGATTATGTTTGGTGGGAATGTTTTTTCAATAGTCAAAGTGACATAATTTGAATCTCAACAAATGTAGATACATTGTTGAAGACTCAATTTCGTTGGCCACAAAATATTCCAAATGAATATTAAGAAACAAACATTATTGAATTTCAACAAGAATCTCAAGGTGCTATTGAGTTTACACAAGAAAATGAAAGATAAATGTATATTGGTTTGTGAAGGTCACGTGCACAACATGAAGCCATGGAAGGCCTTTACATGGGTTTTGTACAAGATATTAAGGAGGTTAGCATGATTGCAGTTTTAGGGACTGAAGATCCACATGGCTACCCATTATGAATTGCAAAGGTTGTAAAGATTGAGAAAGAAAATGATGATGTTATTGCAATTGAAATGCATTGGTATACAACAAGTACACACCCATTGAATGGTGTGTACAAGCTAGAGATGGTGGTTGAGAAACATGTCAATAGAAAGAGAAAAATAAAGGGTCAAAATATAACTCATCGTCACATTGACCTCTTAAAATTAGATGATGTGGACATACTTTTTTATGACTTCAATTTGAAAAAGAGAGGAAATCTTCTCTCTAAGACAAAAAATATTATCATCAGGTTCCTTCTACAAGAAATAAATGCAATATGGGAGTGTGTTGAACCTAGTCGTAGATCTAAAAGTCATTTGACATCTAAAATGTTGGGCATGCATGTAGACTCAGGTGGTGCATTCATCAATAATAGAGAAGAGTATGGATCATCTACATATTCATCCAATCATTCATCTAAAGAGAATGTAGACTCTGATGGTATTTCAAAAACCATGAGTCAGTATGAATAAGTGTATGAATTTTTTTATGTATTTTTTATCCATATGATGTTTGTATGGTAACTAAAAATGAGCATTGAACTTAAATATGACTTTACATGAAGTTATGAATATTTTTTTATATATATTATGAATTATATGTTTTTAAAATGGATAATATAACAAAATTTCTTAACTCATATTTTTTGAATATGGACAATATAACAATACTTTTAAGAAATAATTTATGTTTCATTCAATGTAACTTGTATTTACTTTTTTATTATTAAAAGTAAAACAATTATTAAAAAGTGGCATCGAATTTTTAAAGTATATTGTGATATTTTTACGATATTATGTATTACCTTGTGCTTCGAGAAATAATAAGATTTTAAAAGTTAGCATTTAAGGGTTTATTTTATGATTTTGTTTACAATAATGATGAGTTCTTTTACCACTTTATAAAAATGTGTGTTATCACTGAAATTTCGTCCGCACATGGAGACAAGAACTCTGCATCGTCAAAAAAGGACTGGAGTCATTCATGGCACAGGATTAATTCCACAGCCTTGCAAAAGGGTCAAAATCTATACAAAATGACCAAAAAATTGAAGGGCTCTTTACAGAACCTAGGTTCGTGCACGTATGCGCGTAACAACAACGTATAATGTGCACATCAGCGCATGATGCGTGACTGTTGGGCGAAAAACCCGCACGCCTGCTAAACGAAGCATTTATTGAAATTGGGCGGCCTCCCAACCACTAATGGATCAGCTCCCAAGTCAATTTGACACCAAATCCGAGATCAATCCTCATGGTGGGCTGGTCAAAGACCTAATTGAGCCCTAAAGAGCCCCTTTTCACACTCCAAAGAGGTCACAATATCACCCAAAGAAAGGCTATAAAAAGCCATGAATAACCACCATTTTCTCAAGGAATTCTATGTATTGTTATGCTGCTAAGATTGCTAAGGACTCATTCTTTGGAAATAAACATAACCAACACCATTTCATAGGGCTTTCCACCTCTCAATTGAGTGGATAAGATTGGAGTTCTTTCACCCACATTTTCATCTTTTCTTTGCAAGGGAAGCAAGCTTGTGAGGGCCTCAAGAGCCTTCCATTGGAGAAAGAGGGGACCCAAGTCCCCTTTCTTCATTGTGCCTTTGGATTTCATCAATAGATCAGCTTATTCATTGGTGATATTGGTCCATTTGTATTTGTTTTTCATTTTCCCATATGCTTTTAGTTTTTATTTGTTTTAGTTTAATTCTTGTT